>QLTV01001993.1:634932-662748 GCA_003457575.1 Thermophis baileyi
TATATATATATATATATATATATAACATATTTATATAATCACCCAACTCGCACACAATGACTCCAGGCAGCATACAACATTAAAAATAAAAAATAAAAAAAATTCACAATTTTGAATTGTGGATTTGAAAATCCGCACAACCCCAGCCCTCATCCAGAATCAAATAAGCCACTTCATTGGCTCTGAATGAGGTCCCCAGGTACACTGACAAAACCAAAACCTAAGAAATATGTTTTCAAAATATATTGTATGTGTCATATTTGCATAATTAATTTGTGATGGTAACATTTCATGAAGAGTTAAAAAAAAATACTGAATATTCTAATTCCTTGGATTGAAAAATTGAGGAACAAAAAAAAAATCAGTGAACATCCTTTTGTTTCCTTGCTTGATAGCTGCATACATTGAAGGTATCTACAAACTCTATTTTATTTTCCTGCGACAATTTCATTTTCTATTTATAATCCAGTAAATCTGACCAAAATTGTGACCAATTTCTAATACCAACTCCTGCAACAGGCTTTTTAATATAAAGGCTCAGTAAGGTTTCCCAGTACAACCTACAATTTGTTTTCATATGTGGGATATTGAATGGCATGCCAAAGAAATGCTGCAAATAATAGACGGCCATTAAAAGCATGTGTGCTGTTAAAATTAGTGTGATTTTCTATTTAAAGTGAGCAGGTATAAATTAAAGGAGAGTGATCCAGTGGTAGGAGGACTTTCTACTATCAATCTCATTGGGTGCTGGGATCATTATTCTTGCTGCCCCAGCATTTTTTCCCCCAAACAGAAAATAAATCAATTATTTTGATTCATTCTGATTGTCATCCAATGTGATAGTGATTATCCATGGCAGTGATACTAAAGTGAGACAGACTAAGCAAAATTATCTTTTAGCTTCTGCCCCTTCTTGCTATTGCTTTTTCTGACAACTGCAGTGAACAGTGAAAGAATTAAGGGCTGCTTGATTGGGTGGGTTTGGGGTTCGCATCTTATTATAAAGAATTGATCAAAAGGTCTATAAATCTTTCATTTACATAATAATATAGTAATCCTTCTCTCTGGTTCCAGCTTGATGAAAGAAACATAACAATTCCAACAATTGCACCAACAAGCATCCCCCAGAGGATTCCTTCAGTAAGTTCAACAAGACAAATCATTGGCACATTTAAAAAAAAAAAAAAATCCTCATATACCTTCTGGGACAAACAATCTAACTAATGATACAATTTAAATTGGTTTTTGTTATAGACAACCAGCAACTTCCAAAAACAAGCAATCATAACCCATTCAGACAAGCAGAAACTGCTTTAAAATGTTTTCCTCAACTCAGTGCCCTTTAGAAGTATTAAGAATACACCCCCACCCCACCCCCACATTTCTAGTTAGCAGGTTAACTACAAAATTTTAGAAATTGCAGTATATATTTGGGGGCTTTCATTTTGGATAAAGTTTATGTAGCCCAATTGCCTTTGTTGCCCTTCCTATGAGGCTGGGATCAATAAAGTCAAGGGAGTTAAATGTTTATTGCAATATCTGATTGGCAGTTCATGAAATTATCTAAATGAATAATGGGTAAATAAATATATTTGTATACCCTTCATACTTATCTTCAGAGTTATAGTCTTGGGTTGTGGTTTGTTTGTTTTTTTAAAGCGAGTCATGTAGATGCACAGAAAATATAAATCTACCGTATATGGATTTCATTTAACTGTCATGATTTCCCAAGAATATTTGGGAACAATAGACTTGATGTGTGGGATAATTTGTGAATGTTTAATTATCATCCCCCTGGATCCTTGTTTGGTTATATGACTGAACTTGGCTTCAATGCTAAAATACAAACTGCTTTTTTTGAGATAAGGAATAAAACCTGATGGGCATCAGCTAATCCATTCTGTTGAATTAGATTCTACTTCAATGACATGTGTGATACTTATCTGGATTTCTTTCACTTTCCAGCTCCGCCTAGTAGCACTAAATTTCCCTTTGACTGGTAACATGAGAGGGATTAGTGGAGTGGACCTACAGTGCCATCAGCAGGCCCAAGAGGCAAATCTGCAAGGAACTTTCCGAGCCTTCCTGTCTGGAGATACCCAAAGCCTTAACTCAGTTGTGAAGAGAACAGACAGGAATTTGCCACTTGTTAACCTTAAGGTTAGTAACAGATTCTTTTTTTCTCCAATAATTTTTTTTTATTTTTTCTTCAACAAATATAAATACATATACCATAGAACATCTCCAAATACATATGATTATACACTTCTATTCAATATATAAAAAATACATTTTACACCAATTATATTTTTAACATCCATCTGTTTTCTCCCAAAAAACTTACAGTAACTCCCCTCCCTCAGTCTCCCTCTTCCTCTTACCTTCTTTTTCCTTCACTACCTCTTTCCTACTTCCCTCTCCTCCCTCTCCCCTTCCTTCTCTACTTCCCCTTCTTCCCCCTTGTCCCTTCCTAGAGTACCTACTCTATTTTTTCATTACAATCATTTATTTTTGTCGTCTGGATAGTATTTTAACTTTACTTTCCTATCTTTATCCATCATCTATTATATCACATATACTACTTTTCTTTGTAATTTAATTTTCTTTTGGCCATTCACCCTTTCCTCAAGTTTTTCAGTCTTCTCTGATTGCCCTTAATTTTACTTAATCACTAGAACATCCATCCGTTGGCTACTAATTTTATCAAATTCCAAACACTCCCAAATTTACTCATCATTAATAAACTCTTTTAAATCAAATCATCTATTAAAATACATAACATTCAGATAAAAACCTTTGAGTATAGCAATTATACAGTTGTATATCTTATAATTTTACTATCATTTTTCTTTTTATCCCTCATAACTGCATCATCAAAAAATTTATTTCAATTTTTATAATACATATTATACATAAGGTTAGTAACAGATTCTTATTGGCTCTTGAGTCAGTATCTCCTTCTTGGATAGGACTATGGAGAAGCAGGCAGATCAAGATTGGTTTATGTTGCCCAACTAAGTGCAGTACCTGGTTTCCAAATGGAAGTTGTTGAGAATTTAATTCTGTTTGTACAGGAAATGTCAAAAATAGCTGTTGTAAAGTTCCTTAACTATCTGAACAAAACTTTGAAATAAAGTTTTATTTAATCTAATCTAACCTTTGAAATAAAGTATCTTTCTAATGGCCATATTAATATGTATTCCTCTAATCCCTGAATTGGCAGAAAAGTATTACTATTCTTACTGTGTTTCCCCAAAAATAAGACCCTGTCTTATATTTTTTTGAACCCTGAAATAAGCGCTTGGCCTTATTGCCATGCACTCAAAAGCCTGATTGGGCTTGTTATCAGGGGATGTCTTATTTTGGGGGAAACAGGGTAGTAGTAGACATTTTTAATATATTTAGTCAAATCAAGACGGTGAACATATTTATTTATTTATTTGTTGTTTATTTATTTATTTATTTATTTATTTATAAAATTTATTTATAAAATTTATAGGGCACCCATCTTACCTCAAAGTAACTCTGGGCTGCTTACGATCATAATAAATAATAAAACTATATAAATTAAAAACATAAATAAATACAAAATCCAAAACACTACGCCCCTATTAAACATACATAGCATATACTTAATACTCTTATCTCCTTTTTCTCTATAACAACCTTATCAGATGGGTTGAGCTGAGAGATATTAACTAGTCCAAACTCACCCTGCTAGCTTTTATGCCTAAGGCATGGCAGAACTCACAGGCTCCTGGTACATGGTAGATATCCACCCTCTCAACTGACCCGGACAGAACGGCTGGGCAGGGTAATGCCCTCCATAATCAAAGTGGAATGGCTGTGCTTACAGCGTCCTAAAGAGCCAATAAAAGCAAGGCAGATCCCAATTCCTGATTCCATCATGGTGTTGGTGTTGGGCTTTTGGGCTCAGCATTATCAAAAATTTGGAAAATTCTAAACTTGACTCTCCTGGCCTCTCTCTCTCTCTCTCTCTCTCTCTCTCTCTCTCTCTCTCTCTCTCTCTCTCTCTCTCTCTCACACACACACACACACACACACACACACACACACACAGACAAAATAAAAGCAATTCTTTACATATTCATTTCTTTTTTAAAAATTCAGTCCAATTGTGTGTGATCCCCATGATATGCTGTGTGCCACTTATCTTCAGGTGCTGTTCTCTTTCTCTTGACGGGCCACTGCAGCCTACCTGAAGCGGCTCTGGGTCACACAAGGTCTTTGTTCTTGAAGTGGCTCCAGAGAATGCTCTTCCAGGCCTCTGCAGCCTCTGCAAACTTTGCAAAATCACTTCCTATTCTTGCCAGATTTTCAGAGGTTCTGGAGTTGGCACAAGAGCACAGCCTCCAAAAATCACATGAGAATGGGGCATGCTTTCAAGAATAATTAATGTCAGGTATTGATGAATATTGGCATGTCACCCAAAACTTTGTGGAGTGTCACCTTTGATACACCTGTCATAGGTTCACCATCACTGCTCTATCATCGGCAAGGTGTCACCTAGCATTTCAGTAGCAAGACTTGTGTACAGTATTGGGAAAAGAGGAGCACAGTACCTATCAGCTGTTTTTGGATGGTGTTTCAAAACAACAGTATTGTTTTCTGTTTGCTGCAGAGAGAGGAATTTTTTCTTAGCTTCTCTCTTGCTTCATAATTCAATACCTCTCCATCCCACTGCCTGCTAAATCAGTTCATTTTTAAATAAGATTTCCACTCTTTCAAAAAGCAGTAAATCCATACTTGAAAGTAGCTGTCTAGCAGATGACAGGGCGATGGGGAGGGTTTGTGTGTGAAGCAGAAAGGAACTCTCTTGCTGCGTTGTGCGACCTCATGTCACAGAGCCTGCCCCTCATTACTTAAGACAGTGATGGCGAACCTATGGCACGCGTGGCACAGGTGGCACGCGGAGCCATAACTGAGGGTACGCGAGGCGTTGCCCTATGTCAGCTCCAACGCACATGTGCGCGCTGGCCAGCTGATTTTCGGCCTTCTTTTCAGCCATTTTTGCTCTCCTGAAGCCTGGGGACGGTGAAAAACGGGCCAACGGGCCAACCGGAAGTTCGTTTCCGAACTTCCGGTTGGCCCTTTTGGCTGTTTTTCGCTGTCCCCAGACTTCCGGTTGGCCCTTTTGGCTGTTTTTCGCCGTCCCCAGGCTTCAGCAGTCCAGAGGCTTCAGTGAGGCCTGTGCACATGCGCGGGGGGGCACGGGGGTTGTGCGCATGCGCAGGGGTTGTGCACATGCGTGGGGGGGGGGAGGGAATGGGGGTTCAGAGCCAGGTGAGAAGCCAAACCCCAAATTTAGAGAATTGGAAGATACTGGGAGAGAAACTGATTTAAAAAAATGTTGCCTCTCTTAACCAGACCAGAATGCTCCCAGAGGGGAATGCTCAGAGACGTAGAAGGGATAGGCATGCCCACTTGTCTAAGCTAGCCAGTAAAAGTGGGACAACTCCCTTCATTAAGGATCACCTGGCCATGTCCCCAACAGAAGTTTTGCTTAAATTTCTACTAATTGGAACACACAAAAATAGAAGACTTGGGTTAGAATTAGAAAATATTCCTGTAATACAGAAACAATTCAGGAAAACTTAAAGATGTCTCAGTCAGCAAATAAGTCACATCATCAAAAATGGCAGAAAAAAAAGACTTTGCTGCACCATGTTTCTGCCATAGTTAGATGCAAGTGTAAAAAAAGTTCTAAATCTCATTTTTGCTACAGGGTCAGCTATTGGCAAAGAGCTGGAATTCCCTCTTCACTAAGCATGGAAATTCTGATTTCAACACCATGGAGTACCCCATCTATGCGTTCAATGGGCTGAATGTCATGACCGACCCTACATGGTGAGTAAAATGTAGAAAGAGCATCCATATGATAAATAATTTTGGAAAATTACAAACAGGGTTTTAAGAAAATAATTCATTTTTTCTGAAGTGAAGAGCAAGAGAAAAAAAAATGCCTAATGTTTAGGGCAGTGTTTCTGAACCTCAGCAGCTTTAAGGAGTGTGTACTTCAATTAGCAAGTCCCCAATACAAAGTAGAAAAAGCAGTACTAGAGAAATATCTGACAAGCCGCAAGAGAAACTAAGTGTATGTTACATTTCGGGGGTGGGGTTGGGGGTGGGGATAAGAATATGGTTAAGAAAAATAAATGCTTTTCTCAGGCAAGTGATGCTTTTCCATTCTGCACTTGTTATTCTTTTTAACTTGGCAAATAGCTATCTGTCAAGGTCACCTTCCATTTCTATTGCCTTCTGTACATTTGGGAGTAACGCTAACCTCTTTAGGAGTGTTATAAGAATAACAACATGGCCTGTACTGAACACTGAAGGAAATTATAAGGTCCACCTAGGTTTGGCAGCATGGTCACCATTTAATTCCTTCAATCACATGGAAGATGATTATTGAGACATATTTCTGAGCACACAGGCAAGGAGAGCAGAAATTATTTGCATGCCTAGGCTGTCCCTCCACAAGACACTGCCTGCTCAAGCATTGTGAAACACTGACTTCATCTTTCCTTTTTTGTACAATTCCTGTTGTTTGAATTTTTAGGATCTACAAAGCTGTCTGGCATGGCTTGGTGCTTCAGATAAACCACTCCAAAACTCGAGACTGTGAGAACTGGAGAAAAGCATCCAAATATTTAAGAGGACAGGCCTCTATTCCGCTTAAGGACATATTCCTCCTGGAGACCAGCTGGAGATGCTCAGATCTCCTGATAGTTTTGTGTGTGGAAAATTCTTTTGGTAGCACCTAGAAGGAACATATTATTAGTCTGGCAGAGAACAAAAGAAGGCCTTAGTTACCATTGAGGTTGGAACAGATTGAATGAAAGAGGCCCATGCATTAAGGTATTAGGATGCAAAGCACATGTTGGGAAATAAAGAACCAAGGCCACTCATTATCTTACTTCAAGCTGCCAGAACTTCTTGCCGTTTGGTCTCAGTGTATAGATAAGAGACCATTTTAAAATATTATATTTGCATATACACATATATTCATATATATTTCTTGGTCAAAATATGGCATTCATTAGTCATGTTTAGGAAATATTAAGTGCCTTTATTTCTATAAAATTCTTGAAAAGGGAATTCTGTGATATCTGACAAAAAGAGGTCTGCAAGTTACTAGGTTACTACTGGTAGCACATCTACATTCTTTAATATCATGGAGCTGTTACTTCAAAAACTAATGAGATAAATAGTCTAAATATTCACTTCCCCAAAAACATAGCATGCACTGAAAGCTATGTTTCTCAACCTCATCAATTTTAAGATGTGCGGATTTCAACTCCCAGAATTCCCCAACTAGCATGCTGGCTATGGAATTTGGGACATGGAAATCTACATATCTTAAGGTTGCTGAGGTTGAGCAACACTGACCTAAAATATCCTTGGTCAAATTAACATATCTGGAAAAGAGCCAAAGAAAGAGGTTTTGTGATCATCTCCTCAGAGTATTATTTAGTTTCTAACAACAGTAAAGTTGGAGTTATTCTTATATGTAGATCCCAAAAACATACATTAATGTCATGCAAAAGTGGTGTCCATGATATTATTGCCTCAAATTTTAGGTTCATTATTAACATTGAAAGGTGTTATTAGCACTTTTGACATGGCAGTCTGGATCTTTTTTTTAACTTCTGAGTCAAGGCCATTTGTTTGGTATGTGTGAGAACTTATTTTTTCAGCAACTACACATTAGAAACATATTCTGAAAGTCCCTGAATACACATGGAAGTTTTAGGAAAGATACACACCAAGCTGGGAAAAGACTAATGTAACCCATAACTTTGCCACTTGTGGAATGTTATGTAGAATCAATGTTTTCTATTGTTCACATGTAACCAATATTTTTATTGTTTTCTGATATAACACATATACTAAATGTATGTATCGTTTGTTTCTGTACTGTATAAAAGGACTTGACTCCTCTTAATAAATGCTTTTGCTTTGCATAAATTACTTGGTGATTTATATTTTCAGTTGGGCAAAGAAGCCTCGTTGCAAAAGTAAAAGTGTCTCAAATTCAGGGGCCAAGTTCTTTCAGCTCCACGCCAAACTCAGGGTGCCTGAGTTTGGAGGCAACTGTATAGTATTTAATGGGAAGAGGGGACTTACTATTTTCCATGCTCTCCCTCATTTCCTGGAAGGATAAAGCATACTTTACCCTATACCTAAAGAAGTTATTTTAATAGGCAAGCAGAAGAATTCTTGCCAAGAAAATGTTACACTTTACAGAAACTTTCAGGATTTCCACTTGTCATTGACTCATAGTGGATGACAAAAAAAAAAATGGGGGCCAGGGGAGGGAATTGCAAGAAGAGCAAAGGTTTAAGCACCCTTTTCCCAACTTATTATCCCCTGAAGTGACCACCTCAAATAAACTTACTTTCATTATAATCACCAAATTCTGGATAGGTAAAACTGTACATATGGGTATAAGCCCGGGGTCGGCAACCTTAAACATTCAAAGAGCCATTTGGACCTGTTTCCCAGAGAAAACAAAACACCAGGAGCCACAAAACCTGGGTGGTTACCCAGGTTTTGTGGCTCTCGATGTTTTCTATGGGAAACAGGTATCTCTCTCTCTCTCTCTCTTTTCCCTCTCTCTTTCTCCGTCCCTCTCTCTTTCTCCCTCTCCCATCTCTCTCCCTCCCTCTCATCTCTTTCTCTCTCCCTCCCTCTCCCCATCTCTCTCTCCCTCTCCCTCCCTCATCTCTCTCTTTCTCCCATCTCTCTCTTTCTCCCTCTCTCCCCCCTTCTCTCTCTCTCTGCTGAGGAACGATCGCCTGGCAGAGGCTTCCCTTCGAGTGACCCTCCTCCCCCTCTCGCGACTCCCTGGCTGGCTGTGGTGGGGCCAGGAGGGTGCGCACGGGCACGGGGAGACCCTCCTCAAGCAAGTGCCAAAGCGCAGCACAGGCACGCGCAGGGCGGGCAGCCGCTCGCTTAAGGAGGGTCTTAACAGGACGCAAAAGGACGCGGCTTCTCTCCTGCCCTAAGGATCCAGCCATCGCCTTGCCATCTCCCGTCCCCGTCCCCCCTGGCAGCTCTTCGGCCGAGCAGGGAGGATGTAAGCTCCAGCCTGAAGCGGCAGGAAGCAAAGGCTACAGGACCGCTTCGCTCCTGCACTAAGGCTCCAGTCATCGCCTTGCCGTGCCTCCCCCCGCATGAGGAGGGGGAGGGGGAGGAGGGTCACCGGAGCCTTAGTGCAGGAACGAAGCAGCCCTGTACCTGCCTTCGTAACACATTTGCGTGTAAGGTAGCCTTCGCTTCCTGCCACTTCGGGCTGGAGCTTACGCCCTCCTCACTCGGCCGAAGAGCTGTGGGGGGGTGGACACGGCAAGGCGATGGCCAGATCCTTAGGGCAGGAGAGAAGCCATGTCCAAAGACCCTCCTTAAGCGAGCAGCCGGCCGCCCTCCCCGCGCGCCTTTGCTGTGCTTTGGCGCTCGCTTGAGGAGGGTCTCCCTGCGTGTGCGCACCCTCCTGGCCCTGCCACAGCCAGTCAGGGAGTCGCGAGAGGGGGAGGAGGGTCACCCGAATGGAAGCCTCCGCCAGGGGTGGCGATTGTTTCTCAACCAGCGCCGGAGAATCAGCCCCGGCCGCTTCTCCATTCCAGCCATCGCCCTTACCTTCTCAGCCCAGGTGAGGGAGGGGAGGGCGAAGGGCGGGGCCAGCCAGTGATGGGACAGGGAGCCACAGCAGAGGGCCCAAAGAGCCGCATGTGGCTCCAGAGCCGCAAGTTGCCGACCCCTGGTATAAGCACTGGTGGGATTCAAATTTTTCTACTACCAGTTCTGTGGGCATGGCTTGCTGTGAGTGACATCGAGTTGGCCATGCCCACTCAGTCACATACCCCCCCCAACAAGCCATGCCCACAGAACCGGCAGAAAAGGCAGCTCCTGCAGCCTGTCCCTTTATGGTCCCCCCACCCCCCCGCGTCGAAGTACCTTAAAGGGACACCGCAGTCCAGCTGCCTTCTGAGCAGCTCCTCTGCGACGCCATCCCTCCGGCGCAGCAGGCCATTCTCCTGGCCGTGTCTGGCAATGGGGTGCGGCCGCGCACTCGCACCAGCAGGCAATGGGGTGCGGGTGCGCGGCCGGCGAGAAGAACATGGTGGCGACGGGGGCGACGGGACTTCAGGCCTCTTTTTCGGCCTGTAGTTTTCGGTAGTTTTCGGCGCAAGAAGCCTGCATCCACCACCTCTTTTTAGGCGCGAGAAGCCTCCTTGCCAGCCGGAACCGAGCCAGCAGCGGCGGCTGGAGGCTTCTCGTGCCGAAAAAGAGGCGGCGGCTGCAGGCTTCTTGCGCCAAAAACTACAGGCCGAAAAAGAGGCCTAAAGAAGTCCCGCTGCCACCGCCCTGTTCTTCGCGCCGCATCTGCCTTCTGAGTAGCTCCTCTGCGACGCCATCCCTCCGGCGCAGCAGGCCATTCTCCTGGCCGTGTCTGGCAATGGGGTGCGGCCGCGCACTCGCACCAGCAGGCAATGGGGTGCGGGTGCGCGGCCGGCGAGAAGAACATGGTGGCGACGGGGGCGACGGGACTTCAGGCCTCTTTTTCGGCCTGTAGTTTTCGGTAGTTTTCGGCGCAAGAAGCCTGCATCCACCACCTCTTTTTAGGCGCGAGAAGCCTCCTTGCCAGCCGGAACCGAGCCAGCAGCGGCGGCTGGAGGCTTCTCGTGCCGAAAAAGAGGCGGCGGCTGCAGGCTTCTTGCGCCAAAAACTACAGGCCGAAAAAGAGGCCTGAAGTCTCGTCGCTACCGCCCTGTTCTTCACGCCGGCCGTGCATGTGCACCCCATTACCTGCCAGTGCCGCTCGTGGACAAACCCGGCCAGGAGAATGGCCTGCTGCACTGGAGGGATGGCATCGCAGCAGAGCTGCTCGGAAGGCAGCCGAAAACTACCGGTGGCTGGAGGCTCGCCAGCCAAGCCTCGCCAGGGACCTCCACCAAGGCGCGGATGAAGGTGAGCAAGGCAGAGGGCAAGCGGACAGCATGCAGGCGGAGGCCCTGGGGAAGGCTGGAGCAAGGGAATGGCGCGTTCCCCAACCCGGCCAAGGCGAACGGTGAGCAGCCGGAGGCTCCAGGGCCTCGGAGAATGGTGCATCCCTGGGCCCTGACCCGAGGTGAAGGGCAAGTGGGCAGCATGTTTATCTTTGGTGTCAGAGTGGGCAAGGCGCAGAGGCGAGGCGAGGCAATTAGCTGGGCTGCGTGGCGAAGGCAACATATATAGGGCGTCCGGGCGGGGGGAGCGGGGGGCAGCCAGGGCGAGCAGCGAGCAGGCAGGCAGGGGCAAGCGGCGACCGGGTGACTGGGCAGGCAGGGGGCGGGGCCAACCAGAGGTGATATTTGCCGGTTCGGCGAACCAGTCCAAATTTTATTACCGGTTCGCCCGAACCGGCTGAATACCACCTCTGGTTTACAGTATTTCTTTTCATAGTCTAAACCATTTTCTCTCTGTTGTATCAGGCCTAAGTACTATAGCATTATACAAGAGATGCAAACTATGATTCACAATAATGCTACCTGAAACTGCAATAATTGTTTGTCAGAACCATATTATTGCTTTGGATTCAAATTGTTGTTTACTAGATACTAGAAAAGATCTGGAAGCCTCTCCTCCCAAGACTATCTTGAAGTCTTTTTTAGCATTACCGGAGGTGCTACATTTGCTTGTCCTTCCAGAAATTTTACTATATGTGCTAAATTATGCAAAAAATCAAAATAAAATTTGAATCTTCCTATTATATAGGAAAAGTGCTATTTATACTTTACTTAACGTGCTTCAGTTATTGCTCTCAAATAAATTGCAATTACATTATCCATTTTGTTTTTTAATGTCCATTTGTCTAATGTCCTTTTACACTGATAGCTGTTATTTGGCTTTTAAATCTGCTCTCAGTTTCCTAATACCTTCTGAATCTATCAGTTACAAGTCTGCAAAATAAAAGCCTTTAAACTATGTTTATAGATTTTTCTTGCTTTATTAAAGAATTTAATTTTAAAAAGATTTAAAACTATCTTTTTATTAACGAAAAGTGCCTATTTAGAAGAATTTAGCAATAGCAATAGCACTGAGACACCTTGAGAAATCTGGGAATTATGTCAGAATGCTTTTTATAGACTATAGCTCGGCCTTTAATACCATCTTACCAGGCATTCTCATTGAAAAGCTGACTGACCTGAATTTCCCTCCCCTCATTTGTGACTGGGTTAAAGACTTCCTGATGGACTGTCCACAAACAGTAAGGGTTGGGTCCTCGACATCTTCCACCCTGAAGTTCAGCATAGGCTCCCCTCAGGGCTGCGTGCTCAGCCCCTACCTGTACTTGCTGTATACACATGACTGCATATCCTCAAATCCATCTAACATCATAATAAAGTTTGCAGACGACACAATGGTGCTGGGGCTTATAACTGGAGGGGACGAATCAGCATTCAGGGAAGAAGTCCAGAAGGTATCCACATGGTGTTCAAAAAACAACCTACATCGAAATACTAGCAAGACAAAGGAGATGGTGCTGGATTTCCGGAAGCACAGAGAGGAACCTGCCCCACTGTATATCAAGGGGGGGGCGTGTGGAGAGGGTTTTCTCTTTTAAATTCTTGGGAGTGGTCATTAGTCAAGATCTCACCTGGAAAAACAACACGTCCCTGGTGGTTAGTAAGGCTCAACAGAGACTTCATTTCCTTAGAGTCCTGCGAAAAAATCAGGTGGAACAACGGCTGATGACTTCTTTCTATCGGTCCACGATAGAAAGTGTCCTCACAGCGTACAGTATGGTACGCTGGTTTAACAGCTGCAGACAGGAACGCACTACAGAGAGTGATCAATTCGGCACAAGAAACCATTGGTTGCCCTGTAACACCACTGGATGACATCGCCAGGTCTCGCTGTTTCAGCAGAGTAAGGAAGATACTAAGGGATAATTCACATAATGGAGCCTGCCCATTATGGCTGTAAGTCATGACAGTCGTAAATTAGGTCACCCACATGACCCACCCAATTTTACTATATTTTTTGCAGTGGTCATTAAACAAGCCCATTGTGTGCTACAGGCCATTTTTTGCTGAAAATCAGAAGTAAATGCTGGGTTTTGTCAAAACATCATAAAATGTGGTCATATGACTGAGGGATTCTGCAAACGGCCATAAATGCAGGCCAGTTGTCAAGTACTTCATATGCAGTCATGTGATGGAAAGACCCATTGGAATTATGGAACCTGGTTATAAGTAACCCTGGGGAGGTCTGTTTTAACTTTGAATAGTCAATAAGTGACTGGTTATAAGTTGAGGATTACTGGTAAACAAATAATGTTATGGTGAGGGTTGCTCAAAACCTGGTACAATAAAAGTTATCCTTTTGACATAATTAAAAATGGCATTGATAAAGAGAATATTTGTAGCTCAGGGTGGAAATGAGGGGTCCTTGGTACTCTCTGAGCTTGCTTGTTTTCTTGCAGACGTTTCATTACCCAAACTAGGTAATATCACCACTGCTAGTAAGGACTGGGGTTTGCCCTGTTTATATTCTAGTGGCTTGCCCTGTTGGTGGGAGTGGTCTTGGAGATTCTGCTGTCTACTGTTAGCTTGTTTTAGACATAACAATCATAAAACTGCCTTATGAAATTTGGTACATTAGCCAGTTAGGTCTAGTGGTTAAGGTACCAGGCCAGAAAGTGGGAGACTATAAATTCAAGACACGCCTTAGCCGTGAAAGCCAGCTGCATGACTTTGGACCAGTCATTCTCTCTAAGCCTAACCCTCCTCACAGGATGCTGGTTGAGAGGAAAATTGGAGGAAGAATGTGTATTGGTTATGTTTACTGGTTTGAATTATTTGTAAAAATAACAAAGATGGTATACCAATAAATAAATAAATTCAGAACATTGTTCTTGGCCATTTCTAAGTCTATGTTAAATTCATGTTCTCCTATTATGAACATATGACATGTGGGGATTTTTAAGCAGATAGGAGCAAAGGCCGCTGAATATAGGACTTCATCACATGCTATTTTGTTTCAGTTTGGGAGCGATTGAGTTTTCTTGGTTTCTATTGTGTTTTCATATCTTTTTGTGCTTCAAATTGGTAAGAAACCATGCCACAGGTTTTGGCAATCAGAGGAACTCCAAAGACACAATTGGTTTGGAGAAAGTATGCAACTTTGGGGCTGTAGTCTACATATTCTGATAGATTTTTTTAAAAAACTAATGACAAAAAAGATTCCTATTTGGGATGTGTAAGTATTCCTTAGTTTATGACCAGTTGCTTAGCAATTGTTTGAAATTACAATAGATATCCCAAAAACTACTTACGACCCAGTTCCAAAGCTCTGATGGCTACCCACCGATCCTCCACTGTCATGTGATCACATTTTGGGTGCTTGGCAACCGGCCCACACTTATGGCCATTTGCAGCATCCCACAGTCACATGGCTGCAATTTACAAAATTTTGTTTACAAAATCAAGATTTACTTCTTGTTTCCAGCAAAAAAATCAGCCCATATCAATGGGTTCACTTAACGACCACAGTTTATGACCATCACAACTTATGACCGTAATTGCCAAGCTCAATTATTCATTTACAGGTGGATTTTTAAGTCAAAGACCACCTGTAAATGAATGTCAGATTATCAGAATGTATTGTCTCCCCCTGAATGGTAACCTCTGTAATTGCACAAACTGCAACAACATTAGTTGAGAAAAAGTGGGTCCAGTCAGACATGTAAGGAAACGTCATTTCTGAGTGATGATTTGATGCTGCATTCCACCTATTCTTGTATAATATTATTGGGGATTGGATACAAACTTTGTCACATTTACTGTAAGTTCTTTGAAATCATCAGATTTCATTGATTTGAAATGTTTTTGTTCCCCTTTTTACTTCCTCCAGTCACATGATCCAAACTTTAGACTAGAGTCAGCCAAATCTTATTATATCTATGTTATATTTTTCTTACAATTACTTGACAGGAGCATCATTTTGAAAGAAATGCATGCCATCACTCCTCTATTCTGTAACAAGTACAGGTAGCCCTAGACCAGTGATGGCGAACCTTTTTTGGTTTGCGTGCCAAAAGGGTGTGTGCGTGCGCGCTACTGCGCGCGCACATGCCCACACCCATTCCCTCCCCCCGCGCATGCGCACAACCCCCCGTGCTGCCCCCTGCGCATGTGCACAACCCTCCCACTGCCCCCACGCATGTGCACATGCCTCACTGAAGCCTGGGATGGCGAAAAACGGCGAAACGGCCAAACTGGAAGTTCGGAAAAATGGACTTCCGGTTTGCCTGTTGGGCCGTTTTTTGCACTCCGGAGGGCAAAAACAGCCTTCCCCAAGGCTGAAAATCAGCTGGCATAGGGCAATGCCTCGCGTGCCCTCTGATTTGGCTCCGCTTCGCCATCACTGCCCTAGACCTATGACCATAATTGAGGCCAGACTTATGGTCCTAAGTTATGCTGATCATTAAGCAAGTCACCATGTGATCGTGTCTGTTTTTACAAACTTTCTTGTGTCGTTATCGTCATCAGCCATTCAGTGTCCAACCCTCAGCCTTTCTATGGATCAGCACTGTCCATGCCCCTCTGTCTCACACTTCCTCCTTCAGGTCTGCCATGGATCTGATGGAATCTGAAGGGGAAAATATGGATCCAGGAAACTACAGACCTATCAGCCTGACATCTATTATCTGGAAAGATTCTGGAAAAGATAATCAAGCAACAAATCTGCAAACGCCTAGAGGTAAATAAAGTCATAACCAGAAGCCAACATGGGTTGGTCAAAAACAGATTATGCCAGACAAACCTTATTGCATTATTTGAAAAAGTGACAAAATTACTGGAGCAGTGAAATGCTGTGGATATAATTTACTTGGACTACAGTAAGGCATTTGATAAAGCAGACCACAACCTACTACTTGATTAAGACAGAAAAATGTGGGTTAGACAGCATAACTACCACATGAATGTGTAACTAGCTGACCAACCGCGCTCAACGTGTAGTCCCTTAATGGAACTACACCTACATGGAGGGAAGTATGCAGTGGGGCAAGTACTCTTCAATATCTTCATCAATGATTTAGACAAGGGGATAGAAGGAGAACTTATCAAATTTACAGACAGCACCAAACTGGCAGGACTAGCCAATACTCCAGAAGATAGGCTGAAGATACAGAAGGATCTTAATAGACTTGAACACTGAGCTCTATCTTAAAAAAATGAAGTTTAGTGGTGAGAAAAGTTCTACATTTAGGCAATAAAAACCAAATGCACAGGTATGGAATAGTTAGTACCTGGCTCAATAGTAGTAACTGCAAGGGGGATCTTGGAGTCCTAGTGGACAATCACTTAAATATGAGCCAGCAGTGTGTTGCAGCTGCCAAAAATGCCAATGCGGTCCTAGGCTGAATTAACAAAGGGATAGAATCAAGTTCACGCAAAGTGTTAATACACTTAAAAATGCCTTCATAAGACCACACTTGGAATATTGCATCCAGTTTTGGTCATCACAATATAAAAAAAGATGTTGAGATTCTAGACAGAATGCAGAGAAGAGCAACAAGGATGGTTAGGGGACTGGAGAATGGTTGCAGGAATAGGGTATGCTTAGTTTAACCAACAGAATGACTAGGGGTGATATGATAGCAATGTTCCAATATCCAAGGGGCTGCCACAAAGAAGAGGAGGTCAACCTATTTTCCAAAGCACCTGAAGACAGGACAAGAAGCAACAGATGGAAATTAATCAAGGAGAGAACCAACCTAGAACTAAGGAGATATTTCCTGACAGTTAGAACAATTAATCAGTGGAACAACTTGCCTCCAGAAATTGTGGGTGCTCCAACACTGGAGGTTTTAAGAAGACAACCATTTTTTTTCCTGCCTGGGCTGGCAGTTCCTTCCAGAGTTGGTCTCTTCCAACTGTGTTATTCTGTTATGGTCATCCCGGTGTCATCCTTTACAGTATCCAGCCAGCAGATACTAGGGCGGCCCCTTCTCTTTTTTCTGCTGATCATTCCCAGCCTGACTGACTTTTTTGCAGCAGTCATCAAATGAATGTAACAATCGTTAAGCGAATTCTACAACAGATGTTTTGCCAGAAATCGAAAGTAAACACCAGTTTCCAGCAGAAAAATATAAACTACAAGTGTGTGCACATGGCCCTCAGGAGATGCATTGTAACTTTAAACATTCACTAAGTGACTATTTATAATATATGTCCTTGACATTTCAGACAGGTGGCTGTCCAGCCTTTGCTTAAAAACTTCCAGTGATGAAGCACCTACAGCAGTGGTTCTCAACCTTTCTAATGCCGCGACCCCCCGCGATCCCTCTCTGCGCATGCGCAAAGCGTTCGGGCGGGTGGGCGAAGTCTCCTGCTTCTGTAGCTACCGGCTGTCTGGCGACCCGCAGGCACAGCCAAACCGGGAGCATTTCACCCCTGCAAGTGACGGTGGCACCAAGATGGCGGGCTAATGCGCGTAGCGACCCCTGTGAAATGGTCGTTGGACCCCCAAAGGGGTCGCGACCCACAGGTTGAGAACCGCTGACCTACAGTTTCTGAAGGCAAGCTGTTCCACTGGACAATTGTTCTTACTGTTAGGAAGTTTCTCCTTAATTCCAGGTTGCTTCTCTACTTGATTAGTTTCCAACCATTGTTTCTTGCCTTGCCTTCTGGTGCTTTGGAAAATAAGTTGACCCCCTCTTCAAAAGCACCAATTAATCAATCAATCCACAATTAAATCCACATTCTAAGCCTGGTGACAGATTAATAATTCTTGTCCTAACCAAAGACTTAAGCATTATTAAGGTAATGTCAAAAAATATGGCAGGTTTCTAGCAGGTTTTTTTTTAAATTGAAGTGTTCAGATTCGAAAAATTCAAAATGTTCAAATATCGAAGGAGTCCTTTAGGCATTGCTCCAAGGGCTCCAATCACAATGGCATAACAAATTTCTTTTTCCATAAGCATTATTACCGGTATTTAAACTTGTATGCAACCCAACTCGCAATGACTCTGGGCAGTTCACAACAAAATGAAATCAAAAAATATAAAATATAAAAGACAGCAAGTGGGACAGACCGGTTGCAACGAACTAAAGGATCTCACTCCGAAAGTAGTAAAACATTAAAATTAAATCTGCTCTTTCTTCGATTTGGTTAATAAATATAGTTGTTATGGTCCTTTTTCTAAGACCGATCTTCTCTTTACACTCCTAGATTACTTATTTTAGATTAATCGCTGCCTCAAGTATAGGGGAAAAAAGTATTTTACGTGTGCCAACAGAATACACATTTAAGCATTACCTAGTGCGATTAATTTGCAAACGAAGTCGCACGCTAGGCATTGTTCCAGTACCAGGCTCCTATTGGCCCATAGGAACGCCAATAAGCGCTCTTAAGTATTACGAAGACCGAAGAACGGCGCCTTCGCTTACACAGGAACTCTTTTTTTTAAAGTGTTTTTTGAATGTTCTAGCGTTGTCTCTATTGGCTGGGTAAAGTCCCCTCCCGTCTTTCGTCGGCTCTTGTCCTCGGCAAGGATTGGTCAGGCCTCCAGGCCTCCTTCGTTGATTGGTGAGATGCGTTTTGGCGGGTTGAACCGTGTTTTTTGAACCCCTATTCAACTGGAAGTGGTCTTGGCTCGTGGCTCTCGGACGTTGTGTGAGCAAAGTGCGCGGGAGCGGTTGGTCCGGAGAACGGCTGGCGGGGAGACGACGGTGGCGGCTCTTCCCGTCGCAAACCTTAAGTCTTTTCCCCCACTGTCTCAGCCAGCGTCTGATATTTTGGGGCGCTGATATTCCTTTTTCTGCCTTGGTTTGACTTTTCCTGCGGAAACCAGATTTCCCCATCCGATTTTCTTCCCGCTTCTGCAGCCGCTATGGAGCTCAACTGCTCCCCGCTCAAGGTAAGCCCTTCGGTCTACCTTGGGCCTCCCTCCTTTCTCCTCTCATGGTGTTCCCACGCAATTTAAAAGGCATTCCTTTCTGACGCGATTCTCTCCCGTTTGCTTTGGTTTACCTTGAAACTGATTGGCATCAGTTGGTTCGTTTGAGCTATACTGAGATTATGACTCCCATCGTCTATATCCCACGTGAATGACTGATTGATGGACATGTCAGGGTGGTTTAAGGGATGCTGACCTGAATGTTATGGGTTGGATCCAGGTCATCGTATCTGGGCCATATCCCTTGAAATAGAAAAGTTAAAGAGCCTCCGTTTTCATAAACTACAGTTAATGGCTCCAATGAAGGGAGGTTCAGTTTGCAAAAGCTTATATTGAAAGCAATAACAGCTAGACTTTTGCCCAAATTTATCTGATGTGCCAATTGCACCCTTTCCTAAATAAAGGTACCCTACTTCCTAATTACTCATGTCTTGGCCACCCTTGCATGTGGATTATTGCAATGCATTCCACATGGGCTGCACTTAAGATCACTAAGAAACGACAGCTAGTCCAGAATACATCAGTATGAGTATTATGTGCGCACCTTGGTATACCTATGCAACATTTCTGCTAAGTAAGATGCACTGGTTATAGTAGAGCTTCTGGGTGCAATTCACCTGTTGAGGGCTTCCTAAGGAACTACCATTTTTTTTTTCATCATTTCTACTTGCCCCTTAAAACCCCATCTATTAAGCAATATTATCTGATGGGGGTGTTACATATTTACTTGAGTCACTTTGAATCTATGACTAAGTTGTTTGCTTTCTGAATATTTATACCCACATTGTTTAAGCCTATTTTACAATTGACAAAGTTTGTGCATTATATTACAAAAGATCAGATCAACCTGAAATTGTTAACTCCACCTCTTCTGGAAAGTGGGAGGAGATTCAAACTTCTGATATTTTTTGAAGGAAACTATTTTTATTCAGTCTCAAGTCTGACTTTTAACAGAATCAGGAGCTTTTTTTTCTTTCAGTTCCATTAAAGGAATAGAAATATTTTAAAAGACAGGTGAATTACATTGTAGAGTGGGGAATAATTTGACCACTTGCAGACAGGAAGTTTCCAAGTGGGAGGCAATCAACTTGCCACCTACGCTACATGGAGGCACAGATAAACTACAAGCATGCTAAATGGACCTTTTAAGGCAGCTTAAATTACATAATAAATGATGTAATTGAACATCAGCTTTAGTTGCAGGATCCAATCTGGGTTGGTCATTGGGACCAAAGGTATTGTATTCCGACCTTTCAGACTTGTGCTGGAGCCCCTAGAGTTCCCTGAGGATGGGCTCCAGGATGAATCCGAAAGCTCGGAATACAAAACCTCTGGTCCCGGTGACCGATCCAGATTGGCTCCTGCAATATTGTCCTGGGACATGTATATTCGCCTTCATTCCTGATCAGCTTTAGCGTTGCAGTTAATTATTAACTAAATTTGCTGCCTATCTCACCCTAGGGCTAATCTAGGCAGCTTATAACCATTTAAAAAAGCAAAAAAATTAAAAGGATGGTTAAACAAAAGTAAAATAATAGAATAATAAGGAAAAAGAAAAATATATTGATACAACTACTAAAAAAGATGGGTAAGTGAGAGCAGAGAGCTAGGTCGAGAGATGGAGTCTACTGTCAATCTCCAGAATACAACTCCCGCTTACATTGAGTACCCAAGCCAATTTATAGAGCCAGGACTTTAGGTTCTTAGGCTAGGGAGTTGGGGCAGATCTTATCCTGAAGGCAGGATGTTTAAACGCTCACTCTTAAGAATAGCCCTGTTTCCAGTAACATGTACTTCCTTACTGTCTTCAGTTTGCTTTGTTCATTCAACATTTAGCTCTGGTATTTATGTTCTATGTATTTCAGTCCCACCTGAGTTCCTATTACAAACAGGTGGGCACTCAGTGAATTTCTCCTTACAATTTTACTTGTTTTATTTCCATTGAGGTTGTTGATGTGAACCCCAAAGTGAGGAAGATAAAGAATGAGAATTCAAAGAAGAGATTGTCTGTTGAAAGAATCTATCAAAAGAAATCTCAATTGGAGCATATATTGCTTCGACCTGATACATACATTGGATCCGTGGAGCAAGTAACTCAGGTAAAAAAATATTCTGTTTGGGGCAAATACAAGTTGCCCTAATTCACAAAGTACTTTGTAATGTGCTATTATAATTAAGATTTTCCTTGGCAAACTATATTTTATCAGCCAAATAGTTTATAATTTTCTTATATAGAAAATACATTACAAACCATTTATGATTAATATGAACACAATTGGCTGTAAATGTATGAAAACTTAAAAGTATGCTTTTTAAAAAGCAGATTTTTATGAAACATTAAAATTAGTACACTGATTATAGTATATAATTCAGGGTACCTCAAGATTTTGCATCAGATAAAATTACTTTTTTCTTCTTAGCAAATGTGGGTGTTTGATGAAGATGAAGGACTGAATTGCAGGGATGTCACCTTTGTTCCTGGTCTTTATAAAATCTTTGATGAAATACTAGGTATGTTGACATGGATAAAATGCTGTCATAGTGAGGACATCATGCATTTTATGAGGATATTTTTTTAGATCCATAGTTGATGAATAACAATATACAAAGGTATTGCAATGAATTAGCTTTTTGAAAAGGCAGCAAAATGCCTACAAAATGCTTGATCTTTGGCAAAATTTGTTGAAATTAAGTGTTGCATAAACTGAAGACTCAAGAGTTTTAACTTGCAAATGTTACCAATCACTAAAAAATTGTATTGCTTTCTTTTAGTCAATGCAGCTGATAACAAACAGAGAGATAAGAATATGTCTTGTATCAAAGTTACAATTGACCCGTAAGTCTTGTTTTAATATTATTTAATATTTTTGACTTTCATTGAGGATTGGTTCATTGGGAAGGGAATATGCATTTTTCTGAAACTGAATCTGTATTCTTGTAGATTTAAATAGTAGTGTAATGATTAGCATAGAATTTGACTTTGATCACATTTAGTGTAATTGAATTTGCTGTTGAGAGTTGCCTATCATTCAGTGAATAATATCTTTTTTGTTTTAATCTGGAGACACAAGTTTGCTTTGCAGTTCTTTGAATATCAGTTTAATCTTCTCTTTCTAGGGAGAATAATACAATCTCTGTGTGGAATAATGGGAAAGGAATCCCTATTGTAGAGCATCAAGTAGAAAAAATGTATGTGCCAGCTCTTATTTTTGGACATCTTTTAACTTCCAGCAACTATGATGATGATGAGAAGAAAGTCACAGGTTGGGGAAAAACTGCAAGACAGTCACTTTTTAAAATCTTTAATTGCCTCTCATGAGAATAATTGCATCTAAAATTTCACATTTATGTTTCTACAGAACTGCAAGATGTGAATGATTAGGAAATCAAAATTTTATTCCATATATGTTCTGTTTTTATATTCCAATCTCTTTCACACACAAAAATACATAAATAAGTGAAGCCTCTTAATAATTTTTTATTGCATGCACTGGAATGAGTGGTAACTAAATAAGAGATAAGAAAACGTGGATTATTTAAAATTGTATATCTTAATTTTTACCATTTGTCTTATTGCGGAGATAGATGGAGAACTGCCCCATCTTGATCCTTTCACCTTTCTTTGAATACAGTAAAGGAGCAAGCAGTGCTCTCTTTACAAAAAGGCGACCATACATTTTTGTCTGCAAGAGGATATGGAATGCCTAACCAATTCTTTGTACAAATACCACTGATGCATGCTTATTTGTGAAATATTCTATTGATTTTAGTGGGGGATTATGAATTGGCATATGTACCCTGTAACTGAAATGTATATCTCTTCAGTGTAACAAAATATTATGTACAATTAATATTTTTCCAGGTGGTCGAAATGGTTATGGTGCAAAGCTGTGCAATATATTCAGTACCAAATTTACAGTGGAAACAGCATGCAACGAATATAAGAAGCTTTTTAAACAGGTATAAGAAACTGCACAAAAAATTGATTTCACGGTTTTTAAAATACAGGCCCCAAAGGTTTATTTTATCAGCTCCTAAATTTGTTTCATATTTCATTTTAAATCTATTTCAACATCTCAATACTTCCTGATAAGCATATCTCAAAAATTTAGTGATAAGCATAAGGGGTGAAATCAAGATAGATTGGGCCAACAAGCCACATACATTTTAAGGCTAGATTAGGAACTGTATTCTGTAGAAGAAGAAATGTATCCTCCCTCCAATGTACCTAACAATTCTATTGGTCTTAATTCCTTTGCAGACTTGGACTGACAATATGACTAAAGCAGGAGAGACAAAACTGAAGCATTTTGATGGCGAAGACTTTACATGCGTTACTTTCCAGCCTGACCTGTCCAAATTTAAAATGGCTGTATTGGATAAAGATACTGTGGCTCTTATGTCTCGCAGAGCCTATGATATTGCAGGATCAGCTAAAAATATCAAAGTATTCTTAAATGGAAAGAAGTTACCTGTGAGTTACTAAAATGGGCAAAAGCAACTCTGCTGGTGTGCAAAATTCACTGGCCCCTTCCTTTAACATGTTAACAGCCAAGGCAACTTTAAAAAAAAAAATTGTAGAAATATTTGTGCTTGTCTCCTCTAGGTCAAAGGATTCCGTAGTTACGTGGACATGTACATAAAAGATAAAGTGGACGAAACTGGCAATGCACTGAAAGTAATCCATGAAGAAGTTAATGACCGGTGGGAAGTGTGTCTAACCATGAGTGAAAAGGGCTTCCAACAAGTTAGCTTTGTCAATAGCATTGCTACAACTAAGGTAAATTTCATTTTTGAAAGACTGAAATTTTACTTAAGTATCTGAATTATAATTGTTAAAGATATACCCATGGTGTATAAAATAAACAATTCTGTATCTTGTATTTTATTAAAAGTAATCTTCCTGTAGTTTAGAACTAAAATACATAGATTATGTAATATAATATTAGTTGAAAATGGACTCTAGTTGTAGACTTTTTGGGGTTGGAGTTATTTTTTCTTCTTAGCTTTTCTTTGAACCTAATTAACAATGTAGAGAAATTGTAATGAGGATTATAAAGAAATAAATGATTGAGTTTAACAACAACAACAAATATAGGTAGTCCTCAACAATGGTGGCAAGAAATATTGTAAAATGGAGAAAATTCACTTAACAAATGTGTCACTTAGCAACAGAAATATTGGGCTCAATTGTCGTAAGTCGAGAACTACCTGTATAGTAAACTCCTAATAAAGCAGATATTTTACAGAATAAAAGTCTAACTCTATTTTAGGTTACTGTACTAACAATTACTTTTATACTTTGATATGTCTGCATTGCCAAAATACATGTAATATCCTCTTAAAAATGACTTTTCTTCTAGGGTGGCAGACATGTAGACTATGTTTCTGACCAGATTGTCAACAAACTCATAGATGTAGTAAAGAAAAAAAACAAAGGTGGAGTTGGAGTAAAGCCTTTCCAGGTATAACTCAATTGTTTCTTTTTCACAAATCTCATACTTATTCCAATTGAAAAATCATACTGGAATGTTTAATGTTTCCAATGCTTTTCAGTCTTATAAAAGAATAGTTAAATCTAGTGATTCTGTCCAGCTGTCCTCAATATGGTCCAATAATAAATACAGGCTGGGCAAAATGGTGTGCAAATAAAGGAATATTTTCAATGATAAGCATGATGGGATTCACATATGGTTTAATTACAAAATATATATTTTATTAGGACTGTGCAGCACTTCAGATTTGAAGGCAAAAAGAGGCTTTGGAGTACATGAAGACACCCATGTAGCATTTGTCTATTCCTTAAAATGAATGTATCTTGTAATTCTGCAGTTACTCCATAATCCCAGGAAAATATGTGTTGAAAAAGTTTCAGACAACTTCATTATGTGTGTTCTCACATGCTCTAAAATACATTTGTTCCTTTGAATCTAAAGCCTTGCATAACCTAGCTTTCAGATCCCGTATAGCATTTTAAGCCAATAAATGCTGCTTTTAGAAATCCTGCTTTTAGCTTGTTCTGTGTAGTGATTGACCACTTTGTTTGAGCATTTCTATCCATTTTGAAGATAACATGATCTGTTTTTGGCAGACATTCTTGTGCAATCATTTGGAAATGGATTCCATCATTTTCTAAGAGCTATACTGACAGTTTGGGTACTTATTATTTGGTAGCCAGAGTTGCTTGGGAAATATAGCCAACCAGTTTGCTAAAAATGTACAATCTTCTTAATTCCAGGTGAAGAATCATATGTGGATATTCATAAACACCCTGATTGAAAATCCAACTTTTGACTCCCAAACAAAGGAGAATATGACTCTTCAAGCAAAGAATTTTGGTTCAACATGCAAATTCAGTGAAAAGTTCATCAAGGGGGTGAGTATTAAAAGGTTTGCTTCATAATTTGTTCTGGGAATTCTGATGAGCAAAAAATGAATCAATCCAGCAATAAGACATTTTATGAAACAATTCAGAATTCTTTCAACATCATTTTTCACTTTTTTTTTCTAGGCTATCGGTTGCGGCATAGTGGAAAGCATTTTGAACTGGGTCAGATTTAAAGCCCAGACACAACTAAATAAAAAATGTTCTGCAGTTAAGCACACTCGAATTAAAGGAATTCCTAAACTGGATGATGCCAATGATGCTGGTATGTGTTTAAGTATTAAAAGCACTGAAGTCTAGCTGTTTTTTTACCAGTTAGATTTGAGTCTATTTGTACAGGGATAGGTAATTCTTCAGTTATTCACAGCCCTACAGCTACCTTTTTGACACCCCAATACATTCTTCAAGATGAGGATGCTGAATGCTGGTGGCATAACCTTTTTTGTGTCCTTTAAAACAATTGAAGCTCCCAAATGTCAGGACATAACACTAAAAATGTTTGTCCTGCCCTTCCAGGTTGTAAGAAAGCTATTCATCCTTTTGTAAGACTATGCAACTCCTGAATACAAGGTTCAAATTTAGTTTATAGTTACAGAAATGGTATGTAGATAATGTTGGGGGGGGGTTAGGGTTCTTGGGATTAATGGTTAGAAAAGAACCAAATCTTCACTTTGGGGCAGTTTACATTGTAGCCAAAGTTATCCATCGAGAAGAGTTTTTGAGCTCCGGATTGAAACGAGGTCCTTGAGGCTCCCTGAGCTTGGTTGCTTTGTTGTAGAAGTTTCATAACCCAAACTAGGCTTCATCTATATATCATTGAAAGGAGAAAATAAGCCAAAAAAAGGGAACAAAAAGATCAAAACACCTCCTCACAGCAATCAATACCCAGATGAGCAGAGATTAACACCAAGATCAACACTAGACCAATAATCAAGAAGCAAACAATACCCCAATCAAGAACTACCAAACAAGGAAGCAGAAAGCAGCCCAACCACAGAACTTCCAAAACCATTCCCGTCGACAGTAACAGGGCAAGCCACTCAAATATAGCATTGAGAGCAAACCCCAGTCCTTACTAGCACTGATGATGTTACTTAGTTTGGATAATAAAACATCTATAAGAAAACAACCAAGAGCACTAAGGACTCTACAAAGTTATCCATCTCCTTTTTCTGAACCCCAGGTCAATTGTGTTTTACCAAAACATGAATGAAATCTCTGCTGCTTGTAATCAGAACATTGGGAGAGCATCTATAGTGTACTATTAAATGGAGCTCTGCATTATGATATTTAATTCTCTTTCAGGGAGCAAGAATTCTATCAACTGCACTCTCATTTTGACAGAAGGAGATTCAGCTAAGACACTAGCTGTTTCTGGCCTTGGAGTTGTGGGTAGGGACAAATTTGGAGTATTTCCACTGCGAGGAAAACTTCTTAATGTACGGGAAGCCTCCCACAAACAGGTTAGTTAGCAATATTTTGCAAACATTCCTGTGGTCCTTATAGGTAGTCCTCAACTTAAGACCACAATAGAGCCCAAAACATCTATTGCTAATCAAGACGGTTGCTAAGTGAGTTCTGCCCCATTTCACAACCTTTCTTGCCACAGTTGTTAAGTGAATCACTGCAGTTGTTATATTAGTAACACAGTTAAGTGAATCTGGCTTTCCCATTGACTGCTTGTCAGAAGTTCGTAAAAGGGGATCACTTGGTCCCATGACACTGCAACCATCAAGTATGAGTCAGTTCCCAAATGGCCAGATTTTGATCACATGACCATTGGGAGGCTACAGTGGTTGTAAGTGTGAAAAATGGTCATAAGTCACTTTTTTCAGTGACATTGTAACTTTGGTCACTAAATGAATGGTTGTAAGTCGAGGAACTGGAATTTTTTTTAAAAATGCAAAACCAGAAGCATTAGCCTTCATTTAAATTTTAACTCAAAAGTGTATTTATAAAACTAAAGAAGCTTCTTGGATGAAAAGCGAAACGTCTTCAAAGAAAAACCAGAAAGTCCAGTTGCCTCTTGAAAAAGCACCTTTGGGACAACCATGACCTGGATGACTGAGAATCTCCATAGACATGTATTTATAAAACCATGCAATGATTTTGCAGTGGTTTTTGAAGTAAGAGTTTTGCTATTGTTCTTCAATGATATAATGACTATCCCTCTGCCCAAGTGAATCTTCACTGTGAAATGTGACTGTATTAGAATAGGTAATATATTGGTTACTTGCAATCAATGTTCCCTCTAAGCTGCGCAGCCGTGCATGTGACAAGAAATCGCCACACGGCAGTTTCCAACTGCCGCGCAGCGATTTTCAATGTCAGAGGGAACATTGCTTGCAATACCTGGAGGGATTTCCCCCATAAGTTGTGCTGCTGAGATTCAGTAGTAAAATATCAGGTTAAATGTTGGATATTTTGCATCTATAAATATTTGAAATAGGAAAACCTTCCT
>QLTV01001993.1:662777-702840 GCA_003457575.1 Thermophis baileyi
ACCCCACCCCCCCCCCACCCCAAAAAAAACAGGCTAAAAGTATCATCTCTACTTCCTTTGATGAAATCTCTGCTGATATCCTGGCATCTGCTTTGAGTTGCAATCGGCCATAGATTTTAAATGAATAGGTGGATTGAGGTGACTGGAACTTAACAATGCTTCTCTCCAGGGTTAATGTGAGAAGAATAAATTCGTATTCTGAATCTAAGAAAATGCTGGGCTTTTTCAGATAATGGAGAATGCTGAAATTAACAACATTATTAAGATTGTGGGGCTGCAATATAAGAAGAGCTACGATGATGAAGAATCGCTCAAAAGCCTCCGCTATGGAAAGATCATGATCATGACTGATCAGGTCAGTCGTAATGCCAGAGACAATGGTATTGTATTCAGGCAAAGGGACTCTTTCAGCCAGTCTTTTTCAATGCCTTCAGTTGATATAATATGTCTCTTAATCCAGATGTTCCAGATTTCATATTTTATTTATCAAAATATAAAATACAGAAATACAAAGAAAAATGAAAATAGGGGAGGAAAGGGGGAACAGGAAAAAGTCTAGGGTAAAGGGGAGAAAAAGAAGAAAAGCATTGACTTCCAACTCCTTTTGACTCAGTAAAACAAGGTAATAACATACTGTACCTCCTCGTTTTACTTTAAATAATAATAACAATAATAGCCATTATAACAATAAACCTATCTAATCAGCAAAACCCAAAATCAAAGCTTCGGGGTTTTTTTCCATTTAAGGCACAAAATCCAAATGCTGTTTTCAAGTAGAAAGAAAATCAATTGTATTTTCTTTAATCGAAGCAGTCAATTAAACCATCTCTGCTAACTCCAACTTTTGTAGCCATTTGTCCATTGTGGGAATCAAAGTATCCTTCCATTTTTGTGCATAAAGTATCCTTGCTGCTGTCAACATATATAACTTAAAAGTTCCATTTTTTTTAAAGTTCTTTATCCATTAAACCCAAATGAAAAGTCTCTGGTTTTATCTTTATATTAACTTTAAGAATCTTCTATATTAAGATTCATTTCCCACATTCATTTTTGAGGTACCTTTATATACAGTATTCTTGACAATTTATCCAGTGTTAGTTACCAATGGTACATCTTATAAAAATTTCTTTTAAATTATAATGTAATTAATTATAATTTAAACCACATATTTTCCCATTGTTCAGGTATTGTATCCAAAATTCCTTGCCCACTGAATCGTACAATTCTTCACATACTCATTCTCCAAGCTCAATTTAATAGCATTTTATAAATCTTAGCAATAATATGTTCATTACTACACAACAGAAATTCCAGTTCATTTTTTGCAAAATCAAATCCACAGCTTTTTTTATATAATTTAATCTTTCTTTCAATTGTATATATGTAAACCAATGGCAAACACATCCTTCTCATTCCAATTCCTCTTTAGATTTGAGGATAAAGTCACCATAATTAAATATTATTTGACCATAAATCCATCAGTCTGGCTTCGCCATCACTTATTTAAAAAAAAAAAAAAGATTCCTGGGATGACATTTGAAAGGGTATCTTTGCAGAGAAACTTAATTTTTATTTATTCCAAGCTCTAACAAAGTGGTTAATTCAAATGTTCTAAAGTGATATGGAAGTATAAAACTTACTCGGAAGTATTTTTTAAAATGCTTTTGCTCAAATCTATTGGAATTCCCTAGGTTTTTTAATTAAAAAAAACCAAACATAGGTCACCCTAGACTTATCACAAAATTGCTATCAAAGAAATAAAAAGAGAATAACTTCCTTCAATTCTCAGATAACTAAGATGCAGAATAGAATCTCATCAGCAACCGGAAAGGGAGCATATGAAAAAGTACTTCCTGATAAAAAAACACTCCCAACTCCCAGAAATGTAGACATCAAGTGCTCAAAAATATTTAGTAATAACTATAGTGGATTAGTAAAGGAGCATTTCTGTTGTGCTTTTATTTCTGTGTAAATATCCTATAACAGCAGCATTCTGATTATGACTGGAATAATTAGGCCATAATTCTTTATCAATTACAGTGTAAACAGTGGATCAATTGGAGTCTATTGTTAGACATAACAATCATAACTGGTTTTGCACTATAAAACAATCTTGCTCTTCTTAGTTCTTTCCAGAAACGCTGAACTTCATAATCCATAAATGACACATGGACTGGAAATTATAGGTGTTGTAGTGTGACATCTGATAACAGTCACTATGGGCAAAACTGACAAACATATATTGTAATTAGAAGATCAATTACTATTGGCCTCACAATATAAAGCTAGTAACGATTATTGACTTTTCTAACACCAATGGATGAAATCTTACCTTTTGAACATTTTTGTAGGATCAAGATGGTTCCCATATTAAAGGTTTATTGATTAATTTCATTCACCATAATTGGCCATCTCTTCTGAAACATCGTTTCCTAGAAGAATTCATTACTCCCCTTGTAAAGGTAAGCTTCCCCACCTGTTTAAGTGATAACTTTAGCAATTGAAACATTTCTTACTAAAATTCATTAGTTATATTATTAACTCTTCAAAATGAGATATTTGGCTTTTTCATAGGTTTCCAAAAACAGAGAAGAAATTCCTTTCTATAGCATTCCTGAATTTCAGGAATGGAAGAACAGCAACCCTAACTACAAAAATTGGAAAATCAAATACTACAAAGGTTTGGCTAAACTGTAAAGTCAGATGAACTAAATAAGGCTAACTTTAGATTTTAAAAAGAATACATTGTATTGGATAGAACTATTTTAACCTTACTTGGAATAAAGGGATTAGGGGGCTTATATGTCAACTATTTTAAACTAGCTCATCAAAACAAGAAATGTGTTCCATATAAAGTGGAAGATAAAGATGAGGAAAGTTATTTGTCGACAGACTAGCTGTCAAGTTGAATGTTAAGCAGGAGGCTGAATGGCTATGTTAGAACACTTAATTTATCCTACATAACACCAAGATCAAATGAAAATGTTCTTGATGTTTTTGATATATTAATTGAATTGAGGGAGGGAGACATTTTCAGTAAGTGCTGTATTCTGTATTATCCTAATCTATAAAAACTACAGTGCTTACATTGTAAGGCCTCACAGTAGGCACAGGTAGTCATTTTGATTGCAAAGTATTAACAAAAAAAGTGATTGGCTAAACATTTAATTTAGCCTTTCTAAGCCTCATGTCCTCGAGTATGTTGAACTATAGTTCACATCTAACCTAGTCAGTGAGTTATAGTCAACATCTGAAGAGTGGCAAATTGTAGAATGCTTATGGGTGTGTTTTTTTTACCTAGCTTGAGTCTAGATGGATCCAGAATAAGTTCAGACCAAATGATTCTGCACTTGTGAATAATTTTTTACTGTTTATATGCCAAATCTGATTACAGTACTAAGTACTGTTTTCATTGATGCAAAGAAAATGAATTGCTGTTGAAGCAGTCTGATTGGAATTTTGTTTCTTGTCCTTTTTGTCTATTTTGTTTTCTTTTAATTTTTATTCGTAAGCCACCCAGACTAATCACTATGGAATCAGGGAGCCTTGAAACTGAAATTATAATTAAAGAAAAATAAAAGTTGCACATTAAGTGAAATATGACTATTTTATCTAAAAAAAATTTTTTTGCTCTGATTCTCTATCTCCTTAGGTCTGGGTACCAGCACTTCAAAGGAAGCAAAAGAATATTTTGCAGCAATGACAAGGCATCGAATACCTTTCAAGTACTCTGGTGCTGAAGATGATGCTGCAATCACCCTGGTAGATTAAGTTCTCTTCTTATCCCCCTGTTTCTTTGAGTCTGCAAACTTGTTTGGACAGTGAATCACGAGAAGCCCTTCTGCTTATTTTGTTTTTTAACCCCAGTTGGTAGTCTTATTCCCTGCCAGAGGATTTAGGAAGTTTGTAGGGTTTAGGTGCCTGAACTCAAGTTTCATTTATCTAATAGCAATTATAAAAGTTAAAATATACTACAGACACAATGAATTATCACTATTGTATAAATTTGGATAAATATACATTTTTGTGTTTGATTGCACAATACATGAACTCTGTAACTAACTTTTCTGGGCTTTTGCATATATTCTTCCTAAATATTTATATGGTCAGCTTAATTCAATCAGATTTTAAGGTTTTAATTTCCTATCAGCAGACAGCTATGAGAGACGTAATATTAGTTTAGGCATAATTTAGTGGAACTTAAAATGAATTTAATTTGCCTATTAAATCAATCAATCAAATCTTTATTTGGTCATAGACCAGCAAATAAAGTACAAAAGTCATAGTTAATTAAAATAAAAGAATATATGTGTGTCTAGGGGGCTTAAAATTAATACCACAGCTTATATGCAAACTATAAAACAGTACTTGACTGTGGTCAGAGAAATAAAATCAGATTGATCTGATAATAACATCATGAGATGAAACAGATTGGAATGATCAGGATATGTAGTAAAAAGTGGAAATAATAATTCCTGTCATGCTCCTATATAAAGAGGGCAATAGAAAATAACATGTTCTGTCAACTCAGTTATTCCTCCACTACATGGACACAGTCTCTGTTTGAAGAGGATTTTGATTTTTGTATCTTCCTTCAGTAACAACTGTTGGGAAAGCGTTGAATCTGGCTAAGAAAAAGGCCCTTCTGAATTTTGGGATTGTTAGGCAACTGAGATATTTAATCAGTTGGAGAGAATGTGCAGAGTGGCTCAAGGTGTTTATTGGTAGAGCTGGAAAATCTGCTTGCAACTCTAAATCAATAGCCCGCTATTTGAGATCAGTTATAGCAGGGTTTCCCAACCGGGCTGCACATGCAGCGGGCTGGCGCGCAGCTTAACTTGAGCAAGTCAAGCCCCACGCTCACCCAGGCCAGTTCTCCTCTCCCCCACTCCACCGGGCTGCCAAGCTGCAAAGGTTGGGGGCCACTGACCTAGAGCATGTTGGTAGCCCATCAAGATAATGGCTGGTCATGAATAACCATAGAGTTGCAATTTGGCATGTATTGCCTGGCTCCAGGAACACTGAAAGCTGTCAGTCATAATAAAAGGGGCCAAACCAATTGGAAAGAAGAGGAGCTTAAGCCAGTAGAAGAAGATGTAAATCCAGGCAGAAGTTTCAATTTCAACGCAGGACCATGTTTGAAACACAGCAAGGTGCTTTAAAGATGGTTCTCAAAAACATGGACTCGTTTTTTCCAAAGAAAGGAATGACCTGTAGGGGCCCAACTGAGCTCCAAAACAGCTGGGCTCAGATCTTTAATTGCTGCAGGTATATGTTGAGCTCTTTTGGAGAAGTAAAAGGTTTGTAAAGCCAACACTTCTTTTATGAAAATGACTAGTTGGCATGAGATTTATGGTTACCCATACCTTAGAAAACAATCCCCAATATTCAAAAGTTTTGACTTTCTCTATTAGATAGTTATTTAGTCACCAGACATGCATCTTAAGTGCTTAGCAAAGACTGTGACCTTGGTTTTAGTGTAATCAGATGTTTTTGGCAATGCTCAGCTAATATTTAGAGCGCTTAGTTCAAGCCAGTCTTTGTTTGAGAAAGCAGCACAGTGTTGTTTGCATAAAAAAGAATAGAGTTGTATTTCTCCCAGTTTTAGCAAATGAAGAGATTGACTAGTTTGGCAATAAGGGAACTAATATATTAAAGAGAAGATAAGCTAGAACAGGGGTCACCAACCTTTAGGACCTCAGGGACCACTAAATTCATAATTTTAAATCCCGCGGACCACTAATATGATCTGCCTAATGACCAGCTGCGTGGGCATGGCTAGGTGGTCATGTGACTGGGTGGGTGTGGCCAACTCAATGTCACTCACATCGAGGGGCGCCTCAATGGCCTCTACTCGCCCCTCCCAGCCATTCCTTGCCTGCCCACCCAGGATCCTTAGGGCCCCTAAGCAGCCACCACGAGAAAGAGGTGGCAAAACAGCTGGCTCAGTTCAAATTGGATCTGACCGAGAAGGAGGCTCACCAGAAGCACCTCACTGAGGACTAAGAGCATAGGCTTTCCAAGCAGAGAGAAGACCTGCTGGAGTGCAAGGCCAGGTACTGGCGCCTGGAGGCTCAGCAGGCTGAGATGGTCAGCCAGTTCCAGGCCATGATGCAGTCCCACTGGAACGAGGCCCTCTGGCTCTTCACCACCAGCGGTGCTTCCCTCCAGCCTTCGCCCAAAGCCCCGCACCAGGAGGCTGAAGCAGACCCCAAGTCAGAATTTCTGACCCGCACAAAAAGACCCTGAAGGGGGAGACTCTGCAGCAACACAAACGTTCATTGCACGTATCCGGCCCAGGGGCCGTAGTTTGAGGACCCCTGATTTAGTGCAATATAAAAAATGCAAATGATTTTTCTGCAGACCACCAAACTTTTCTCACGGACCACCAGTGGTACATGGACCCCCAGTTAGTGACCGCTGAGCTAGAATACATCCCTGTCTCATTTCTCTCTTAATAGGAATTTCTTTGGTGCAATGTCCTTGGGCATCGCATTGCACCTTCATTTGGAAGTTCTCTTAAAACTTGTATTTCTAAGTACAGATAATTTTGTCAATTGAGGAAGAGTTCGATTTCTTCCATAGTTAGGTCTGGAGATGGTCAAATTTATGTATATCTGATGTCCAGTGTGGCCTTTAAAGTTTATAAATGGGGGGGCGAGTCTGCAAATTAGGTGGAACTTTAGCAAATAGCTGATTATCATTTGAGCCTAGTTTGGCATTGAAGTCCCTTCAGTGACAATATGAGCTGTGGGAAAACATAATTAAAGAGCATCGATATAATGTTCTTCTTTTCCCCAAATTTCAACAATATGTGGTTGAGGGATATTGAGATGTATATAGAAATTAATGAAACAATTTCTCTAGAAAAGTTGAGAATAGCTGTTTGTGTTAGGTTCTCAACTGAGTATTGACGTAATCTCAGTTTTTAGAATGATTAGGATATGGACACTCAGACCAGTACAATATCTCCCTTGTCCGGTGCCAGGATCTGTTAAGAGAAATAATGATTTATATCCCTCAGTAAAGCGATCATTTCTTGACCATGTCTCTTGGGACAAAGATGTTGAATTGGGAGATGTAACTTATAAAGGCATGGATTCTATGGGGGTGGGGTGTCCTTGATGCTCTCTGAGCATGGTTGTTCTCTCGCAGAGATATCATTACTCTAACTAGGTATGATCATCAGTGCTAGTAAGGAGTGGGGTTTCCTCTTAGTTTATTTTAACAGAATAACAGGATTGGAAGGGACCTTGGAGGTCTTCTAGTCCAACCCCCTGCTCAAGCAGGTAACCCTATACCATTTCAGACATAAGGTTGTCCAATCTCTTCTTAAAAACCTCCAATGATGAAGCACCCACAATTTCTGGAGGCAAGTCGTTCCACTGATTAATTGTTCTAACAGTCAGGAAATTTCTGTATTCTCATATTCTAGGTTGATTTTCTCCTTAATCTATTGATCTATTCTCTCCTTCCATCTATTGCTTCTTGTCCTGTCTTCATGTGCTTTGGAGAATAGGTTGATCCCCTCTTCTTTGTGGCAGCCCCTTAGATATTGGAACACTGCTATCATGTCATCCCTATTCCTTCTTTTCATTAAACTAGACATACTGAATTCCTGCAACTGTTCTCCAGTCCCCTAATCATCTTTGTTGCTCTTCTCTGCACTCTTTCTAGTCTCAACATATTTTTTATATCATGAGCAAAACTGGATGCAATATTCCAAGAGTGGTCTTACTAAGGCATTATAAAGTGGTATTAACACTTTATGTGATCTTGATTCTGTCCCTCTGTTAATGCAGCCTAGGACCTCATTGGCATTTTTGGCAGCTGCAGCACATTGCTGGCTCATATTTAAGTGATTGTCCACTAGGACTCCAAGATCCCTCTTGTAGGTACTACTATTGAGCCAGGTATCGCCTATTCTATACTTGTGCTTTTTTTTCTTACCTTAATGTAGAACTTTACTTTTCTCACAGTTGAATTTCATTTTGATGGGGTGACTAGTGATGTATTGGGGTCTCTAAATGAATGATATGGCTCATGCAGTCATTCTGAAACTTTGGAAATGAGATCCAAAGTTTCTTCAGTATCTAAGAAGACCCTGGTTATAATTTAGCCTGCCTTTGCCGTTCTTGTGCTGCTATATAGAGTCGGATAACTTTTATGGTGGTTTGCACCTAACATGGTGAACATTACCAGATTGTTGTTTCATGTCAATATAATTTGTTGCAGAGGTTGGTTCCAGTCTGGGTGGTGATATTTTTTCTGCATCTGAGGCTGCCATTGTCATGAGTTCATGTGATTCCTAGGGCAAAGGTTTGCTTGGAAGATTGAAATGTGTGGCAGTTATTGGGTATGTCCATGTCATGTTCCTGGTGCAATTTACTTCCTGACTCAGGTTGTGGTTCCCAGGGTTTAGCAGTCAAAACCTCCTTGTCTGTCAGCAACATTCAGCTCTTTATGCTCTGAATTTTTTACATTTTGGGCAGGATGGGGACAGGATGTAGTAAGTTCAATGTGTTCCAGGGGACTCTTTGCTGATGATCTGCATATCTAGATTCCAGAGGTGAGAGGAGGGGACTGCCATGCCAACAAGTCTTTTCTCAAAATGATGGCAACTGTCTTGGATAGTTGGTAAAACCAGATCAATTAGAGCTCTGGTTACTTTATGTTATGTCACCAGAGTTTCTCTCAAATCGTCCAGTCTAAGAATACCAGTTTGTTCTGAATCTGGCAGGGCACTGAAAGAGTTAATCAGATGTTTTTTCTCAGGTCATCTGCACTGTGTCTTATTGTGGGAAGAACAGACTTTTCAGGCTTCCTCTGGACATTCATGGGTGGAAGGGGGGGAGCTGAACTGGTAAAACGTCCTTGAGATTATCATATTTATTCTTTAAAGTCTAGGGACCAGATTGGTTTAGGAGTGGGCTGAGTTCTTCTGAGCCTAAAACACATTTTTAAAAGATTGAAAAAGTGTGTATTTATTAAATGTTTACGCCACCCACTCCGTTACAAGGCGGCCCTGAGCAGCTTACAGATTATTAAAAGATAAATAGAAAACTATGCAAATTAAAATTTTAAAACTATATACAAAACAGGACTAAAAGATGGACAACACAGGGATATGGTTTTCTTACCCCATCCACCACCTCCAACAGTAAGCCGTTCCCTCAGGCTCCCAAGCTGACTGGCAAAACCAAGTTATAATACAGGTAGTCCTCAATTTACAACCATTCATTTAGTGACCATTTGAAGTTACAACGGCACTGAAAAAAGTGACTTATGACTGTTTTTCACAATTACAACAGTTGTAAGCCTCCCAAAGGTCACATGATCAAAATTCAGACACTTGGTAACTGACTCATATTTATGACGGTTGCAGTGTCCCAGGGTCATGTGATCCCCTTTTGCAACCTTTTGACAAGCAAAGTCAATGGGGAAGCCAGATTCACTTAACAACCATGCTACTAACTGCAGTGATTCACCTAATAACTGGCAAGGGAGATCATAAAATGGGGCAAGACTCATTTAGTGACAGAAGTTTTGGATTCAATTGTGGTTGTAAGTCGAATATACAACGGCACTGAAAAAAGTGACTTGTCACTTTTCACACAACCGTTTCAGCATCCCCATAGTCACGTGATCAAAATTCAGATACTTGGCATGTATTGATGATGGTTGCAGTGTCCTGGAGTCATGTGATCATCTTTTGACAAGCAAAGTCAATAAGGAAGCTGGATTCACTTAACAATCGTTGCTAACAATAACTGCAGTGATTCATTTAACTATGGCAAGAAAGATAACAAAATGGGGCAAAATTCAGATGACAACTATCTTGCTTAGCAGCAGAAAGTTTAGGTCAATTGTGGTCATAAGTTGAGGATTACCTGTACTCTTCCAGAAGACCAAAAGGGTAGGAGCAGTTCTTGCCTCCGGTGGTAGAACGTTCCACAGAGTTGGGACCACATCAGAAAAAGTTGTTCTCCTTGGCCCCACCCACTTGAATTCCTTAGCAGACAAGAGTCTGCAGCAGGCCTCTTCTGCTGGCACAAATGGGACGGGCTAATCCCTTGGCATGAGACAGCTCCTCATACACTGAACCCATCCCATATAGAACTTTAAAGGTAATAAACAACACCTTGAATTGGACCTGAAAGCAAACTGGCAACCCATAGCTCACGCAACAGTGGTGTTATATGTACCACCTAGGAGCCCTCAGAATTACACTACTGCATTCTGCACCAGCTCTGGCTTTCCAGATAATCTTCAAAGGTAGCCCCATGTAGAGCACATTGCAGTAATCCAATCAAGGGATGACTGGGGGGGGGGCATGAATGACCTCACGATCCAGGTAAGGTGGAAAGGCTCTCCTAGCCACGACTCAGCTGCTCTTTGAGCAGGAGTTGTGAGTCCAGGAGAACCCACAGATACACACTGCAGTGCAGACCCATCCAGAACTAAAGATGATAAACAACTGGATCGTGAGGTCCCTTGCACCCATAGCTACTCTGTTTGGCTAGGGTTCAGCTGAAGCCTGTTATTCCCATCCGGATCCCTACAGCCTCCAGGCACTGAAAGGGAAGCCACAGCAAAAAGTATACCAAAAAGGCACTAGGACTTTAAAGGTCTCATTTTAAATGCTAGGAGTTGTGGGTTGCCCAAATGTATGTAGAATTTGTTCTTGGCCTCTGCTAGATGGAAGTCAGTCAGCCTGCTGTAAATCAATCAGATGCTCCTCACAAGATAATTGTTCTCTTTGTTCCCATTCACCTCTGTTTACTTTATTATTTAATATTTGTAAGGTGGTTTGTTTAGGCTGCAGATAGTATTTACAATTTAAATGGCGCCTTCTCTCTCTTGATTAAATGCCCACTGAAAATTTGTTTCCCACTCTTTATCACAGGAGTGGTCAGCTCTGATTGTTTTCTCTTTTCCTTGGTGTAGGAAAACAGCTGATGTTTTTGTGACACACGTAGTACAGGAGATACGTGCTTTCGTAGTGTTATTTGGCTGGTTCTCAATGTTTTACAACTCCTCTTTTAAGGAGTTCTCTTTGATTTTAATTGTGGACAAGTCAAAGATAGAGAGGACCGTTTGTGCCGTCAGCAGACTTAGTTTACATTTTTGTTCTTTTAAGTTTATCAGGTTGATACTCACGCCATCCTGTATTAACTGTGCGGCCGCAGAGCATATTGCAGCAGTGTGTTTGGAGGGTGGCGATTTCTCTTCCATTGAAGAAGAGAGATCTATAAGCTGTTGACTTTCGATCTCTGCTTGTAAATCCATCTCCAAACCATCATATCCAAGGAAGCATTTGAGGGAATAAGAATATTTACAGGAGTTGGCTATCTGCTCCTTAGGTAGGTTCAACTTTTTGTGAGTTTGGATCTAGCTTGTGTTGCAGAATGTGTATGATCTCTCTTCCTACTTGCTTTGATGATTAGTAATGTCCTGGAATTTTCTCAGCTTTTTCTAACTGTTGAGGCTTTTAATAAGGCAGCAGATTGTAGAGATTAAAACTACGATGATAAATACTATTTCAGAGGAGTTCTTTACAGCAATTGCTGCGTTTTGGCATCTTGATTCCTCCTTACTTATCAAAACTTCTGTGATTTAATTAAGCACTTGGCAGCGTAAAGTATTGTTTAGTAAGATTCTTGTTCATTCTAGGCCTTTAGTAAAAAAAAAGTTGACGATCGAAAGGAGTGGCTGACAAACTTCATGGAAGACCGAAAGCAACGGAAGCTTCTTGGTATGCCAGAAGTAAGTAGTCTTCAAAATAAAATGGGATTCCTTCTTAATAGTTTCAGGCAGAATAATATATATATAGAACTTGTGAACAGGGAGGATTCTTTATTGAATTTGGGATACAAATAGTCTGGTGGTTTCTTTTTATTATTTTAGCATCAGTGGGATGTCCCTACCTTTGACTATCACTAAACATTTGGCAGCAGTTGAGAAATAATTAGTAATAAGAAACATAAATATTTGGTTTTTTAAAATTTCTGAGCTAAAATCAACCAGTTTCAACCTCACCAAAAGGGTTTCAGGCTCAACATATTTCCACTGCAGTCAATAAAGCTTATTTCAAGTTTGATGTTTCCTAAATGAAAACTTTTCACCCACCAATTACTAAGGTTGATGGAGGCAGTTGTTATGTATATTAATGAAATGACAAATTCTATCAAAGACAAATGATGCATATGCATTCTTTATGAACCTTATGCCACAAGGGTGCATCTAGCAATGTGTGGTCCAAGTTGAAAGGTTTTCCTTTCACATCTAGCAATGTGTGGTCCAAGTGAAAAAATCCCGTGTTTTGCTTTAAAAAAAAAAAAAAAGCAAGTCATTAGAAATGGTAACACCTCTGTAGAAGAAAGCACTTGGACACTATTTTAAGGATGTATCTTAAATTGCCTTGCCTTCTTTAGGATTACCTATATGGGAAAACTACAAATTACCTGACCTACAATGATTTTATCAACAAGGAACTTGTGCTGTTCTCAAATTCTGATAATGAGCGATCCATTCCATCATTAATCGATGGTAAGGGTTTTCTTTTACAAATTAAACAAGATTTTATGTACTTTGAATTTAGTGCATAATATTTTTGAAAGAGATAGACCACAAAGAGCTGACTTAACAGGATGTTCTGTAACTGACAAATAAACATTTATAAAACCTTGTATTCTTAAACATTCTTGCTTGAAGCAGGATTTAATGCATCAGAAAATGTATATTTATTGCCTTGATATAAAGCAGATATATTTGCAATAAACTAATATATAATCTAACTTCGAAAATTTGTCCTTTTGAGAATGCCTTAGGTAAGGAGGCTCATTATGAAGAGAAGTTGTAATTACTAATAGCTTCTCTGATTCTTTCAGGACTGAAACCAGGTCAGAGGAAAGTTTTATATACATGCTTCAAAAGAAATGACAAGCGGGAGGTAAAAGTAGCTCAGCTGGCTGGATCAGTGGCAGAGATGTCCTCTTACCACCATGGAGAGGTAGGAGAAATATTAAAGGGATCCCAAAAAGTAGCAAGTAAAAATATAGTTTGTAAGAAGTATATCAGAAGTTGTTACAAGAAAGGATGGGTGTGATTTTTCATTTTCTAACCCAGTGACAAGCAATCTGGGACTTTATAAATATTACTAAGTTATGTTCCCAGCATGTTCATCATTTGCTCTATTGGCATAGGGCAGGGGTCTGCAACCTTAAACACTCAAAGAGCCATTTGGACCCATTTCCCACAGAAAAGAAAACACACGGAACCACAAAACCTGTGTGGGCGTGGGCAACTCGACATCACTCACTCCCATCCAGTCACATGAACCCCCCCCCATCCACGCCTACCCAGGTTTTGTGGTGTGTGTTTTTTTCTGTGGGAAATGGGGGTCTCTCTCTCTATCTCTCTCTCTCTCTCTCTCTCTCTCTCTCTCTCTCTCTCTCTCTGTTTTTCTTCTTGTAAGATTGACAGGAATTCAGCCATTAGGATAAATGACATGAAGTTTTCTTGTGGTGATTTTTGTTTGTTTGTTTTCTTTCCTTTCCAAACTGATCCGTTGATGGGTACAGCAAAAGGAGAGTTTTGAACCCAAGAGGGAGTCAGTAGAAAGGGATCCTGCAAACTCATTCCATTCTATCCCTCTCTCTCTCTCTCCCCCCCCCCCCTCCCCTATCTATCTATCTGTGCTATCCACCCAGCTTCACGTGTCGTGTGAATCCAACCACTTGCACTGTGGAGGGGGAATGGAGGCTGGCAGGGAAAGCCAAGCATTAGAGATCCACGCAAAATAAGCAACCCAGATCCTGTCGGGGAGACACCCCCCCCTTCCCTCTCCCTCGGGCTCCCCGGGCAGCCCGAGGGCAGCTCCCTCCTCGGAGGCAGCCAGCAAGCAAGCAAACATGGTGCTCCGGCTGGGAGGAGGTGGCGCAGAGCCCCACCTCTGGCCGGCGAGAGCGGAGCAGGCAGGGCACGCACCTTCCCCGCCGCTGCAATGGCGCTGGCCGACCTCTATACGCATGTAGGAGGCAGAGGCGCCGCCGAGGGGCTCCTCCAGCTGCTGCGCCTTGCGGGGAGCCCGGGCGGGGTCTCCTCGCTCAGCCCCGGGAAGGCTCCGGCTGCTGGCACCACTGCGTTCCGGGAGGAGGGGGGCGGGCGGTGGCGAGAAGCAGGCAGAGGCTGGGCGGCGGGCGTCCACCTGCTCCGGGAAGGAAGACAGGTGCCATGCCATCCAGCTCAGCCATTTGGGTGGAGGCGGGCGCCACAGCAGATGGGATGGAGCCAGGAGGGACGTGTGAGCTGAACGTTTGTAGCCGTGCTCAGCGGACTTTGCAAGCGGGCTCGGCGGGGCCGCTTAGTGGGGAAGGAGACCCCGGCCCATTTGATTCGCTACAGCACGGGGTGGGAACACAGAAGACGGAGAAAATCCATCCCTCTCAGCGTTCAACCCTCAAAGACTCCTTTGCATCCCAGAATTTGATCCTGCGCTCTCTCTCACTCACTCTCCCCTTTCTTTCTTTCTTTCTTTCTTTCTTTCTTTCTTTCTTTCTTTCTTTCTTTCTTTCTTTCTTTCTTTCTTTCTTTCTTTCTCTCTTCCTCCTTCCTTCCTTCTTCTCTCTCTCTCTCTCTCTCTGATTCTGATTCTCTGGCATCTCATCTCTTGCTGGGTCTCACAGGCACTTCTTCCGGCCCTTGTTGGTGCTGCGCATACCTTGGTCGCTCGAGGAGACGCACAACCTGTTCTCTGCCCCGAGACATTTGCTTGACCCGGCTGCGGCCGACGCCGCTTCTGTTGCCAGGGGCGAGTGGGGCAGGGTCACATTGTGGCTCTGCATCATAATGAGCTCCAGGAGGAGGAGGGGACCCAGTCTTCCCTATTGTGAAGCACGCTAAATTTCACTGTGCTGCACAAGGCGCTACAAGAGCAGCAGGCAGGCCATGGAGGCGGCAACAGCGGCAGTGTTGGCCACAGCCAGGTTGAACCAGTGTCTCTGTGGAGAGCAGGTTGCGCGTCTCCCCGAGCGACTGAGGTGCGCGTAGTACCAACAAAGGCCAGAAGAAGCACCCACGAGACACAGCAAGAGATGAGGCAAGTACAGGGGCATTTGCTCCCGCTCTGGAATATGGAGCAAGTCTCCATCCCCTGCCGTCACCCTTACCTTCTCAGGCCAGGTGAGGAGTGACGGGGAGGGCGAGAGGCGGGGCCAGCCAGTTGTGGCATCACCCGACAGGGAGCCGCAGCAGAGGGACGAAAGAGCCGCATGGGGCTCCAGAGCCGTGTGTTGACCCGGCATAGGGCCACTGGAAGTTGAAGTTCAGCAATTTCTGAAAAGCCATAGGTTGCCCATACCTGCTGCAGCTGGTAACAAGGCTTGGAGATGGAGTTTCCTCTGTAATTCTCCAACCATAAGTCAATTGGCCAATAGTTGAAGCAGAGTTTATTTGGAATAAAGTTAGAAGTAGATTTCTAATGACTTTGGATTTTTCTGGCTAGTGCTTGTGACCAGCTTATCTTTCCAATGCCTATTTGTTTTATTGATGTTTGATGATTTTGGTGGTGATGCATCACTGATAATTATTACTTTGTTTCAGAACTCACTGATGATGACTATTATTAATTTGGCTCAAAATTTTGTGGGCAGCAACAACCTGAACTTACTTCAACCCATTGGTCAGTTTGGAACTAGGCTGCATGGTGGAAAAGACGCTGCAAGCCCGAGATATATCTTTACAATGCTCAGGTTGGTAGAAGCAAGTTGCTTTTCTTAGTTTTGACTTAGAAACTCCCTTCCAACGTAGTGTACAGTAAGTCCTCAACTTACAACAATTCATTTAGAATAGATAGAATAGAATTTTTTATTGGCCAAGTGTGATTGGACACACAAGGAATTTGTCTTGGTGCATATGCTCTCAGTGTACATAAAAGAAAAGATACGTTCGTCAAGAATCATAAGGTACAACACTTAATGATAGTCTGGGTACAAATAAGCAATCAAATCATATTAGCAACCAGTCAATGTAAATTGTAAGGCTACAAGCAACAAAGTTACAGTCATACAGTCATTTGTGGGAGGAGATGGGTGATGGGAACAATGAATAATAGTATTGCAGACTTAGTAAATAGTTTGACAGTGTTGAGGGAATTATTTGTTTAGCAGAGTGATGGCGTTCAGGGAAAAACTGTTCTTGTGTCTAGTTGTTCTGGTGTGCAGTGCTCTATAGCGTCGTTTTGAGGGTAGGAGTTGAAACAGTTTGTGTCCAGGATGTGAGGGGTCTGTAGATATTTTCACAGCCCTCTTTTTCACTCGTGCAGCATACAATTCATTTAGTAACTATTCAAAGTTACAACGGCACTTTAAAAAGTGACTTACGGCTGTATTATGACCACTGCAGCATCTCCATGGTCACATGATCAGAATTCAGATGCTTGGCAACTGACTCATATTTATGACGGTTGCTGTGTCCATCAGTCATGTGATCAACTTTCTGACAAGCAGTCAATGACAAAGATTCACTTAACAACCATGTTACTAACTAAACAACAGCAGTGATTCACTTAACAACTGTGGCAAGAAAGGTTGTAAAATGAGACAAAGTTCACTTAACAACTGTCTCGCTTAACAACAGAAATTTCGGACTCAATTGTGGTCATAAGTCAAGGACTACCTGTATTCCAGTGGTGTTGGAATTACAATTCCTATATAACCAACGAGAAAGGCTGACTTGAGATGGAAATATCTTTCAGATATACTTAGATTTATAGATCTTAGATTTCCTTTATTAATTTAAATGCAGTAAACTTTACATTTAACAAACCATAATCTAAAAACTTCAGATTTAACAGACAAAACATGTTAGGTTCAAGTTTTGTTTGAATTTCAGATAATAACAGTTTTTGCCTCAAACAAATCAAGCTGAACAAAGTTTACTGTTTTCACCGATTCCCCTCAATATGAGTGTTCTCTCCTTAACAATTAGATGGGTTTTCTCAAATTCAGATGTGTTTTTGGACTAAAAAATATCCATTCACCATTTGACAGCTAGTTTTCACCCCAATACTCAATTAAATCAAGGATTTAATACACACAAAAACCTATTTTAAAGAGATTTAGCAAGATTTCCTTCTCTATCAGTAAAAGAGGAGTCAAAAGAAAAGCTTAACTTTTCTTTAAGTGATGAATCAATATATCATGCATTGTGTCTCTGGTAGTAAAGAAACTCCTCTGTATTTGGGTTGGCTTTCAAGTGGCAGAATTTTCCTGATATTGGGTTCTCCCCTCCCCCCAACCCCCTTTTACGTTTTCTTTTCTCTTGTGGCTTTAAAAGGGGAACTAGAGATTACTGAAAGTTATTGCCATTTCTTCACTTCCTTGCCACCCTCTGGCTATTTCTTTTCTTCCTTGTTTCTCTTCACCTGCAAAGAAGACCCCATAATCCTATCCAAACTTATTTCTAGAAATACTTAACGTAACTTTAATTTAAGCTATTTATTTTTCCTAGTCCTTTGGCACGATTGGCTTTCCCAGAAGTGGATAACAACGTGCTGAAATTTATGTACGATGATAACCAACGAGTTGAACCTGAATGGTATATTCCAATCATTCCTATGGTGCTGATCAATGGTGCTGAAGGCATTGGGACTGGCTGGTCATGTAAAGTTCCTAATTATGACATTCGAGAAGTGGTTAACAACATTCGACGTATGCTTGATGGAGATGAACCATTAACAATGGTAATAAAAATGCATCAATGATTAAATAAAAAATGATCTGGTAATTTTAGAGAAGAGAAAAAATCACAGGTACACGATTAGATTTTCTTTACCATTTGGACTTCAGAGCCATACCATTTAAATTCTTTTAAAATTTGTCTAGACTACATTCCTTATGATGAAATAAGGTTTAAAATGACACTTTCTTTAAAAGAAAGCAATATGAAGTCAATAAATACTATCTCTATATTGGAGATTTTGTATTGCTTTTCATAAAACCATTTACAACCTTTTCTCTACAACCTCTCTTACTCCTATTTTCAGAAGCCTTCGCTGAAATTATCTTAATCAATTTGGATTCTGATTATATGCAAATAAGACACATGTTCAGGCTGGTTTATTTTAATTCAGCTTCTACTATTTTTAGATTCCTAGTTACAAGAACTTCAAGGGGACAATAGATGAACTAGGGCAAAACCATTTCCTTGTCAATGGAGAAGTATCAGTTCTTAATTCAACCACCATTGAAATTTCAGAGCTTCCTGTTCGGACATGGACACAGGTAAGGCATGTTCTATTTTTGTACTATGCTCTCTGAGCCGTAATAACAATACGTTTCTGTACTCCCCAATCAAAGGAAAGTATAAAATTATTATGTTGTTTCTTCCCATCTCTCAAAAGACTTACAAAGAACAGGTTCTGGAGCCTATGCTGAGTGGCACAGAGAAGACTCCATCACTCATAACAGACTATAAAGAGTACCACACAGACACCACTGTCAAATTCATCATAACAATGAGTGAACAGAAACTAGTGGAGGCAGAGACTATTGGTCTACATAAAGTCTTCAAATTACAAGCTCCTCTTTCTTGTAGCAATATGGTAAGTAAAAATTCAGAAGGCTTCTATTTTTGTAGCAAGATAGGCATACCTAGAGAGTCTGTCTGTCTGTCTTATATGCACATGCACACATACAGGCCATATACATCTTTTAAACAAATAAATTATAGAACAAATGATGATGCTCTCTGGAAGCCATCTCCATTCATTCAGCTAAGACACAGTCTCAGAATAGAATCCTTTTGTGGCAAGGTTTCTACAAAAAATCTTCAAGCATTAGTTTTTAACTGAAATCTTAGAGTCCAAATTCTCAGTTAAGACTGCAGAAATAGAAAATCAGTTTTGCTAGTAGATTTAACCATGCCTGCCTATTCCTCTACTTTAGCTATTTATGTGATCTCTGCTACATTGGGAAGAAAGCTACTTTTTTCCCCCCAAATTCTGAAAGCTTTTTTGCTCTTGTCACTTTGAGAGAGATTTGCACTTCACTGTAAGTAAGGACCTGTTTTAGACACCAGGGGTGTACAGTTCCTAAAAAGTATCAAAATACCATAGTGAGAAATGGAGGTGGGTGGGGGTAGACCATGTAATGTTCTACACGGAATTATTAAAGGAATTGTATCCAGCTTTTAAATGCATGATCACAGCCCTACCATCTATAGATCTGTGGTACCTTACTCTTTGTTCCAGGTACTTTTCGACCATGTTGGCTGCCTTAAAAAATATGAGACTGCAGAGGATATTCTAGACGAATTCTATCAAGTCAGATTGCGTTATTACTGTTTAAGAAAAGAGTGGCTCACTGGCATGCTGGGTGCAGAATCTGCAAAACTAAACAACCAAGCTCGCTTCATCCTTGAAAAAATAGAAGGCAAAATAGTGATAGGTAAGCACTGTTAGGATTTTGTTACAAGCCATTAAAGGTAGTAGAACAAGTATTACAGAAATAGTTCCGAGCTTCCCTTTCTTGGTCAGAATGGGCAGAACAAAAACCAACATCTAGCAAAGAATTATTTTTCCTGACAGGCATCTTGCCTCTAAGCTTACTTTTCTAGAAATAAAAACTTAAATAATTTACACAGTAAAATTTAAACTGAATGTACAACTTGAAGTGCTAAATGTATATGGGGCTTTCCTGCTTTCCATTAAGAGTAATCCCAAAACTTGGTGTGGCTTTTGTGTGTGTGGCATGCAAGTTGACATGTTCTTAGCATGGTGCCAAATATGACACTTTATTTTGGCTGCTGGCTCATCTGGGTTTGTTCTTGGTGGTCTTCCCCTCTAGAGAACAAGCCCAAGAAAGAATTAATAAAGGTTCTCATTGAAAGGGGTTATGATTCTGATCCAGTAAAGACATGGAAAGAGTCTCAACAGAAGGTATGTTTCTCAATCTCTTCCTTTTAATCCACTCAATTGTTAAGGGTTTGGTTCAATAATTTTAAAAAAGCTAATTCCATAATATTATAGTGGAAAATAGATCTTCATGCCAAACTGGCTTTCTGAAGCAGATACTGTAGGTACTCTAAAGGAAAGTACTGTGAGAAAGGGATGGATTATCTCCTGATCCCCTTGAAAGGACAAGTACTAAGTAACAGATATTATGCTATTAACCCCTGGCCACATCTCTCTTCTGCCATGCCAGGACATTGATGAAGATACAGAAGAAGATACTGATAAAGAAAATGAATCTACTGCAGCCAGTGGGCCAGATTTTAACTATCTTCTGAACATGCCCCTCTGGTACCTAACAAAAGAAAAAAAGGATGAACTGTGCAAGCAGCGGAATAATAAAGTAGGTGTATGAGTTCTAAAAAAAAATTTTGTGGTGCAGTAGTATTGAAAGGTCAGATATGGACTTAACTGTTTCTTGCTGGATTTATTAGGAAATGGAGCTAGAAAACGTGAAACAGAAGGATCCTACTGACTTATGGAAAGAAGATCTGGCTGCTTTTATTGAGGAACTTGATGTGGGTAAACTTGGATTTGGGGGCCAGAAACAATCCATTTCCAGTTTAAGTGAAACATTCCTTATCAATAGTTCTGTGTCTTCATTTGAGTAGGGTGCTGGCATTTAAAAAGGGGGGACTGAAATGTTGAGACTACTGGTATATTTTAAAGTAAACCTACAGGGCAAGCAAAGCTCAGATGCACACATAGAACTGAAATTCCAGTGACCTGAGCTCTATTAATGAATGCAGAAATTTCTACCTATTTCAGATTTGGGTATAGAATTCCTCTCTTCCATTTGTGTAGAACTGCAGTGAAGCTAAAGCAGAAATGCCCTCATTAAGATGATTTTCTTTTGGTGAAATTTAACACTTGCAAATCCAAACATTGCAAGCTATTAGTTTTTGTTTTTATCATCCATACTTTAGGTGTTAGAAGCAAAAGAAAAACAGGATGAGATGTTAGGAATCACAGGCAAATCCAACAAAGGGAAAGGAGGGAAAGCAAAAGTAAAAACCCTGAAGTTTCAGGAAATCCTGCCTTCTCCCCAAGGGAGGAGAATTATCCCCCGAATAACTGAAGAGATGAAATTGGAGGCAGAGAAGAAATTAAAAAGAAAAATCAAGGTAAAAAGCCTTTGGAGGGGTGTATGTGTTCAGTTTTCTTTACTAGCTTCTTAACTTTCTTTCACCTATTCCCAGTAATGATAAACTCTCCTTCTCATTTGCTGATCTATAGAGTGAAAAAAATGAGTTTGATGAGAATCAAGATTCCCCAGGGACCAGCAAGGAACCAAAGAATCTTAAACAAAGATTGATGAAGAAACTGAAAATGGAGCCAGGTAAAATCTTTTAGCAGGAATCAATTTTTCCTGTGGGTGTATGTTTTCTATGGGATGTGTTATAAGTGGTCTAACAAGCCTGCTAAATTCCAGATGCCAAGAAACAGTCCAAACTGCCATTCAAGCCAATAAAAAAACCAATGACAGTAAATCCTTGGTCTGACTCAGAATATGGAAATGAAGGTTCTGTTGACTCTGAGGTTGATTCTTATTTACAACACCAAGTAGCAGGTAAATTTTCAAAGAATTTAAAATTAGCTTGGAATCTTAACTTGAATGGTACCTTTCCAAAGCTTTTTTGCTATAAACAACCTCAAACATGAAGTGGAACCTTTGTGAAAGAAAATTATTATTTATTTCTTTAAATCATTCTAACCCACAGTTCCTAGTAAGGTTATACAAAATTGTTGCATGCAGAAAATAAACTACAAGGTTTCTAGGTGTCCTATGCTTGAATTGAAACACAACTGTTTTAATCCATGCACAAAACAGCTATTTGTGGTCCAGATAAAAGTAGGGTGGAAAGAGAGAGAATGGGACAAAGCCAAAGGCAACAGCAACTAAATAGATAAAGGGAATGCCCCAGCTCAGCAATGGAATAAATTAATCTGGAAAGTGGAGTGGAGAGTGAAGACTAGGCACATCAGCTTTGTTCTACTCGTCCTGCCCAGATTTTGTTTTAATTCTTTCAAACCATAGATGCTTAAATAGTTCAATAAAATTTCCACAGTGCAATTGTTTATGCTGCGATTGGAACAAAACACTTTCCTCATTTGCTATATTCCACTATTGCTTAAGAATATACAGGCAATCCTCGACTTACGACCACAATTCAACCCAAAATTTATCTTGCTAAGCAAAAAATTTGTTAAATGAGTTTTACCCCATTTTATAACCTTTCTTGCCACAGTTATTAAGTTAAATGGTTGTTAAGTGAATCAGGCTTCACTTGATTTTGCTTGTTAGAAGGTCACAAAAGCTGATCCTATGATCCCGGACACTGCAATTGTCATAAATATGAACCAGTTGCAAAGCATCTGAACTTTGATCACGTGATCAAGGGGATGTTACAATCATTGTAAGTGTGAAAAATGACCATAAGTCACTTTTTTCAGTGCTGCTGTAACTGAATGGTCACTAAATAAGTAAGTTGGGGACTACTCGTACTGTCACTTAGCCTTCCTTCCTCCCACATTTTTGGGTTGCAACTGATTTTTTTTTCCCTATTATATTTGGCAAAAGCAACATGTATGCAGGATTCTAATTCAGATGCAGATGAAGGTGCTTTGACTGAAGACTATATGAGAGCAATAGTAAAACCAAAGGCTGTTTCTACGTAAGTTTCAGATGTGATTCTCCTATTTTGACTGTTTCTTAAAAATATTTGCCTGGATAACAGCATTTTAAGGTTAATCAGATTGAGAAAATAGTTTTTGCAAAGATTTGTTATATTTCATGGGGGTGGGTTTCTTATATAGAAATGCTGACAAGACCAGAAATAATTTGTTCTTTTAAAAAAAATGTCAATAAAACTGCCATATGTACAAGGTCAGGTTATTTGCTCTTTTTGACCTATACGATCTACGTCAGACCTAGGCATTTTAAGGCCCCCAGGCCACATTCACCCTTGGTTGGACCTTTCTCATCCATGTGAGTTCAGTCAGAAATTAAAAAGGGCTTTACTGCCAGAACTACCAACGAGGGAGACGTTATAACAGGTGAGCCCAACAGGCTGGCCCCTCTGGTACTTCAGAAGGCAGTTAGATACCTACTTGGGCTACTGGATGCACAGTTGACAAATCTTTCCTCAGTCCCAGCAGAGGACCAGTAGACCCTCCTATGCCACGCACACAATACTGCTTTTATTTTGAGGGCAACTGCTATTTTTTTCCAATTTATATATGTGCACGTGTGCATGCCTGCGCACCTTCACAGTCCTGTTGCTCCACAGCACTCCATTTCTCATGTGGCCATTTGGGAAAATTAATTGCCCATCCCTGATCTGTGCAGACAGGCAATTGTTTTCCAGAATGTTAGACAGTTATCCAAAGTCAGAAGGATCTGTGGAATGAGAACCTGGAATCATCTGCATGCAGAATAGATGCGCCATAACATAGATGGGCCTTTCCAGTTTCCCCATTTTGCTGATGAAGAGCTCCACAAACTTTAGGTCCATACATCTCGTCAACTGGTCATACAAAAGTGACCTGCTGTTTCTATTTTAAGTATATTCAAACTTTGTTGTATCTGATCTTTCTGCTTGATGGATGACAGCATTATATTTTGTTTAAATGTTCTGTGAAAAATATCACTTTTAATTTTAACCATAATATTACAATAAGTTGCTTCTGTTTTATACTTCCAACCCTCACCCCCCAACAATGGAATGCAATGTAAGAGGTTTGCAACTTTTTTCAGGTGTTTGCTTTCACTGCAGTGGTGCAAGTTTTGAAAAAGACAATTTTAAAATGGAGTAAATCTCAACATTTGAGCAAATCAATCCCAAGATTAATTGCAATCTCTTGGTACAGTTTTAATTTTTTCCAGTTAGGAATGTCTATGAGCATGTATTGCTGGCCCTGATGCAAAATAAATGCATAATTTAATACAGAATTTGTGTCCTAGGAAAACAAAGGCAAAGGAAGTTGAATTCAAACCATCAGAAGTACAGAGCAGTAGTTTGGGTGAGTATATAATTCACTTGTATCATAATCTCTGTTTAGCCTATAAAAGCCAGAATTCATTCTCCACCCACCTACCCCATTGCCATTTTAAATGCAAGGTACTATCTAAACATAGTCCTAGGTATTATGCCACACAACTGAGTCTGTAATATGTCTTCAGTGTATAGCCAATGATTATTATTTGTCATGGATTGTATTACACTATACCACACTTACTCTTAGTTTAAACAATATAAAGCATTACGGATTGGTTCAGGTAGTCCTCAACTTATGGCCACAATTGAGCCCAAAATTTTTATTACTAAGTGAGATAGTTCTTACATGAATTTTGCCCTATTTTATGACCTTTCTTGACGCATTTGTTAAGTGAGTTGTCACTGCAGTTGTTAATTTAATAACATGGTTGTTAAGTGAATCTGGCTTCCCCATTGACTTTGCTTGTCAGAAGGTCATAAAAGGTGATCACATGACCCCAGGATATTGCAAATACGAGTTAGTTGCCAAGCATCTGAATTTTGATCACGTGGCTATAGGATGCTATAAGTATGAAATACAGTCAAGTCACTTTGTGCTGTTGTAATTTTGAACAGTCACTAATGTTGTAAGTCAAGGACTACCTATATTTTACTTCCTCTAATTCTTGAAGCATTTTTAGAACAATTGCTTCCCCCATTCCAACACAGAAAAATTGAAACAGCATGAATATCAGAAATGTTTCTCATATTTTGCAGTTTTTATTTTTTCATATTTTTTCCTATGTCCATTAGTCATTGTTAACATTCCAGTGAGTGACAGCAATGCTTCAAAAAAAAAAAAAAAACACCCTTGAAAATCCAGTGTACAAACAAAAGGGCAATCAACCCAATATTTTCTTTGACTGTGGTTGCTCCACATTGTCCTTTTGCTTTGCAACCTCTAAAAACAAGGTCTAGAACACAGGTCACCAACTGGTGGTCCGCAAGAAAATTTTGGTGGTCTGTGGAGAAATCTTGGCCCCTGGGCCGGATATAGCCAAGAGCAATTAATCCAGCCCGCGCGCAGGAACACAAGGCTGCACCACCCAACATCACTCCGCCCACATGCCAGTCCCCACTCTTAAGGCCGAGCGCAAACCTCACCTTGAGTATAGCAATGCGAGCCACACGAGCAGGAATAGGAAGGTAAGACCAAGAACTTGCCGCGTTCAGCCGAACGGCTGCCTGGGGGAGGGAGGTTCAGCCGCCTTTCGGGCCTACATCTCTCCTTCTGCGAGGCCTCCGGGTGGGAGGCCCGAGAGAAAGCGCCTGCTAGATTCTCTCCGGCTGCTTCTCTGCTGTAATGCAGCATCAGCATTTGCGCGGCATCAGCATTCCGCCTCGATATATTTGCGCCAGCCGGTGGCGCAAGGCAGCCCTCGTCTCCTGTCGCTTGGGACTCGGAGCGGTAAAGGGCGTCCAGTCCAGGGAGCAGCCGGAGTTTGCTGTCCATTGCAGACGCTAGCTCAGCCCCCTGCAAACTCTCGTCTCTCAAGGAGCCCGGCCAAAGTTTTCTGTGCCGCTTCAGCGAGCGCTCCTCGAGAGATGAGAGTTTGCAGAGGGCCGAGCTAGCGCCCACAATGGACAGCAAACTCCGGCTGCTCCCCGGACTGGATGCCGTTTACCTCTCTGAGTCCCAAGCGACAGAAGATGAGGGCTGCCTTGCGCCACCGGCTGGCGCAAATATACCAAGGCAGAATGCTGATGCCACGCAAATGCAAGTAACGCTTCGCTCCCGCAGCTCCCAGCCATCGCAACCCCCGCTTCGGCCCGCTTGCCCCCCACCTCAACAGCTCCATTATTTCATTCTGGCCGGCGAGGGCTGCGCTCCTTTTTGCACGTTTCACCACTTGCAAAGTTGCACATTGCACATGCCACCCCCTGTGGCAGAGATTTCCAGCCCCACCACAGGCCGGTCCCATATTCCAGAGCTGTGGTAGTCACAGGACTGGCCCTTTGGTCATCCCGGAGCAGCTCCTCTATCCAGGTGCAGGAAAAGGGAAAGAAGGAAAAGAAAGGAAAGAAGACGGAAAGGAAAGGAAAGAAGGAGAGGAAAGGAAAGAAGGAGAGGAAAGGAAAGAAGAAGGAAAGGAAAGGGGGGAGAGGGGAGGGAAGGAACTACAGCTACAGCTCTGGAATATGGGACTGACTTTCCCAACAACATCAGCAAGCTGTCAAATAAGCTTCAATTATTTTTTAATAATTACACTAACTTTAATAATTTTGTTACAATTAAAACAACCTTTAAAGATTTTGTTATGATTAAATAAGCATTTGCGATTTTGTTATAATTAAATAAGCATTTATAATTTTGTTATATGAAATAGGTGCATTTCATATTAATAAAATGGAAGTTCTCTGATCATTATTTTACAAATGTATTTTTATCTTTTAAAAAAATTCATATTAGTGGTCTACGGGACTTAAAATTATGAATTGGGGTCCGTGGGATTTAAAATTATGACCTTGGTGGTCCCTGAGGTCCAAAAGGTTGGGGACCCCTGGTCTAGAAGGCATTTCATTGGAAGCATTTTTTCCAATATTCATTCTTTCTTTTTCACACTGTTTTTTCTTGTCAATAATAGCAGAATTGTTGTCTTGGCATGTGTGTGGCAACATTTTATTTTAAAAAAATTATTACAAAAGCTAATACAAACTGAACTTAAAAATAGTAAAGAATAAAAAGTGCAAGAAAAAGAAGTAAATAGGGTGTGATAAAGAAAAAGAAAAATATATTAAAAAGTGACTTTCGACCTTCATTACAAGTATGGACAAATTTAATATCTTTTCACCACCTATAAAGTTATAGAAGGATATTTCTTCATCCCATATCCCATTCCCATATAAACAAATCCAGAAAACATCTTTTCAGTTCTGGTGTTGGCAAAAGTCCATAAAAACTGCTAGTACTTTGCAAAAAAAAGTTTTACTTTAAATTTGATAAAATAAACCAACTTTATTTTTCTTTTAGGGGGGGTGCTGGCTCAGTGGTCAAAGACACTGAGTTTGTCAGCTGGAAAGCTGACAGCCCAGGTTTGAGACCCAACCACCATGTGACGGGATGAACTCCTGTTATTCACCCCAGTTTCTGCCCATTTAGCAATTCAAAAACATGGAAATGCAAGTAGATAAATAGGTACCACTTTGGTGGGAAGGTAACAGCGTACAGTGCACCTCGGCTTATAGTCATGTTAGCCACATGACCACGGAATTATCTTTGGACCACGCTGTCTCCCTAGGCTAAGAAATGGAGATGAGCACTGCCTCCTAGAGTCAGACACAACTGGACAGAGGAAACCTTTACCTTTATGTTTCTTTTACTTCTAAGAGCCTTAATTTTTGGATCATTCAAATATTGTAGGATTTAATGTCTCTATAATTATTTTTTATCCCATGATACAGACTTCTTCAAGGGTTTAACAAGTCTCTTATACATCTAATAAATCATTTTCCAGGTCACTCTCTTGGTTTGTCATTTGTATATACATCCTACCTGCTCTTCTATATCAGTTCGATAGTCAAGAAACAATCTCTTCTTGATAAATACACCAGAGAGTTTTCTCTTTCGATTAGGCTTTGACTCTTGAGACTGAGGATCGCAGAGGAGTCTTCTTTTTGTAGATACTTTGCTTATCGAAGGGGAATAATGTGCAAAATATAATTTGTATGAGCAAATACAAATTTGCTGCACCGTGGAGATATTATGCAGATCAAATGCTAATCACATCCTTGAATATGTATTCTCGGCTGCCAATGGAAAGAATTCCCCAGTAATTCTTTCCTGTTGTTGAATTAAATATTTGTTAGACGTGTGTAAAATAAATTAGTGGGATATGTTCCCTATATTACAATTTTATATGTAATATGATTACATTCACCCTCAAGCTACTGGTAGAAGGGCATGTGCGGTAACAGAGCCTCCAAAAGGCCTTAGGTCCAAGGGAGGAATAGGCTGCACAGTTTACACATGGAAGGGAAGGTCCTGGCCCTGACCTCGTGTGTCAGAAGCCATACTCCCATTTCCATGGAGGAACTTGCACTCCTGTTGTTCTTGGGGAAGATGTATTGTTAAGTGCTTGATGTAATTCAGTGAAAAGACCACCAACTGGAATATGCGGAATTGTGCACAAAGGAATATTGGGACCTGCAAACAATTATCCTCCACCATACTTTCTTAGACAGGAATTGAGCTTTTTTTTTATTTATTCCTGTCTAGTAGAACAACTAGGAAGTGCAACTTAATTATTTTCCTTGATTAGGAATTAAGCATTTCCAAAGCTGTTACCAGTGTTTCTTGGTAGAAAGAAATTAAAGATGTGGTGCTGACAAAGATTTGTTTCTCTTCCTTTAGGCAATCAGCCTCCTATTCAGGAACCTTTCACTAAGAAAAAGGCAAAAACAAAACACAGCAAGGCTAAGAGTTCAGGTTCCAGTTCAGATGATGTCCCCAAAAGGCTTACCAAAACGAAGAAAGCTGCTAAAAGAAGGATGTCTTCATCTTTCAGTAGTGAAGACTCTGATCCTGACTTTGGCCAAAGCCTTAAAAAAAGAATAGCTCTTAAGGTTTGCTTGTTCATATTTTCATCACTATCTCTGATCTTTTAATGTAATTTTAAAAGATGCCCTAGGTTAAGCCTACTTTGTTGGACCACCAACTTTATTTGGTATGTTTAGGATAAATATATGTATTTTTCAGGCAGTTCAGTAAAAAAATTGAGGATTAATTGAAGCAAATAACTTGCCTGAGTTTCTCATGCTGAGTAGAAGCTTTCTATGCTGCAACAAACCTAACCTGTCATTTGGGAATAGTTATTTCACAATATGCTAATTCTTCTTTCTCTAGTTTAGATGCTTATTGCGTAAACTAGAAATCTTACCCTCCCCTTAAGGCCTTTGTAAAGCAAGGACAAAGAGCAGAGGACTACTTCAGAGCTTTTTAATCCTGACATAAAGCTCCAATTTGCCCTGTCTGCTGATCACAGCAACTATGAAAATGAGAGGAGATGCTCCCACCAAACTAGAGCAGAATTATTTCAGCTCTATGAAATTCTTTGAAAAATAGCTAGGTGTCTGGTGTTCAGCATTCCCCCAAAACTGCTGCCTTCCTTTTTTCCTGTTTGATAAGAGGATATTACATCACAATGGATTTTTATCTCCTGGTGCTCAAGAAAGCACAAACTGTGATGATAAGCAAGATGTGGAGTGTTGAGTCAATTAGCATCATTATTTCTTTTAAGTCCACTTATCCTAAATATTATCACCCCATTTCTTTTCCTAGAATATTATAATTATTGTTGTGGCATCCATTATGTGGAAGATTGCAGTGCTATGCATGGAACTGTCCTGAGAGTTTATTGTTCTTCATTCTTGCTTTGTAGAAATCCAAGAATGAGGATGAATCATTTGTCATTGAACTAAGCTCTGATGAAGGCTTTCCTGGTCTGTCCAAGATCCGTGAAAAATCAATTCGCAGTAAGAAGCTAGTTCATTATCTGGAGCAGTCGGACGATGAGCACTTCTAATCTAACAACAAAATATATTTGCATTTCTTTTCATTGTAGTTAAAAATTAGTTCTTTAGTAAACAGAGAAATTGATTCCAAATACTTTCTATGAGCTATCTGATGGTATGAAATGTTATCGTGTTTTTTTCTAATGCTGTAAATATTTTTCTGTGCTTTTTATAATTATAGCAGTCACTTTTATTCTTGATAAGACCATAAGTAATAAAAAGTGGTAGTTTGCATTTTTTCATGACTTTCTTTCAATAGTAAAATATATATGCTTTATTCTCTGGACTCAAAAGCAGCATTCAGATATTAGAACATCTGATCTCAAAGTTCTCTGGATTGTTCCATCAAGATTGCCATTCTAAAGTTCCTTGCATGCCCTTTAGAAACTGAAATGCTAGGCAGCATTATGACTTAGAGTAATTATCATTTAAATTACTGTAAAGCAGGATGGTGAGAGCCACCTTGATGTAACAGTTAAGGCAGTACAGCTAGAAATCAAGGGCCTTGATTTCTAGCCCCGCCTTGGACACAAAGCCAGCTGTTGACTTAGGGCCAGTCATTTTCTTTCAGCCCTAGGAAGGAGGCAATGATAAATCACTTCTGAGAAACCTTGCCAAGAAAAACATAGGCACTTGGTCAGGAAGTCTCTGAGTATCAGACACAATTGGGAGGGGGGGGGCGGACGACATGAAGGCTTTCTGCTTCAGTCAGGAATATAAAAACATTAGGGCTGGGCAATAAAGGTAATTCATGCATTAGAATAGATTTGACCAGGAAGAGTAGCTTTGGAGTACAAGGAGCACAAGTGCAGCACTTAACTACAATTCATGAAAGTAATTGCCTTTTTGTGATTATGTGGTTACTTCATGGAAATGTAGGACCGATTGTCTTGTTCTCCTCTGATCCAATCTAAGGGTTTTTGAGGGCCTGGCATCTTAACAGCCAGGAAATCTGGAAAATGAAGCCCTGGAGTAATATACTTAATGAATTCCTTTCCACAAAAAAAGTACTTGTTAATGTTCTCTAACTGCATCATGAATTGAATACTTACACTTATGCCTTGTTTAGCTATTTTCTTCATTTCAAGGGGAAATAATGTTTTATAAAATGCTCCCTTCCTCTAAATAGATACTAAATCATTTTCAGCTATTTCTGAGCTTACCAGTTAATCACAAAAAGGCAGTTACTTTCATAAGTTGTAGTTAAGTGCTGCACTTGTGCTCCTTGTTCTCCAAAGCTACTCTTCCCTGGTCAAACCTATTCTAATGCATGCATTGCCTTTATTCACAGAAGGAAAGCTCTCCCTCCACTAATAACACTGGGGGGGGGGGATATCAGCATTGTGCTAAACACAACTAAAACTGAATATATTGATTTCTGCAGACTTCTCCAAGGCAGTCCCAGCTTGACAATTGTGTTAGTAAATTCCAGTTCAGGACATCACGTTTTGAATGAATCATTCATCTATTGAGGGAAGTGTGGAGTTTTACTGAAAATCTACATTCTTAGGTACTAAATGGGTTCAAGCTATTTTCCTTTATTGCTTCCTGTTGTCCAAGCAGAAAATCTTAAATAAATGGGTACAGTAGTACAAATCCTATTGTAGAATGTAATTTCAAAACCCTAAGAATAAAATCTGCCTTTCTTTTCTTGCTCCAGTTCTGGACAGTAGAGGGGAAGAAATAGTGAGAAAGGCCATTCAGGGTTCCTTTCAAAAGGAATTTGTTCGAATGCCTGTTTGCCAGAAGCACAAATACCAGGTGGGGGGGATTACTCGGAGAGTCAAGGCACAATTATCTATATTTACAAAATGCCAGACAGCATTACCAAATAATAGAATACATAATATTGCTTTATTTTTGTGTTCGTTTACATTCTGTTTTACAAAAAAGCAAATATTCAATTTAGATAGATTTTAGAGACCATTAAAAAGCAAATGTTATCAAACAAATCCTGAGAATATTTACAGTCAAGCTAACATGTAAAATGTTGGAATAATGAAAGATTTGTCTGTTAAGAAATATCTTGTCGTTCCCCCCCCCCCCCAAATTGAGCACACAAATAAGCATCAGATTGGAAGGCAGAAAATCTAGAGCAAAGACTCATGCAGGTACATAACAGGCAGCTCTGGAGATACATAATTTAGTCACATGGCAGAATTGAGAGCAAGTGATAACTCCACAGCCTTAAAAAAATAATAAATCACCTGCAAAAGGTTATCCAGAAAGCCTCTTTAGGGCCAAACTCCAAACTATATTTTGCTTTCTCTTCCACTGATGAATCTTTCACTTTTGAAAAAACACAGATCTGAGCATGATGTTATCTGGCTCGGACCTTTGGTGTGGCCCCTTCCTCTCCACCCAGCATGGATCATCCAAATGACATTCCAGGGCCCTCTATCAGTTAGACCAAAGTGTTTATTGGAAAGCAGTCAAGTGTAGAAAGAACTGTCAGAGTTTCCACTGTGGGGGGAGGGGAGAGAGGGGGGGGAATGGAAAGGGATGGCTGCAGAGTTTCAACCAACACTCCAGTCTCCTGGACTGTGCTATTTAAAGGCTCTCAAATCACCAAGAAAAATCTCAGCAGCATTGAATGCACCTTATGGAGGAACCAGATGTCTAATTCCTTTGTCTAACAAGAGCTTTTTCAGAGTTATGGATGTGCTGTTGGAAAACAATTTTTGATTATTTATTCTTTATAAAATGTATGGTCTACTCTTCCCTTGTTTTTATACTAATCGTGCAATATGGAAAGTTGAGAGATATCAGTACACAAAGCTATGTATTTTTACTTTCTGGCTTAATACCTTTCCTGAACATAGCCACTACGATTTGCAAACCATAATTTATACCTTAGTGTGTTAGCCAATTGTTTTTTATTCGATAAATCATGGTTAAGTATTGAATTGCCATGATTTGTGATTCAAATTCAATCATAAATTCTTGGCCAAGTCAAATTAATCTAAGTCCATCTTAATTCTACCCTGTTTCCCCCAAAATAAGACATCCCCTGATAATAAGCCCAATCGGACTTTTGAGTGCATGGCAATAAGGCCAAGCGCTTATTTCAGGGTTCAAAAAAATATAAGACAGGGTCTTATTTTCGGGGAAACACGGTATGAGTAATGAAAGCTAATAATTTAAAAAACTGACCTAACAAAGCACATTTTTGCACCATATTTTATCCAGTCTTAATGATACTCATCTTTGCCTTGAATTTTTTCTTGTTGAATCTCATGTCTAAAGTCCTGAAAGTTGGTAGAGCTAATATCTTTTAAACCTGAAATTATTTTCAGAGATTTAACATTGCAATTACAAAACATACACTATTACTTTATGTACAAATGATTTTTTTTCTGTTTTTGCAACATTTAAGACATATTTCAGAAGCGTCCCTTAAGCCAGATGAACGTTCTACACTGGTCCTGCTTATAAACAGATAAAAAAAACATAACATAAGGCAATGTCCATTATCACATCAACTTCTGCTTCAAATATTGGAAGAAAGCCCTCAAAGCTATAGAGAACTACTCTTCAGGTGTGTTAAAAGCCTGTATTTGAACTTGAATGCTGGACACCCATGTGAGATCATGTCAATAAAAAGAAAAAAAATGTGTTGCTAGAAAAGGACAAGACAGTAAAATTATCAGTATTAATTTTAAGGATAGCTAGCAGAGAGCAACTCAATATTACCTTGGGAAGCAAGCAGAGATTAATTTATTAATAACTTCAGGCTGAACTAATGCCACATTATGGTTTATTAGTGAACCCAATCAATGAAATTGGGTCAAAGGTTAACCTGTTGTCATATGTTTCCAAAATATTGATAGCCAGTGGCAACCAACATTCCCTTACTGCCCCCCAATAATGCCTTATTAGGAATAACAAATAAATGTTCTAAAGGGAAGCACAGCTTGTTAATGATGGCCGGCCTATATACTATTGTGGAGGGCATGATGTCATAGCTGCAAAGTCTGGAAGCCAAGGCATCAGCTGCTCACCCTGCAGACAACCATACATCTGGGTGTCAGAGTTTTCCCTGATCTCTCTTTTTCTGGGCTTCAGGCAGAGAGATTAGGGGGTGGGGAACAAAGTCAAACCTGGTGTGGCTCTGTTTATGGAAGGAAATAGGTCTGCTCCACAGGTGGAAAGCAGAAGAGCGTCCCAAACAGAATTCCACAGCAGAAGTTGGCAATGGTCTGGACTAGATGATCTTTAACAATCCCCTCTCTCTCTCCAGTTATGAGATAGATACATATTGGCAGCAGCCCAGAGGTACATCTGTCTGGTTTGAAGGTCTCATGTTTAGTTCCTGGCATCTTTCCTACAAAGATCTTTTCTACAGAGCCAAAAGGGGAAAGAAAAAGAGCCCAATTCTGAGAAATGAGAAATCCCTAGCCTTCCTCTTGGGAGACATTTCCAGGTCCCTTCTAAATGTAAGAACCTCAAAATAAAAAAATAACAAGGAAGAACGAGGAGGGATAATCATACATTTTTCTAACAATCTTTTTTAAAAATATTCTAATCTATTCTCTTTTGTTGGAGATTCCTATAACATTTAGTTTTGTTAACAGATGGATCAGAATTCTATTTGCTTTTTAAAATGAGGTTAAATCTGAATAGACATCATCCTTGCCTGCTGCCTCTAAGGCATGAAAAAGTATCTGCTTCCTAGAGAGGAGAGGAAATGGGGCATTGTTGTCCCCTTGCTGGGAAGACCACTAGGCAGGCCAGAGTAACAGCCCTGTCACTTTAACAGTTGAATATTTCCAGGCTGAGCTAAAGGAAAAGCCCACCCTCTTTCTCTCCATGCCACTGTCCCAGCTAGAGCTGAAGTCTGCAGGAAGAGAACAAAAGATGCCAGACAGACTCAAAACCCAGCTTTAGGTAAAGCAGGTGCCAGCATCCCAGGTGATAAGATATAATGGAGAGCTGAGATCCTTGAGCAAGCTAGAAGAAAGCATCACATCAGAGCTGAAATACAGGTAAGATGGAGAAAAGTTGTATCTGCTTTCCAAAAATAGACCTCTGCAAATTCTACTGCCATATGGATATTTTTATTTAGAAAAGAGGGATAGGGAGAAAAGCAATGCAGTGTCTAAAGGAGAACACCTTGGGGTGTGGGTGTGAGTGTGTGTGTGTGTGTGTACTTTGTGTATACCGTATACCTTTGCAGACCGTTCCAAGTCTTTTCTTAGAGTGAAGATTATCAGAAGCAAATATTTCATAGACAGGAGTGAGCTGAAAAGTCCTAGTGAGTAGAATAGAATAGAATAGAATTTTTTTTTTATTGGCCAAGTGTGATTGGACACACAAGAAATTTGTCTTGGTGCATATGCTCTGGAGAGTGCATACTCTCCAGTAATTCTCCATATTATTCCCAATTAATTTTATGCAAATATTCAATGATTTCAGGGATAATGTGGGCCTTCCTCTATTCTTAGAGGTTGACTCAGCCTTCCATCCTTCCCAGGTGGGTAAAATGAGGACCTAGATTGTTGGGGGCAATATGCTGACTCTGTAAACCACTTAGAGAGGGCTGTACAGCACTATGAAGCGGTATATAAGTGTTATTGCTATTCTAGAAACTACAGGACAAAGTGGGGACAAACAACTTTTTTTTAATTGGATCGCAGTAAGCATTAGTAGAGAATCAGCTAAGTAAGGGAACAGAATCATAGAATCATCAGGCTGGAAGGGACCTTGGAGGTCCTTATTCCATTCCAGACAAATGGTTGTCCAATCTTTTCTTGAAACCCTCCAGCGATGGAGCACTCATACCTTCAGGAGGCAAACTGTTCCATTGATTAATTGTTCTCACTGTCAGGAAATTTCTCCTTAGTTCCAGGTTGGATCTTCCTCTGACAAACTTCCACCCATTGATTCTTGTCCTGCCCTTTGGAAAATAATTGATCCTCTCTTCAAGTACTAGAAGATGACTATGATGTCACTAAAAGCCTTCTCTTTCTTAGACTAAACATATCGAGTCCCTTAACTGTTCAGATTATTGTGCAGTTCATTTTCTTATTTGCATTTATAATCCACTTGTTTCTAGAGTGGTCCAAGCAGCTAATACTTCAAATAAAATATGAATAGTTAAAACCCTAAAAAAATTAGCAAAATTTATTTGTGCTGCAAAATTAAGAATCATTCTAGGTATAATCATCAGCGTTACTAAAAGTAATTTCATGTAGACATTTACATTTTATTAAAAAGATTTCCCAATGCCTCTTTTAAATATGCAAATATTCTTTTGCTTTCCTAAACATTTATGCAGTAGCTTTTTAACTACATTGAAATTATGTTTGTTTGTATGTGTGTGGCTATTAGTGAAAATAAAATCGTAGGTAAATAAATGAGAAATGACCGTGTATTTTATAAATTAATTATAGTGGGCATACAGTTATTAATCAATGAATTAGGACTATGAATTAAGGCTTTGGGCTACTGAATAGCCTGATAAATTTATAAATGTGTAAGTGCTGACATATTTCTCTATAATATGAAATAATGTAGAGTTTAGTATACAAAAGCTACTCTGGGCTAGAAAAAAGTATCTGTGATATATTCTGTAATATATTCTCATTTAACCCACATATAAATCTTTGGTATTGAATTATCCTATTAGAATAACTTAAAATAAGAAGCAACAATGAGCGTGCCATCCGCATAGTGGGAGATAAAAATCTGGGCAATTCTTATTATTCTATTATTGTTCCATCCTATCAGGAACGGATCATTCCTTGAAACTATATGAAAAGGAGAATTCAAAATGAACTACTTCCTCACAAAATTCATAGCATATTTGTGGTAAACAATCTCCCATGAAATCCTGATGGCTACAGGTAGTCTTCAACTTACAAACATTCATTTAGCAACCATTCAAAGTTAAAACTGAACTGGAAATGTGACATACAACCAGTCCTTGAACTTAAAACTATTGCAACATCCCCACGATCATGTGACCAGAATTCAGGCTCTGGGCAACTGGCGTGTATTTTATGATGGCATCCTAGGGACATGTGATCGCCATCTGTGACTATCTCAGCCAACTTCGGACAAGCAAAGTCAATGGGGGAAGACGGATTCATTCAACAACCATGAATTTAGAATTGCAGTGATTTGCTTAACAATGGTGGCTAAAGAGGTCATAACATTGGGCACGACTCATTTAACAATTACCTTGCTTAGCAATGGAAATTTTGGTGCCAATTCTGGTTGTAAGTCAAGGACTACTTGTACAGCCACACAAAGCCTCTCATGGTTCCAGAATGTTCTCACAGCTTAGATTCTGTAGGTTTTGGCAACTTTCTTCCTACTTTTTTGCTGCAGAAAGTTCCTTTGCGGAAAGCAGGACTTGTTAGCATGGGTTAGATATTTTGATCTAACCAGTGGTAGATATTGTATTTTTTTAATTGAGACTTTTCTCGTGCTCTTGAGAAAAAGAGCTCTATTTTTAGGATGAAAACTTCCCGCCAGAGCCATTCCTAGAAAATAAAAAAATAAAAATGGTGGAAAGTTATAACCCAGTGTTGGAAATGTGCATTCCTGCCCAGAGAAAGATCTCTGAAGTGAAAGAGAACAATGTGTGAGGCTCGGAAAGGTGGGGGAAAGCAACCTCAACCATTTGTCTTCTAATAAAATGTTTATAGAAAGTTGTTTTGTGAGTGTGTCTATTCTCAAAATTCTAATTATGTCCACTAACCCCCAAAAGTTGTGAACCCTTTGCTCTAAAAGCATAACTTTTGAAGTGTAAAAGTATACTTGGCTTCTTCTTTTGGTTCCAAAGATGTGCTTCATTCTCTTACTGTACATTTAGCCAGGGGTGGGTTCTAACTTACCTCGCCACCAGTTCGCTTCCTCCCACGCTGCGTGGCTGCCTGCGCATTGTGCACCACGTGGCTGTGCCGCACGGGCAGGCGTGCGCATGTGCAGTGCCAAAAATTCACAAAAAAATCCCCCCCAAAAAGCCAAAAACAAGATGGCGGCGCATGCGCAGTGCCGGGGACTCGGCTTCTGCGCATGCGCAGAAGAAGAAAAAAAGCAAAAAATTCTCCAAAAAAAAAAAATCCAAAAAAAAAGATGGTGGCGTCCACAGACTGGCACCGTCAGAACCAGCTCTGTGACGTCACCAGAGGTTTGCTACCAGTTCTATAGAACCGGTGCGAACCGGGAGGAACCCACCTCTGCATTTAGCCCACATAGATGACTGTTTCTAGGCATTTATTTTCTCCAGGGACTGCTCCTGTCTCTGCAATGCCCAGTGGAAATTCTTGTCTCAGTCTAATGAAGCAATCTCTCCCCAAAGCAATTTACCCACTTAGCTAACTGGGATTGGGATAAGCTGTGAGATAGTAGTTGAAATTCCTTCTTTCCAGATAAGTTAACAACAGACCAAAAAAAAAAAATCCATCCCTGTCTTGATGTTGTCATTAACCTGTCTTGATGTTGCCAAGACTTTCATGTTCCTTTCAAAGCAAAATGATTTCCCCTAGAATAGTTGAGATGAGAATGGAGAGAGTGATTCACCCTGATCTTTGGTACTACATCTACAGTATAGATATTTAGTTCATTTAGTTCATCTGTAGTGTAGCTAATTTGTTCATTCAATCCTACTTTCTTGAACACATGTGGATTCTTGGACCACATATGCTACATGGGGATGCTGTTGAGGACCACTCAGAAGCTACAGTTGGTCCGAAATACACCTATGCCTTAATATGCCTGTGTAAACCTATGTTTTGTTAGCTGCACTGGTTGCCAATAAGCTTCTTGGGGCAATTTGAAGTACTGGTTATTTGTAAACCTGTAAAGCCCAACTGGCATAGGGCCTGCCTACTTGAGGGAATATGTGTCTCCCATCGCAAAGGTGTTTTTCCAAAAGACAACTGGACTTTCTTGGTTATTTTCTTTGAAAATATTTCAATTCCCATCCTAGAAACATACTTCTGAAGAAATGTCTTGGGTGAGAAGCAAAACTTTTTCAAGGGAAAAAAATCAAGAAAGTCCAGTTGCCTTTTGGAAAAACACCTTTGGGCAACCATGACTTGGATGATTGAGATCCTCCATAGATGTGTGTCTCCCACAGTTTCCAACATCCTAATCTGTTCAGACAGAGTCAGGTGCTCTGGATCCCATCCATTAAGTAATATTATCTGATGGGATCTGGGAAGTATGATCTCACTGCTATAGGGCCTGCCCGCAGGAACAGCTTCCCTTCGGATATTCAGATGGTCCCAGTCTCACTCTCCTTCTAAAATGCTTTGAAGATCTGTCTCTTCCCCAAAACCTTCGGATACAGTGACTGCACAATTCCTTTGGGATGGTGTGTAGAAGCGAGACTGGTTGTGGATTATCACTTCAAGATTAACCATTAAGGTTTTTGGATTTTTTTAATACTTGCTTTTTATTGTTTGCTGTCCAGAGTTGCTTGGCGTTCAGCAGCTCTAAAAATATGCTATATAAATGTAAATAAATATGCAGTAAATAAATATGCAGTATTATAGTGCCTTTAAGTTGGTTTAGATGCACAGCTGTCAGCAATAAAAGGTTCGTGTGGAATTTTATTGCATGACTGGGGAAGGGATATTCAGTTTATGTTGCATGTTCTTTGTTTATCTGTGTAACAATTCTGTGAATAAATCTAGACTAAGATAGGCCCAAGATCACGTAATCTGCATCATCTCTAAAAGAGGATTTGAACCCAGACATCTCTTCTCCTAAGCCAGTATCCTAACCTCTATACCACACTGGCTATTTCAGATAGTTTTTTTTTTCCCCCTGAGAAGACAGTCACCACATTTCTAGATATGCTGGAGCATTTAGCTTAGCAGAGCTTTAATCTCTTGGGGATTTTACTCAGTTACAACAACAAACCATGGATAACTTTAGGGGTTGCATAACTTAAAACTGTCATGTGTACCTCTTAGATTGCTCAGAGGTCATTCCCAATAATGCATTTATTTCATTAATTTAACTTTACATGCAATCCTAAGCTTCTACCAGGATCAAGACCCACCCTCCTCTTTGCAGGCAGAGAGACTCACAACTGAAACAGAAAGATCTCCTGTTATTGCTGAAACGTTCGTTTTATTCTACACTCCATTATTAGTAGAGTATTACCACAGGTGGTAGGTAGATCATTCCAAATTATTCGCTGCTTGTGGAGGTCCAACATTTGACTGCATTTCTCCTCTATTCTAGCCAGACAGTGTCGGCTGGCGGGACAGCAGGGGAGGGCCTTCTCTGTAGCCGCTCCGACTCTGTGGAACCAACTCCCCCCCCCGAGATCCGTACTACCCCCACCTTACTGGCTTTCTGTAAAGCCGTTAAGACCTGGCTTTTCTGGCAGGCCTGGGGCCAATAATTGACTGATTGGCCCATGTTTGTTTGTGTGAATGTTTTATTTTAATATTGATGTATTTTTAAATTGTTTTATATATATATATATATATATTTCTATTGTTGTCTTTTTTTATATACTGTTAGCCTCCCAGAGTCCTTC
>QLTV01001993.1:716979-746852 GCA_003457575.1 Thermophis baileyi
CTTTTCTCTTCAGGAGCCCATGCCATGTGCTCCTGTCCACCATTAAACCTTCTTTCCAAGCAACTTCCAGGAATCCAGTGTCTTTTTCCCCACTTGGAACTGAACCCAGAAGGATATTCCTTACAACACATGCATTGTATACATTACCCTGTAACCCCACCTTGCCCAGTTTACTGCTTTTGAGGTCAGTGGCAATTACAGCTTCCAGGATTTAAGCAAAAAGAGAGATCAGGCCTAATGATAAGGGTATTTCCCCTTTGCCTGGTATCCCTGCACTGGCTGGATATCCTGGGAATAGTCATCCTAACATAGGCCAGGGGTTTGAGTTTAGAGTAGGGAAGCATCAGCTATCCCCCATTCCCCAACTTTATGAAATCTCTATTTCAACCTCAGTGGTGGTGGTGGGGGAATGGGAAAGGATTTTAAAAAGCAAAAATGGCATGTTAAGAAAATGTCAAACAAACTGCTTTATCAGGGATGTGGGCTTCGGTGAAGTTCACAGTCCCAAGCACTTCTCAAGGACAGAAGAGGGGGAGAAAGGGAAGGGAAAAGAAAAGAAAAAAATAGCCAGAAGACGGATCACAGGCCTGGTGATACAGGAGTAACCACAGTACATCAGTAGAGCTTATCTGCTGAAGCTTCGGTCTGCAGTTATCTGAGGCTCTCAAGGGCACTCTGAATCCCCATATCCTGAGACCAGGTGCGTCTGCCAAACAAGCTTCCAAAACTTCATATAGTTTAGTCTCAGTTTTATCTTTGTCTAGAGACAGGCGTTCGTTTCATGTTTTTCCTCAAGGATTGCAAAGGATGTTTAAAGAAATAATAGTTGCTTCTAGAGAAAATGCCCAACCCATTTTGTTATATGCTTCAAGGTGTCTGTCAATCATTTCTGAGCCAGGCTCCTGTGTTAATGCTTAGCTAGCCATAGGATGAGACCACTGGTTGCGATTCTTGAGGTTCTTTGTGGATAAGAATGCAACTAGCCTTTAAAGCCAGCATTAACTCAAGTCTCTCTCCCAACAGCTCGTAATGATTACAAGGACACAGGTCAATTGCTTTCTTAGAAACAAATATGGAAGGGTTTTGTCATAACATCCTTCCAGGATACCTTGATTTATGACAACAACTGATCCCCAAATTTCTGTTGCTAAGCGAGACAGTCCTAGATTTCCTGGCAGTTTCCCAGCCAAACACTAACTAGATCAGATCTTGTTTTTTTTTAATTATTATTATTATTATTACTAAAGACTGACTAGATACTGTTCAATTTAGGTTGGTTCCAGACCTTCCACTGATTTGTAATATTCTCCAGGAAGCCTCTATGAGAAATTGTTAACTCTCAGCCAAGCTGGTACTCTTTCCTTTCCTAGTAGAAGCTGGATTGAGTTGTGCCTTAAGATACCACAGTATTCAGCCCCAAAAACTCAAGAACTGTCAAAGGTAGTCTACAATGGAGTCCAAAATTTCTGTTGCTAAGTGAGACAGTTGTTAAATGAGTTTTGCCCCATTTTACAACCTTTCTTGCCACAGTTGTTAAGTGAATCACTGCAGTTGTTACATTAGTGACATGGTTGTTAAGTAAATCCAGCTTCCCCATTGACTTTGCTTGTCAGAAGGTTGCAAAAGGTGATCACATCATCTGTAACTATCAGATCCTGTAACTATCATAAATATGAACCAGTTGTCAAACATCCAAATTTTGATCATGTGACCATGGAATGCTTCAATGGCCATATGAAAAACAGTCATAAGTCACTTTTATCATGCTGTTGTAACCTTGAACGGTCACTAAATGAATGGTTATAAGTCAAGAACTACCTGTACCTTGAAAGGCCTGCGCTTTTCACACTGCCACATTCAGCTGCTCGATTCCTTGCATAAAGCAGCTGGAAATGGAGTCATATTAATAAACCCTTGTTTGGATTTCAACCCCTTCCTTCACTATGGCCACAATGGGACAGGTTGCAGGTCTGACTTTTCAGGTCGACTTTTCTTTCCAGTACAGGTAATCTTCCACTTAAAACCAAAATTGGGCCCAAAAGTTCTGTTGTTTAAGCAAGACAGTTAAGTGAGTTTTGTCCCATTTTACAACTTTTCTTGCCACAGTTCCCAAGCAGATCACTGCAGTTGTTAAATTAGTAAGGTGGTTATTAAGTGAATTTGGCTTCTCCATTGACTTTGCTTGTCAGAAGGTCACAAAAGTTGATCACATGACCCCGGGACATCACTACCATCATAAATATGACCCAGTTGCCAAGAGTCTAAATTTTAATCACTTGACTATGGGTGAAAAACAGTCATAAGTCACTTTTTACAGTTCTGTTGTAAGTTCGAATGGTCACTAAATGAATAGTTATAAGTTGAGGATTACCTGTAGTCTGGTTGGGGTGCGGTTGGGATGGAAAACAACATTGTGTATTTCTGCCCCCCCAAGAGAGAGTCAGTAGTTGTTATTCACATTGGGTAAACTTGTTTGTGAGCCAAAAGCCATCCACCTGTTATTTTTAGAAAATGGCAAGGACGACAGTCGAGATTTGGGGGAGACATAGTCATCACAACTCTGGAGGGCAACAGGCAGTCTGCTTTTTTATTTTTTAGGAATGTTTTTACTATACTCTATTTCCTCAAGGTCAAGTATTTCTACATCTGGCATGAACTAAACAGAATAGAAGACTTGGTAGATTTTTATAAATAAGTCAAGGCAGCGAATGCATCCAGCCCACCTTCCTCCTCCTCCTTTCTCCACAACAACCCTGTGAGGTGAGGTGAGGTGAGTTGAAGGAGTGACTGGCCCAAGGTCACACAGTTAGCTTTCATGGCTAAAATGGGACTTGAACTCACAGTCTCTTGCCTTCTAGTCTGGTGTTTTACTAGACCGAATTGGCTCTTTGCAAATCAAAGTCCATACTTTGCCTAAGCCTCTGACAAATTTAGACAAGCTTTAATTCAACAGCCAGATTAAATGGACAGCTGCATAGAAATTTAGAAGGAACTGGACATCCTGCTAAGAATACCTGGGAGGAAGCCTGGATAACTGATAACTGAATTCATTGGGGAAAAGGGGCTGCATCCCAGGTAGGTCCACAGGGTGTGGTCAAAAAAGTTGAGATGATAGCCACAATAGTGTGATGTATGCTTTGCACTTGTGACACACAGGTAAACCAGGTATAATTTCCATCACAGTGTAGTGGCTGTCATTTTGACTTTTTTGACCCTACCCCTTGGATATTCTGCTACATGTCTATCTTCCAACCTAAACAGCAGCATCCCCTTCCTTCTCACCTGTGTGGTTGGGATTTGTAGGTTAACAAGGAAGAATACTGCCATGCAAGATTTGTCCCTCAGAGCAGGGGTCTCCAATCTTGGCAACTTTAAGACTTGTGGACTTCAACTCCCAGAATTCCTCAGCCAGCAAAGCTGGCTGAGGAATTCTGGGAGTTGAAGTCCACAAGTCTTAAAGTTGCCAAGGTTGGAGACTCCTGCCTCAGAGACTTCCTCTGCTCAAGTGTTAGAAATATATCTTCATCATATTGTCAGCAACTGCTAACGGTTTTTGCTGGCCTCTTGTGGCCAAAAGTAGCAACAATAAATTCATTAGTTATTTCTGATTGTTGTTTGTGCATACTCAGACCACCAATCTTTTAAGGTAAAACTAGACAAGGCCTTAGATACATATATGTGTCACGCATTAACTTAAGCAACATGTTAACTTAAGCAACATACGAGCAAATGAGAAACCTTGGAAGTCACAGGAGGTCCGTGCGATGTTGAAGGTGAGAAACACCACTTTCAAATCAGGTGATGTGGCAGCACTTAGAATAGCAAGAGCTGATTTGAGACGTGCTATAAAAACGGCAAAGTGGGCCTATAGTCAGAAACATTTTTCAAGATCCTGTGGACCCGAGATGTATGTGGCAAGGTATTCGGGTCATTACTGACTATAAGGCAGCTTCCCTGACATATAGTAAGGGGGACATGGATTCTCTAAAGAAGCTAAATAGGTTTTTTGGTTGGTTTGAGGCCACAAACAACGTTCCAGCAAGGAAGGCTGTTTCCCTCCCTGATGATACAACTGTTGTTCGAAAGGTCCTGTGGAAAGTCAATACTCGGAAAGCTGCTGGTCCTGATAATATCCCTGGGCGAGTACTTAAGGCCGTGATGGCGAACCTATGGCACGCGTTTCCGAACTTCCGGTTGGGCCGTTGGGTCCATTTTTCGCCATCCACAGGCTCCAGAGGCTTTCCTGAAGCCTGAGGAAGGCGAAAATGACCTCTCCCCCTGCCCTCCGGAAGGCCGAAAATCAGCTGGAATCCGTTTTTCACCATCCACAGGCTCTGGAGGCTTCAGTGAGCCCTGTGCGCATGTGCGGGGGAGGGGGGCAGCACAGGGGTGCGCGCATGCATGGGAGGACATTGCATTATGGGTGTTGGGCACGCGCGCACACGCTATGGCGCGCGCACGCACCCTTTTGGCACCCGAGCAAAAAAAGATTCGCCCTCACTGACTTAAGGAGTGTGCTGACCAGCTGGCCACTGTTCTCACAGACATCTTCAACCTCTCGTTGCATCAGGCCGTGGTTCCATCATGTTTTAAGACTGCCATCATTGTACCAGTGCCAGTGCCATCATTGTACCAAAAAAACCAACATCACATGCCTTAATGATTACCATCCTGTTGCACTCACTTCCATTATGATGAAGTGTTTTGAGAGATTGGTAAAGGGTTATATGCTTTCATGCCTTCCCCCTACATTTGACTCATTACAGTTTGCCTATCGGAAGAACTGTTCTATAGATTATGCACTTTCCTATGTGCTTCATCGTAGCTTGGCACATCTGGAGAAGAATACTACTCATGTGCGAATGCTGTTTATTGATATTAATTCGGCATTCAACACAATCATTACTCAGCATTTGTTGAACAAACTAGGCCTAATAGGTTTTAATACTCCGTTATGTAATTGGATACTGGATTTCCTTATTGATAGGCCCCAGTTTGTGCGAGTTGGGAGAAAAGTCTCCAACTCCATTTCCTTGAGTACAGGTTCCCCACAGGGCAGAGTTGGGGTTCAGCGGGTTCTGACCAGTTCTGGAGAACCGGTAGCGGAAATTTTGAGTAGTTCAGAGAACCGGTAAATACCACCTCTGACTGGCCCCGCCCCCATCTATTCTCTGCCTCCCGAGTCCCAGCTGATTGGGAGGAAATGGGGATTTTGCAGTAATCTTCCCCTGGAGTGGGGAGGGAATTGAGATTTTACAGTATCCTTCCCCTGCTATGCCCACCAAGCCACACCACGCCCACCAAGCCACGCCCACAGAACCAGTACTAAAAAGTTTTGAAACCCACCACTGCCACAGTCTGCTACTGTTCACCTTGATGACCCACGACTGCTGTGCCAAATCTGCTACGAATCATATTGTGAAGTATGCGGATGACACGGCAGTGGTGGGTCTTATCCAGGATGACAATGAAGATGCATATAGAGAAGATGTGAAGGCTCTGGTGGACTGGTGCAATAAAAGTAACCTGGTTCTAAATGTTAATAAAACAAAGGAGATCATTGTAGATTTTAGAAAGAGCCGGCATGGTTATACTCCACTCAGTATCAAGGATGCAGCTGTAGAGGTGGTCAACAGTATTAAGTATCTGGGGGTGCAGATAACTAATGATCTGGTCTCTCCACACGTCATCCTTAGTGAAGCATGCAAACCAGCATCTGAATTTCCTGCGTCAGATGAGGAGATCACATCTTTCTCCTCCTATCCTGGCCACTTTTTACAGAGGCACGTTTGGGAGTGTTTTAACAAACTGCATCAATGTGCAATGTGTTTGATGGCAGCAGTGCCTCAGATAGAAAGTCCATTCAGAGAGTGGTAAGGACAGATTATAGGAAGCTTGCTTCCTGTCATTCAGGATACTGCTTATAAGCACTATGTGCTTAGAGCTCAAAGCATTGTTAGAGACCTCACACACCCACTTCACAGTCTGTTTCTGTTGCTCCCCTCTGGGAGGAGGTTTCGAAGTATTTCTAGCAGGACTTCCAGATTCTGTAACAGCTTTGTTCCCTATGCCATCCGTCTGGTAAACTTGCAAGATTTGTTTCTCTTGCCATGTACATGTATACATCTGAACTAGATTGTGTTGTTTCTGTGTCTTATATATGTGGGTACATGCATAATTTTGTATTTATTTATCTTGTCATGTTTATGTTTATATTAGAGGTGGAAACCCTTTGAGAGCTGTATGCAATGTAACTTCATTTTAATGTATGCCGATTAGTGTACATTCAAAGTGACAATAAAGTATTCTATTCTATTCTATTCTATTCTATTCTATTCTATTCTATTCTATTCTATTCTATTCTCTGTTCTGTTCTACTGCTCTAGGATTGGGCGGAATACAACAAGGAAACATGAGGACTAGTGAGCTATAACTCCCATCATTTCAGCAGCAGTCAGTTTAATTGGAGAGGACTGGGCAGGGAAACATTGGCTTATGAGTGGAAAGGGCTGACATTGCATGAATAAGATCCACAATTGAAACAGATGGTCGTCCTTTGGAAAATGCCTGAATAGGAGAGCTTAAACACATCTGAGACAGTCATTGTTTTCTTATTTTTTTTTATTTAGGAAAAACTTTTCATAGGGTTCATAGTTAAGAATACAAGTCCACAAAAAGGTGTGGCTTCTTTAAGCAGACATCAACAGGTACAACAAGCATGGCCACTCCCTTCCTGAAGCCTTTAGGACTCAAAGTCCTGCACATCCCATTTTGAATGCCATTTCTGCGTTATTATCCCAATATTTTGTGTGCTATCTACAAATTTGATAACTACTTTTATTCATTAACGTTTCACCAGATCTCCAGGATTTCTCAAACGCCATCTATGGAGGGTTCATCAGACATCAGCAAGACTTCCCAATAACTCAATGATTCATCTGGGCCTGAGATTTAAACTTGTTTGAAATAAACAGATATACTGAGCTGTTGTTGAAATTATTTTATTTAACCTTGTGCTTCACCTGCCTCTTTGTCTTGCTCCTCACAACTACCTCTTGTTGGAGAAGCCTGAGCCAAAATAGGAGATGGGCGGCTCTGTATTTGTTACTTTACTTCATTTAGCAGCCAGAATGTGGATTCTTTTTCCTCTTATTTTGAAGACATCTAAGGATGACCTTTGTGATGTTTGAAATATTCCTTACTGAACTAAACTGAGCTTCAGCTTTCTTGATCCCATCTCTACAGTTCTGATCCATTTATATGTCTTCTTTCTTGGTGACGCTCAATTTTCCATCTTCTATACATTTCCTTTCGTGTTGCAAATCTTCACAAGTTTTGTGCACCAGCACTGGTTTCTTCTACTGTCCTATTCTTTTCCCATTGGAATGATTTGTAATTTTCTTTTAGTGTTTCCTTTTGTAGGAATTCAGACTAAATTTGAGTTCCTTTTCCATTTGCTCTCCCTGCTATGGAATTCTAATTATTGCTAAATTTATTAAAACCAGATGGCCTGAAATCCAAGATATGAATTTGAATATATTTAACTGCCTGAAAATCAAGAATCCCATGGTTACATTATCGTTATGCCATACCCACTTTCCAATATTTCTACTATTTCTACTTCCTCAACTATCTTTATTAGTTGGTATCAAGTCAGGGTAAATGCTCTTGAAACTTCTTCCATCTTCTGAAGGAGAAATTGTAAGTGACACAAGTTAGGAATTTACTTCTTTCCCAGTAGGTTTTGGTGGAATTAACATCCCCTATTATTTAAGAAGCCTGCAATTTGCTTTTGAAAAGAATTATCTGCAATTCCTTGAGAAAACACCAGCGGTAATACTTTTTTTCACAAGTTTTACGCTCCCATCTCTTCCTATAGAAGGCAAGTCTTTATTTGAGATTCCCATTTCAGAATTTTCATTTCAATCTCTCACAGGATTCAATTAAAAGCCCTTCTATTCAGCTCAGCATGCTTTGGCCAACACATTTTTTTACCAGGTCTTATGAGGAACAATTCATGCCAGCAGCCCATCATTTAGATAACTCTCATAACTCCAGAAGCGAATGGTTCTTACCAACACAATTTGCATATCCAATAATTCAAATACAGGTAGTCCTCGACTCATGACTATTTGTTTAGCTACCTTTCAAAGTTACAATGGCACTGAAGTGGTTTGCAGCATCCCCACGTTCACATTCAGGTGCTTGGTATCTGGCATGTATTTATGGCAATTGCAGCATCCTGGGGTCATGTGGTTGCCATTTGCAACATTCCCAAGTCGCTTCTGACAAGCAAAGTCGGTGGGGGAAGCAGGATTCATTGAGCAAGTGTGATTCGCTTCATAATTGCACAGATTCACTTAACCACTGTGGCAAAAAGGTTATACAATTGGGTGCAATTCACTTAACGACCACCTTGCTTAGCAACTGAAATTCTGATCCCAATTGGATTGTAAGTCGAGAACTACCTGTAATAGGTCTAGTTTGGAAAGCTGAAAAAAAAAACATATTGGAAGATAATGGCACATCACTTTTATTCGGTTGTCAAGAAAACTTGATGGATTGGTCCATTAAGTCACTAAGCATTGAAACTGATTTGGAAACTTTTTAACCTACTGTCTTATTGGCTAAATTATGGCTGATCATTGCTCCAAACCTTTGACTCCCTATTCCCCTGGCCTGCAGTAACTGCTACAAGCCTGCATTTAATGCAACCATATGCCAATGGGTTGGGGGCAAGAATAGCATGCTATAAACATTGCAGGTCATGAGTGTAACTACTTGGTTTGTTTGCATTTTTGGTTACTAAGGCATCACTAACAACCAGCTTTCATTTCTTGTTCCTTCTGAGGCTCTCAGGTTAGTGCAGTTCAGTGCTTGACTTAGAGATTTCTTTGGAAAAATGTCTATTTAATCCCTGTTCATTCACTCACTCCCTGGAACCTGCCTACCTTGTATTCCTCCTACAGTCTCTGCTTACTTAGCAGGAAGTCTTTTCTCAGTCATCCACAATGGATCAGCCGCAGCTCTTCAGATGATTTTTCTCGAACAGTTTCTCTGGCCATTCTTTTCCTCCTGCTAAACTGCTGGGAAATATTTGCTGTCCCTATTTGCTCAACTGAATGCTGCACAATGTATAAGAAGAAAGCTGGTGGTGCAACTATCAGTTCTTCAGATTAATTAAAGTGGCTTCTGAATAATTCCATTTATGAAAATTCAGGCTGGCTTCGATGTTGCCAAAAGGCTTGTGTATCTCATCTGCTTCTGGTAGTCTTTTGCTCTGTCTTCCATTAGCTTGGTAAAACACTGGGTCCAGGCTTCCAAAGATACAAATACCACTCTCTCTAAGGCAGATGTAAGCCTCATCACATTCCCTCATCAGAGAGCTATTCTCCAGTTCAAATCTTCAGTTTACTCTTATTTCAGAAGCAGTTTATCACAACCATTCCCATAATTCTCTTTACATTTCTTTGATTTTAAAGCCCTCCCCATCTTTGGCTACTGTTCATCGTTTTGTGACTTGCACAAGGGGTGTTCTCATCATTCTTGGATTGATTCCACATTTGTGTACAGTAATCCCATGCTACTGTCTTCTTTATGCCTACAGAGATGATGTACACTTGGCTCAGCCACAGCGCAAAAGAACCTACTTTGAAGTTCTTTTCAGCTGGAAAAGCTCAAGCTTCAGGTCCTGAAAGGGAAATGCTGGCCTGACAGCTTTGCATTTTCCTCACTAGCCTGGTGAAGCAGCAGGGGTGCCATTGACTGTTTCACTCTGACCTTTAACAGGAAACCAGCATTTGTCAGTCTGTTGCCCCCCCCCATCTTTCCCTTCACACAGAGAGAGGGAGGATGCTACAGAATGGGATCAGTTTGGACCACAAGGCAATGAGATCTTGAAATAACAGAAATAGCGACCAAGGTACCAATTTTTAAATTGATGGCGCAGAAAATTGTTTTTGTAGAATAGGCTTAATCAAGACACACTAATACACTCTAGCCTGGATTCTGATACATTTGTAGTCTCAATGTTAAACTTGTTTACCTGTGCGTCCTATATTGAGGGAAGGAGCATTGTGCATAAATGAGATATTGCATACTTGGTAATTTACCTTCTCACAACATTTGGCAAAGAAGCTTGATTAATGAGTGGCAACTATAGCCATGTTACACTATTGTGTACCAAATGTACCTCTGAGTCTTCAGAAGCAAAGATTTTAGTACAGTGTAACTGAATTTCAGCTAAGCTTGGATTTAGAACAGTTCAAACCAAAAGCACTTATACAGACTGAAATCAGATGAAATCTGTTGATACAAGTATTTGCTATACTTACTATCATACTGCAGCACAATGTAGAAATTATTCTTCCCTTCCCCACCACATAGCCAGATAGGCTCCATATTTGTCACCTCCACTTAAAAGAGGTGTTGACACCTTATTTCATTTTTTTAAACCAACGTACGTTTTCCAGTGCTAAGAATTGCAGTTTTCAAAGGAAGAGCTGAACTTCGTTTCCAGAGCTGAAATTATTCCATCTTGATTAAATAATAAAATACCCTTAGCCCCATTTCCATGTCCACTGCTGAACAGGTGGATTGCTGAACTCCATCTCTTCCTGGACTTGGTTCTAGCTGCTAGCATCATTAAAGCGAAGTTGAATAGCCTCTATATCACTTAGGTCACTAAGCATGCCCACCCCATCATATTGTACAACTGATAAGAGGTGAAAAACCTCAGAAAAGTTTAAATGCATTCATAAATCCCACCACCAAAAAGAAAATAGAAAGGGACAAAATTTCCAACTCCATCTACTTGAATCATATGACTGGATTACTTTAAACCCTGTGATTCTTCTGAGTCAACATTAATAGATGATAAGCAAGATCCTAACAAAAAGAGATTGTTCATCCTTACATTAAAGGGGTGCAGCCCGGTAGGCCTGCTCCATCAAACCTGTCTGCCTCGGAGTAGCCATGAGCAAACAAATGTAAAAGCACAGAAGCACAAGAGGTGACTTGACAACTGATCCATATTAGGATTGCTGTCATGACTCTGTGCAACAAAACACTATTCTGATTGTCAACCTCCAATCTTTAAAAGGTTTTATGAGAAACACCAATGGAAGGAGAAGAAAATGCCACTGTATGTAACAGAAGAAAACAAACATAATCTCATCATTTGAGAAATGTCAATGATCAAACAAATATGGTATATTTTCTGAGTGTGAAATAATGTGAAGTGGTATATCTAAACCAGTATTTTACCTTACTTTTCTAATCACAATTTTGGGGTACCTAATAGCAATTATAAAATGGATATTTGTTATTTTTTTCTTCCATTTTATTCTCTTCACACCAGAGAAAATTTATCTTGCAGAATTTCTGCCTGAACCATTCTTTAAAACGTTCTGGTGGAGTATTGGAATAAAACTGCTGCACAATCATTTCTCCCCTACTGGACGTGAGTTTTATAAAATATTCAAGAGCGCCCTCCTGCTTCATTAGGTGCCTTGGGAGTTAGATGTCCCAACCACGAACAGTGCATTTTGCTACTTAAAAGATTACCTTCCATGTTTTCTCCAATGTCAAATTCTCTAAAACAAAAGCATGAGGAAAACTGATTTTTCTCTCAAGTGTTTTTGAAATGCTAGAAGTATGTCCATGTTGGAAGATTGTAGTCCAACATAACTGGAGGGCAGCAGCTTGAGGAAAGAGGGGTTTACGAACCTAAACTTCTTCATCCTCCTTACATTTCAATTTCAGCTTCATCAAAGAGATGCTTAGAAGAATGACAATGTTAAAAGCTGCTGGTTTCCTATTAGAATGCTCCAAGATGAACTAAAGGATTTCAACTTTACAACTCTAAAAAGGAGAGAATCTGGTAAGAATTGTCTTGTTCTGATGAAGCATAATCTTTCTAGTCCAATATTTTGTGGTTTCTTAACATAGGTCAGGCAGATGATTTGGAAAGAGTATAGTAATTACTTGTAAACCTATTTATTAATCTCAGACTGGAACAATATTGACAAGCTCATCTGGTTTTTGTAACTAATCCAGACATTAATGATACGTTAAATATGATCATGTTTCTCCACTTTGATTGGATAGCACTGAGTTGTCATGCAGAGTATTTCTGCCTTTGCTTTACCCAATACAATTGGGTAAATGTTTATGGAGATTCTCAGTCATCCAGGTCATGATTGTCCCAAAGGTGCTTTTTCAAGAGGCAACTGGACTTTCTGTTTTTTCTTTGAAAACGTTTCGCTTCTCATCCAAAAAGTTTCTTCAGCTGCAGAAGCTTCTTGGATGAGAAGCGCAACGTCTTGAAAGAAAAAACAGAAAGTCCAGTTGCCTCTTGAAAAAGCACCTTTGGGACAATACAATTGGGTAGTTGTAGTTCATTTAGTAAAAGGTTTCTAAACTAAACAAAGCTCACTGTGCCATCGAAATTCCACCTTAGTGCCCTTGCAGATGCTATCCTTTGCTGTGTGCAAGGTTATTGCACATTGGTGTAATAAGAACAAAGATGGGGATTCACCTTATCATCGGTCTAGTTCTATTTCCAGGGCAACCAGCCAAATATTTCTGAAATTTTAATATATAATTGTAACAAACACAGGTTTCCTTTATTGTTACTTCTTGGCATCTAATATTTAAAAGTATATTACCTTACCATAGGAAAGGTCCATTGACTTACCATGGCTAACCCCTGCTGACTTAACCCTTCAATAAATTGCTGATCACTTAATGCAATAGGGCTGAGGATAAGGTAATTCATTTACACCAGACAGTCATTTCTTTTAAGGGACACACATAAGACATCTCACAAGCCCATCCCCACCCAATTCAACAATTATGGGAGGATTTAAACTCGACAGGATCTTTTTATATGAAATAACAACTTTATATACATATCTGAGAAGTGTGAAGCACATGCCTTGCAACCTGAGGGAGGGGCTTTTATGAGAATAAAAATCTTGTTGCTACTCCCACCCTCCACAATTCTGTTTAAATGTCATGTCACATATTCTAAGACAAATCTCAACACAAAGAGAAAGAAAAAAACCTAGAATAAACCATACTGATAATCTCCTCAGCCTGCCCTAAAGAGACTTGGAGCAGGCTACATCTTTAAAGCATGGTGTGTTCTCTATAGATAAATCCGGAATCCACCCAAGGCAGTTGGTTTTGAACCTAATCGGGCGGGAGTTTGAAGGACCTCATTCCTATTTCCACGGCCTTGGAACTAAGCCTCTCTGATTTACTTCTACATAAACACACATAGGATTGTACAGTTGGAAAACAATCCTTATTTCCAGATAAATAGGCATAGGGATGAAGTCTAGTGGTATCATGTTATGGATGGAACTCAAAAGCTAGTCCTATTATGTTCAAGGATTACAGTGATTGTTTATCTGCCTTATTCTCTTTGAAAAGCAATCTTTCCCCAAGCCTTTGGATCACAAGACACAACAAGTTGGTGATACGGCAATTCAGATTATGTGAATTATTGTAGAAAAGAGACCCTTCACCCATCGCAAAGCTTTCAACATTAACTCTTTAGAGCCCGGCCCTTAATCTTTCTCTTCCAAAAGAGGATACAAATTATTCAACCTATAAACCAATAAAGTGAACAAAGGTCAGTGGACTGAAGAAAAAAAGTAAGATGATAAAATTCTGTGCCTTACAAAATTAAAGTTGCTCTTTCAAGAAAAGTATTTTATAATAAGAATCAGGAGTTGAGTGAGAGGGAGAAATTGGCTTTTTGTTAGTAAGAACATGTAACAACGTAGGTGTTTTTGATACACACACACACACACACACACACACACACACACACACACACACACACACTGACACACACCTTTAGAAAACAAAGCATTTTGCTCAAAACAATACTTTTATCACAATGTTCAGAACCCCCTCATTTCTCAATTTTTCATTTGCCAAAATAGAAATAAAAAAGAGAATGGTGAGATTTTAGCTTTGTATCCATGTGATCCAAACAAGATATATTGCAAATAAAAGCAGCCAGTAAGTACATGACTAGCCAAAATTAAGTATCTCTAACTCATACTAGCCACAGTTGCAGGAAACACTGAAACTTAAACACACTCCAGGAAATTCTGGCAGCAAGGAATGTTGTCCTATTGCTTTCAGTTAGCTCTCTCTGAAAATAGGACCAAAGCAAATTAGAGCAGTGGCTTGTGGGTTTTCTTCTTAAATATGCCTTGCTCTGCAGACTCTGTATTCTTAAACAAGAGCTCGGCCAAGAATTGTTTTGAATGCAGTGATAACTTCTTTGCCACTGGGCATTTCTGGCTATTTAAGCTGAGCAGAATTCATTAGCAACTGTGCATGAACTCATGATTACTTACCAATAAGCCAGGTTTCTCAGTCATTCCTGGCATAGTGTTCGTAGAAGAGTGGCTACCAAATTCAAGTACTTGGCTAGATAACAGTTTTGAATCTATAATGAGAAGCACGACCAACCCCATACATGAATCTCCATGGTTTGGTTTGGTTTTTCTGGCATTTTCCTTGCCACCCTCTTTTTAGAAACCCTTCAAATTCCAAACTTGTACAAAGTTTTTTTTTCAAATGTATTTATATATATTTATAGATATTTGTATATATAATAGTTATTCTTTCTTAAATGAATCCTTCCCTCCATGTTTTACTGTACTTTAAAAAAAGAAACTGAAGAACTAATGTTTCTTTTTTTAAAAAAATTGCTGGTGACATTTTTAGGCATATGTGAGTGGACAAGTAGGAGGCGGCAAGAAAAGAAACAAAGGTAAGATAGCAAGGTCAAATTGAGGATGAAGAGAAGGTTTCAGCAATTAAAAAAAAAAACATTATACCCTTTCCCCGAAATATCTGAAATGCAAACTCAACTGGAAAAAAACCCCCCACTACTTCATTTTCACTGCAACAAGAAGCAAGCAACACTTTTGTGGAGGCATGTATGTGTGCATGACAAGACTGAAGAAGAGAGTGGGGGGAGATACGTGCCACAGAGAAGGTTTTTTTTTCCCCTGTAACTAGTTTCTTTTGGGGGAAAAAATCTTGCTCCTAATTTTGAGCAGCCGTCCTTCAGATCTACTTGCTGATCTGCCTTCAGAGAAAGCCTGCGCCTCCCTCCATGAGAACAGGGCCCTTCCTTGCAAACGGAACCCTGTTTTGTTTGAACAGCTAAGTGAGAAATAGTGTGCTGGTATAGGAGAACATAAGAAGCCTTCCCTCTTGGGTCTGAGCAGGACCGATGCGCTACAGACAGGGAGGAGAAGAATGCCTGTAGCAACAGTCTGTCCCACTGCTACGCCTTCACCCCACCTCTGCTCCTCCTGAGACGTGTGTCCAGGCAGACCCAGGAAGCAAAAGACCGATGTGCGCAGAGGGGGGGATCAAGCAACTAGTTCAGGGGTCCAGCATGGTCACGGTGAATGTGTGGCAGGACTGCTTCTGTTGGAGCTGGGCGAGAGGCTAGGGCTGCAGCTGCCTGGAGGTGGAGCTAAGCTACTGATACGGGAAGGAGCTCCTGTTGAGCCCCCCAAAGAATCCATGCCTTCAGAGTTCTCCAGCATTTCCTGGATGAGGGGTGGCATTGATCCAGGAATTTCCATTTTCAAAGTTATCACTCTTTCAGCACCTGTGGGAGGGAAGACAGCTGATTTACCAATACAAAACATAACCTGAGCATTTCCTAAGTAAGCCAAGAGAATATACTAAGGGTGCAAGCAATACTCAATATAATTTACTTTCAAAAACCTTCAAAAGTGCGGTATATATTGAAGAATGCTCACTGTATTCCTAGAATTACCTTTCAGTTTTGAACATAACGTTCAACATGGGTCATACATATCGGAGTTTTTAGTTGTGAATTCATTTTTTTTTAAATCTGCCTCCCTACAGATTTATGAAAGAAGATAAACTTTTTTTTCCCTGCAGGGTCTGAAACTCTGCCCTTACCTTTTGCACTGATGCTCCGTAGATCTGTAATCTTCATCAGCATTTTGGGGAACATATGGGGTTTGCTAGGTCTTCTCTTTCTCACATAGATTTTCAGGGCTTCCAACAGAGGTTCTTGCAATTGATCCACTCGGTCTGGTTGTTCCAGATCTTGTCGGTCTGGAGAGGAGGGGGAGGTGAGGCAATTAAAAAGGGAATAGAATACATTCCATTTTTCATATCTTCTCTGTGGCAATACAGTCTTTGCCTTAAAATGTATCACTTAACATTTGTTTTGTGGGTTTCTGAACTTAGCATCCTCCAGATGTGATTTAACTTCAGTTCCCATCATCCGTCAGCTAGCAAAATCTTTTGGAAGGCACTTTATGGGGGATGGTGGCTGACTGCTACCTGTGCATAATCAAAGAAACTTGTGTGCCACTGTCATGTTTAACAAAAACTTAGCACGAGATGAATTTGCTCTAGTGGTTAAAGTGCTGGGAGATTGTGAGTTCTAGTTTTCACTTAGGCATGGAAGCAGGCTGGGTGACTTTGAGCTAGTCAATCTCTATTACCTACCTTGCAGGGTTATTATGGTGGTGGGAGAAGGGAGCACTAAGCTCACCAACTTAAATTAACAAAAAATAAAGGTGGGATATAAGTGAAAAACAAACCCATGATATTTATGTTTTTACCTTCCCTAATGAAAGTAAATGTTTAGCAGCATCCAATTAAAGCTTTGTCATAGGAACAGAGAGTTCTGGGTTACAACAGTAATTGGGACCAGGATTGCTGTGGCTAAGTGATAGAGTCTTAAAGCGCACTGCCACATGAGTGCATTGTTTAGCAATGACAATCCTGATAATCCTGGCTGCTATCGTAAACCAAAAACATGTAAATTGCTAAATGGGAAGTGGTAGGAATCCCAGGGAAAGAGCTGGAGGGAGGGGCATGGGGGAGGCAAGGATAGGTCTTGGAGGGCCAGCACAAGCCATGAACGAGTTGGTGGAAATGGGGTACTGTAGCATGCATGCAGGAGGGGGGGGGGATTTTCCAAAGTGACTTGCAACTTTCCCAAACACTGATATGGCTTTGGAAAGCCAGCAGGGAAGATCTTAAATAGTGATCATATGGCCATGGGATGCTGCAACTGTTGTTATGTGCAAATCAGTTGCCAAACACCTGTGATCACATGACTGTGAGGACTCTACGATGGCTGGAATTTTGAGGACTTGTCATAAGTTTATTAAAACTGAACGAATTGTCATTAAGCAAAGACTCCCTGTATTATCAACACGTTTCCTCTATCACTTTTCAGTCAATAGTATTAGTATCTGAAGGAATTAGAATAAATTGATTCAGGCATTTCCCACATCTTCTCTCATTTATCAAAAGCTTTAAAAATTACCAATTGTCATTATAGATAGATCTCTTTTTAGATCTAACCACCTGGTGGTGCTATTGATCAGGACACAGCACACTTACTTTTGTTTTCCCTCCCTCCCTTTTCTTTCCAGAAATGTACACATACAATGAGTACCAGTAAAAAAACCCTGTATGTATTACTCTCTAACACAGAATTGTGACTTTAGTAAGCAAATAAATCACATGAATTGCCTATTAGTATAACTCTGCATATCAAGACACTGCATATACCTTCCTGGATGGTGTATTGGCGCAAGAAAATTTTTAGATTAAAGATCCTAACATGCACGGAATAGTGTGAACATCCTGGGAATAAAACTGAGCTCTGGATGCCCTTGTCCCACCTTGGCCAAGATCTGCAAAAATTGACCATTACTGTCCTTACCATTAGTAGAGAATGTAGTAAGTAGCAAAGGTACCACCAAATCTACTCATCCACTATTTTACTGAAAAATAATTTGTAAAAACTGAAATTGATCAATGCCATAAGGTCTATGGATTTATCTGATCATGATTGTGTTTTTAATCAATCAATCAAGTATTTATTACGGTCATAAGCCAGTATAAGAAAGGTGGAATATAAACAATACTTTTAAAAGCTAAAAAAAATTTAAAAAAGATTTTTAAAGTTAAAAAAATATAAAAACAAAAATATTTTTTAAAAATCTATAAAAAGGTTTAAAAGCACTAAGCAAACACAAAAAAACCCATAAAAGTTCATATATGGCTAAGTAAATCTATCATAATACAAAATCCCCCTTAACTAACAAGTATATATTATATTTTTTAACTTTTAAAATGATTATTGTATTCCACCCTTCTCATGTTAATAACCCATGATCGTAATAAAGATTGATAATTGAATGTCATATGGAAATCGTGACTTGGAATGTAAGAGTAACAAATACCACAAACTAAAAAAATAAAATGAATGAAAGAAAAACAGATGTATAATAAAGGAGAAGGTTGTAATAGATATGACCAAATGTGGTTTGATCTTGTGGAGCAGAGCTGATTAATCTTGTGGAGTTGATGAATACATGTAGAGAAGTGAAGCTGTAGGCAATTTATAAATAAAAGAACTGAAATATATGTCAGAAAAAGCAAACTGGTGTGCAGGAAAGCAGGAATCCATAGGCTGGTGACAACTACAAATTATGCTCCAGTGCATGACAATATCAAACTGCTTCTCCTCACATTGTTACATGGAAGCAAGAGTTGGATATGTCAGAAGACACATTAAAGTAAATTGAATACAATGGAAATTAGTTATTTTAAAAGGGTGTGGTAATTAATCAGTGCTGGATTGAATACAGAAGCGAAATGAACAAGTATGAAAAAAAAGCATGGTGAGGTCTGATTGTACAGAGAGAATGAATGAGGATGAAATCACAAAACAAGGAAAAATGGATCTTGAAAAAGGAAGAGACTGAGAAAATTGTGATTGTTTGGAGTTAATAAACCCTTAAAAGAGAAAGATATCTATTTTACAGGGAGATGCAATTCCAGAATCCTGGAAAGAGACTAATATTGTTACCAAAGGAAGGACAAGATTTAACCTCTACTAAGAATTACAGACCAGTTTCCTTATTGAATAATTATAAACTACTCACATCAATTTTAGCCTACAAATTTTAAATGTTTTACAAAATTTTATTCACTTTATTCAATGTGGATTTTTATCTAAAATAGCAATAGCACTTAGACTTATATACCGCATCACAGTGCTTTACAGCCCTCTCTAAGCGGTTCACAGAGTCAGCATATTGCCCCCAACAATCTGGGTCCTCATTTTACCGACCTCGGAAGGATGGAAGGCTGAGTCAACCTTGAGCCGGTGAGATTTGAACCGCCGAACTGCAGCTAGCAGTCAGCTGAAGTAGCCTGCAGTACTGCACTCTAACCACTGCGCCACCTCGGCTCTTAAAAGACAATTAAAAGATAATATGAGAACTGTATTGTATGTAAGAATATTGCAACATAACATAAAACAAGCCACATTAATCTTAGATGCAGAGAAAACTTTTAATAATTTGAACTGGCCTTTTTTAAAATTAAAATTCTGGAAGATATGAACTTAGACGATAACTTTATTCAAGGATTCAGGTTGATACATATGCCTCAGAAGGGTCCAATTATGGTTAAAGGTGATTTCACTAAACCATATGATCTCCAGAAGGGAACAAGTCAAGATTGTATTTTGTCCCCTTGTTGTTTATTTTTGTTCTTGAAGTGTTGAATAGAGATATCAAATAAGGCAAGAAGATAATTGTTTGATGAAAAGAAGGGTTTGATGAAAGGAAGGACCAGGGGTGACATGATAGCAGTGTTCCAATATCTCAGGGGTTGCCACAAAGAAGAGAGAGTCAAGCTATTCTCCAAAGTACATGAGGGCAGGACAAGAAGCAATGGGTGGAAACTAATCAAGGAGAGAAGCAACCTAGAACTAAGGAGAAATTTCCTGAGAGTTAGAACAATTAATCAGTGGAACAATTTGCCTCCAGAAGTTGTAAATGCTCCAACACTGGAAATTTTAAAGAAGAGATTGGATAACCATTTGTCTGAAATGGTATAGGGTTTCCTGCCTAAGCAGGGGGTTGGACTAGAAGACCTCCAAAGTCCCTTCCAACTCTGTTATTCTATTCTGTTCTGTTCTGTTTTGTTCTGTTCTATTCTATAATGGAACTAAAAAACCAAACCAAAACAGACTTTTAAGCTGAGAGCGGTTTAGGGGTGATTTGGTTTTGATTTTACAAGTTCCTTGGAAAGGGATTCAGTTATTAATAAAAAATATGGAGGGTTTTGGTATTCTATCAGGTTTTAAGATTAATAATCAAAAACCAAAGATGTTGGTAAAAATATGAATTTATAAGATCAGGAAGATCTAATGAAAAAAGTGGTTTTAAAATTGAGAAAAAGGTTTTGGGTATTACTTGACTAATATTAATATTAAGTAATATTAAGTAATTGTCACTTGAATTCTAGTAGACAATCACTTAAATATGAGCCAGCAGTGTGCTGCAGTTGATAGAATCAAGATCATTTGAAGTGTCAATACCACTTTATAATGCCCTGGTAAGACCACACTTGGAATACTGCATCCAGTTTTGTTTGTAACAATGTAAAAAAGATGTTGAGACTAGAAAGAGTGCAGGGAAGAGCAACACAGATGATTATGGGACTGGAGGCTAAAACATAAAGAAAAGCTGCTGGAATAGAGTATGTCTAGTTTAATGAAAAGAAGGATTGGGAGTGACATGATAGCTGTGTTCCAATACCTAAGGGGCTGCCACAAAGAAAAGGGGATCAATCTATTCCCCAAAGCACCTGAAGGCAGGACAAGAAGCAATGGATAGAAACTAATCGAGGAGAGAAACAACTTAAAACTAAGGAGAAATTTTCATGACAGTTACAACAGTAAATCAGTGGAACTAATTGCCTCCAGAAGTTGTGGCTGCTCCAACACTGGAAGTTTTTAAGAAAAGATTGGACAACCACTTGTCTGAAGTGATATACAGCTTCCTGCCTGAGCAGGGAATTGGACTAGAAGACCTCCAAGGTCCCCTCTTCCAGCCCTATGATTCTATGTTCTACCTATGTTCTAATATGAAGTGTATGCCTAGAGTACATTGGAGTTGGATGACCATAATAAATTTAAATAATAAATCATACATACACACTTTTGGTCATTTGTTTTGTTATTATCTTCTTAGTGCTTAGTTTCTACTATTGTTATTTGTCTTTATTAATTTTGCTGATTGATTTTTTTCTTTCTAAAAAGGTCAGTATATATTGGTCTGACATTTAACTATTTATTACTCTTTTTAAAAATCTGTCATTTTTCCTTCCCATGCATTAGTTTGATTGAAGGTCTGCATTGAAAGAAACAATTACAAACTTGAATTAATTAATCAATCAATCAAAATAAACTTCAAAGAGATAGTAAAACTCACTTTGGAATGCAGGTGAATGTTGGGGTGAGAGGCTTATATGGCTGAAAATTCATTTTGTTTTTAAGCAGCAAAGATTTTATAATGCAGGAATAATGAAATCCCTTACTTCAAAATGTGAAAGCTCTTAACATTCTGTACCAATGAGAACTAGCTACATTGGTACTCATCATTAATTGGCTCCGGGAGGCGCAATGAGGGCCAACAACGATCAGTACCAAACAAACTTTTCTCATAAGAAATAATGTAGTGAACCACAAGGCAGCTGACAATGACAAGTTCTAGCTTGTATACTGAGTACCAAACAAGCAATGAGCACCAGGATTTTCATGTCAAAATGCATTGAGTACCAAATTCAATGAGTTTCAAAGCAATTGAGTACCAAGGTACCACTGAACTTGGCTGTTCAGCATACAGAATGGCTATCTCATTCATCTGTAACTTATGTACTCCTTACTGTTGGACAACTCCTTTCATACCCAAGTACAGTAGGCAATACATGTTTAACATCATGTAAGCCTGTGTTTCTCAACCTCAGCAACTTTAAGAAATGTGATCTTCAACTCTCAGAATTCTCCAGACAGCATGAAAATGAGAAACACGAATGTAAGAGACAACAGATTAAGAAGCCTAGATTGTAGATATTAATGCCACTGCATGCATTTTATAGCGAGTGCCATGGTGGAAGAGGATTCCAAAGAAAATATTTCCAGGCACAAAAGCAAGAAAAAGGAATAAAACTGAGTATTAATATTATTAGGAATTACCTAAAATTAGTTTTGGGTCAGTTGTGACAGTGGTTGGAGTTTACAGAGTTTTCATGTTTACTCGGGAGCCGCTACACATAGAAACAGTAGGTCCGAGCAGGTATTATGGCACTTGTCATCAGAGTGCTATGCAATGTACATTTTTCTTGGCTATCTGAAATCAAGATACCTGGCTGCATACGTACATGCACAGCATGGGTAGCTTGCTCTCTGCCTTTGGCAGGTAAGGGTCAATGCCTCTGTGCATTCCATAGGCAAGCCCTGAAAATATGCAAATGTCCAAAACTTAATCTTGATCCTATTTATTATTTATTGGCCCAGTAATGGCACTCACCTCCGCATATGAGGCAGATGGCGCTGAGGAGTCCGGTTTCAGCATCATCCATCTCAAGTGGCAGCAGCTGGTTGGCAAAGGCAAAGACCAGGTCTGTGAGGGGTCCAAAGCCTGCATTATGCATCTGAGTGCGGTTGAGGGTCAGGCCATCAGAAAAGGTCATGGTGTCCTGCTCTGGTGTGTAGCGTGTGCATATCCGAAGGATCTGTGATGGAAAGTATGTTAGAGGTATGCACCACAGTTGTTCCCCGTCATTTCTATGTTCTACCTGTAACATTGATCACATTCAGTGTGTAATGTATTACTGCAAAATTCAGCTGCAGGACTTGTACTATTGTTAGACAGAGTACGTCATCTGTTTCAGGTGGCAGATCTCTGGGAAGACACAATAGCTACCTTTCAAACTGTCCTCTTAACATCCTGGCCACTCTGTTCTGCTAGACATTGTTACGTATGACCCAACACCTGTCCTGAGCTCCTAAACTAGTTTATCACCATAAATATGATGAACAGCACCTTTTGTTTCTTCCTAGAGTTTTCTCGCAAGTGCAGGGTCTGCTTTTTTTTTATCAACCAAGAATTGATCCATTGGTTATGAGAAGAGTGACTGGCTCAAAGCTTACCCAGCCAGCTTTCATGCCTAAGGCGAGCTATAACTCAATGTCCTGATTCCTAATCTGGTGCCTTGCCCACTAGACCAAATTGGTTCTCCAAATAATGATTATGTATGTAAGAAATGGCGATAGGGTACCACCATAACATTCTCCTTTAGCCTTGGGCTGATCCTGTGAAAGTATGGCTTGAGTGCTAATTAATTCCTACTGCTCCATAATTGTATATATTTCCTCATTTTTTTTAAATTGCTGAGCTTTGTTTGAAAAGGAAAAGGACTCATCTACTTACCAAGATGTCGAGGCAGGCTGCTTTGAGGAGTGTGATCTGGTCAGCAATTGTGAGTGTGGTGAAGCCTGGCAACTGCTTGGCAAATTCAACTGTCTTGATGATGCACTTTGTGGACAATTCACTGAATTTGTCCCACAGATCAATGTCAAGAGATATCCGCTGATCTGAACTGTTGTTCTATTGGAGACAGGGGAAGAGAAAAAGCATTGCATTTGACAAAACAAGAATGGCTGCATTTGTTTTACAGCAGTAAACTCGTATGCTTGAATCCAGAATTTGATACTACAAATTAGGTTATGGGTTATAATTCTTTGTGTGACGTGAGAAAGGCAATACTTTCTTTACATGGTTTCCTGAGTTTATTTTGTAACCATGCCAGTGCAGGACAAAAACAGTTAAAAAGGAGAAAAAGCAGACAAGGAATTGGCTAAACAAGCCACAATTATACTTCTTATCTAAAAAATTGACTTGAATTTGTTCAATGACCTATGCCTATAATAAATCAGGACTTAACATGATCTATTGAAGTGGAAGTTTTAAAAAAAATGTTTCCCAGGTCATTTCTGGTGGTTCAAATACCGTATTTTTCGGACTATAAGTTGCACCGGTGTATAAGACGCACTAAGATTTTGAAGAGGTAAGTAAGAATATAAAAGTTTTTGCCCTCCCCCAGCCCCCAGGAGCACTCTGCAGACCTCCCAAACCCTCCGCGCACCCATTTTTGCACTGGGTGGGGCTTCAGGAGTCCAAAAATGGCTGTATTCGGTGTATAAGACGCATCAAAATTTCCACCCTCTTTTAGGGGGGAAAAAGTGCGTCTTATACTCTGAAAAATACGATATTTTGTCTACTCATGAGTAATCAATCAATCAATCAATCAATCAATTCTGAACTGCCCGTTCTCCCTCGAAAATTGTCCAAAGTTTCCTGTAGTCTTCTTCTGGCTATAACATAACTAATTCTTACATATTAAATAAATTAAGTTTATATGGGAATAGTTAAGCCAATTCTACCAACAGAAATGATGACCTCTGCTCTTACTTTCAAAAAACATACACTGAATGCCAACTTTAGTAGATTCTATACAACCAAATGAATGGACAAGGTGATTTTTCATCTTTATTGCTAAAGAAATGGTTTTTAAAAAATGTAGAAAATTGCCTGATGAAAGCCAAGAAAGCTAAATAGGCCATTTAGTCTAAACAGTAGCATAAAATTTCATTAACAAAACAGAGGACTGCTTATATCTCTGTTCAGAACATCTAAGACAGTGATGGCTAACCTTTTCGGCACCGAGTGCCAAAACTGGATCACGTGTGTGCGTGTGCGCGCATGCATGTGCGTGCGCACGTGCATGTGCGTGTGTGCCAGAGCACCGGAACACGGAAGAGAACAGCTGGCCATGGCACGCGTACCCATAGAGAGGGCTCTGCATGCCACACGTGCCATAGGTTCGCCATCACAGATCTAAGACTTTAATTCTGAATCATCTATTATTTTACAAATTTCTCTAATGGGCTGCAAAGGCTTGAGTGACAGGGGGTAAGATGCCAATTCATCTGGAGTTTGGGAAAAGTTGTCCTGCTAAACTTTCCCACCCAGTTTTCTTTGGCCCTTATTTTGGCTGTCACTCACGGTGGTGTATTTGCCCAACTGGCAGAGGGCAGGGAAGGTCTCCTGGTGAGCCTTGCGCACTTTCTCGATGAGATCCTCCACCTCAGGTGTAATGATGTAGCTCTCTGAACATTCCTGCTTTGGAGCATCTTTTTTCTTCTTGTTCCTATCATTCCGGACAGCTGCAAAAGAAAGCAAAGGGACAACAAACAATCAGAAGCTTCAATGAGCAGCTAATCCATTCCTCATGCAGATTTATAAAAATGATAGCAATAGCAATAACACTTAGACTTATACACCACTTCGCAGTGCTTTACAGCCCTCTCTAAGCTGTTTACAGAGTCAGCCTATTGCCCTCAACAATCTGGGTCCTCATTTTACTGACCTCGGAAGGATGGAAGGCTGAGTCAACCTTGAGCCTGCTGAGATTCGAACTGTCAAATTGCTGGCAATTGGCAATCAGCAGAATTAGCCTGCAATACCGCATTCTAACCACTGCACCATCATGGCTCTGATGATGATGATATAGTTAATTAACATACAATAGGGATTTCTGTAATCAGATAATTCTGAAAACAGAGTTAGTGGCACTAGCAAGAACTGGTTAGGTGATCTGGCTAAAGGAAGCCATGTCCTGTCTTTCTGCAAATGGTAGCAGTACAGCTGATACAACTTTATTTTTCCTTTTCAAAAAATATACATACTTCTCCCCTTGTTTTTGGTTGCTGATCATTTGGGAATCTCATCCCACCTCTCCACCTTCATTTTTATTACATAGTCAATGATCCTCAAAAATTAGTAATTTTTACTAATGGCACTTATCCAACATGTAGCTGATTTAATTTAAGCATCAAAAATAAAGAGATGCTAAAAGAAAGTGTTGCATTTCCCAACCTGGTTCTCTCCAGATGGAATAAAAACTTTTTTTCTCAACAATACGGGCGATATTGGTTGGAAATTATGGAGGTTGTAATCTACTCAACACCAAGTCAGGTGTCAAGCACAGAAAATCAGGAAACTCGGGCAGTTCAAATGAATATATAGTTTATTGTATGCTTAAGCTCTCTACAAGAATCTGACCTACTAACGGTCAAAGCAAATTGGCAGTAGATAAGATTTAACAGAATTCAAAATACTATCCAGATAGTTGGGAATATTTAAACATTGACTGAAAAAGAAAAAAAAACCATATTCCTGAAAGAGTACAGAGAGAAGGCAAAGAGAAGGAAGAACAACGAAGTTGCTGAGTTAGGAAGAAGAAGAACTAAATGGGAATGCTTGATAGAAAGCAGCAGGGGTCAGAGGACAAAAGAAGCTATGTGGCATTTGCAAGAAGGTGCTGAAATGGAGATTTAAAATATGCATTTAAAAGGGGATGCTGAAAGAAGGAAAAGTCCCAGGCCAATTGTGCATTCCTAGAATCTGAATACTAATTAACTAGAAAATTTGAAATAATTTTCCATATTGTATAGAAGCAAGTTTAGTAAAGGAAGGATAGAACAAAAAATACATAACAAAAAAAATATCCCAGGATGGAATATATTTCTACAACAGAAGGAATTTCAGCCAGAGAGAAAAAGTAATGGATTTTTTTTATCACCATCTTCTCTGGAAGAAAGAATCAAACTTGGAAATACAAGACTAAAGCAGATATCTCTATCATGGAGCTGATGTTCCCTAGGACTGTTGGTTCCCAAGAACTTAAGGATCAGTGTTAAGAGGGCTGCAGCCATCAAAAACAGTAAAAGACTGCTTTCTTCACATCTTGTAGATTACCTAAATGCCTCCTAACTACTAACAACAGTTCTTCTTAGCTCCAAACCAATACACACCGCCATGATGTGCTCCAAGTAATAACATTAAACACAAGTTACAATAGTGCAACATCATGTTAAATGGGAAGTAAAAATATTTGTTGCATATTATTCCAAACTAAGAATATAAACAAATAATCCATCCAATCCACCAAAGTATCATATTTGTAAGTCAATAACTTGTGCCTTTTGTTATAACTTTTAATGCCCTAGCAGAAGTGGAGAAAACAAAAACATGATTTTATGATACCTATGTATGCATGTGCATAAATATGCTCGATCTAAAGCCGAGGCAATAAAAAAGAAATCTCAGAGATAAATATAATCTTATCCAGTTCTGAGAGATTCCTTATTCCCACAACATTTTTGAATTGTTCTGATTCCTTATTCAGTTCCAAATTGCCAAAGCAGCACTTGAATAACAATTATCACATTGATCATAAGAAAATAAAACAAGAACTAAAATATATAAATTTAATATATATTTTATTAAATATATATTATTTAATAATGTATATGTGCCTTCAAACTATCAACATAAAAGTCAGCAAACATCATTAAAAGCATTCTAATGAAAGCTGAAATTTTAAGAAGCCATTGAAATGCCAAATTGGCATTCAGTAGATAAAGGTATTCCAGTGCCTTTATCCACTACCTGATACCTTATGCTTCTCATCACAATTATTAGTCCCAATTTCCAGAGAAGATCAAAGGGACCCAGGAGGAATAAATGGAAGGTGGTCTTTCCAAAGTATACAGGTTCCAGAATTCAGCCTAGAAGCAGTTCAAAACCCAATACAGTTGGCCAAAATATGAGTTTGCTATCCATTGTGCATACCAGGAGGCACAACTCAGCACTCAAGATTAAAAGCAGCAGCTGTCAATCCTTCTTCTAAGATCTTCCCCAGATATTACAGCAATCAAAGCACATAGTAACTAAAGGACTGAGGAAATATTTATATCAATTTATACAAACCAAAGAGACCTTTCGTTTGATTGAATGCTCTCCCCACAGTTGTCCTAGAAGGGAAATCTAGAAAATCCCATATGGAACCCAATACTGCCCCTGTGATATGGGTACCATAGAAACTACAGTTCCTTTCTTGTATGGTCAGTTCTACAGGGACATTCACCACTAATTGATTACCCCTCTTTTATTTAAATTTATGGGGAACCCTGATAACTTTTATCTGTTAAACAATCGCAATAAATTCATCTCTCTAAAAAAAGGGAAATATTGCTATATTATGCGTAAGCTTCACCCCCAAATAGCTGCTAACAGTTCTTGTTCTGGGGGAAGTTGTGTTATTCATTTTATTAAACGTTCTTTTTTTTTGGTCAATGACCAAAATAAAGTTTTTTTGTATCAGAAAGAAGTTATTACTTCCAGTCCATTATAATTACCTGATAATTCAGCAGCAAAGTAGGGAAAGAAAGAAAGAAAGAAAGAAAGAAAGAAAGAAAGAAAGAAAGAAAGAAAGAAAGAAAGAAAGAAAGAAAGAAAGAAAGAAAGAAAGAAAGAAAGAAAGAAAGAAAGAAAGAAAGAAAGAAAGAAAGAAAAAAAGAAAGAAAGAAAAAAAAAAAGAAAGAAAGAAAGAAAGAAAGAAAGAAAGAAAGAAAGAAAGAAAGAAAGAAAGAAAGAAAGAAAGAAAGAAAGAAAGAAAGAAAGAAAGAAAGAAAGGAGAGAGAGAAAGAAAGAAAAGAAAGAGAGGAAGGAAGGAAGGAAGGAAGGAAGGAAGGAAGGAAAGAAAGAAAGAAAGAAAGAAAGAAAGAAAGAAAGAAAGAAAAGAGAGAGAGAAAGAAAGAAGAAAGAAAATGTTTGAATGAAAGGGATTATTTTAATTAGGAAAAAAATGGACGAACAACCCTCCAAGCTAAGCTGGCCTCCTCTCATGATCTCTGCCTTGTCTGTTATGGTCTACTCAGAAATTTTCATACCTCATCTTTTTCTTTCTCCCTATTAATGCTTCCTAAGACCTATTTCAACCTGCCATTTTACACACTTTACTACCTACCTACTACTTGTTCACTAACCTAACAAGAACATTCTCAGATCATTTTCAGTGTGAGTTGTTTAAGAATGAACTAATCTAAATTAACAGAATTTTACTTTGCTTGACTAATTATTAATTAGGTATGTTATTCCAGACTTTTAACTTAAAACAAATAACCTACTAGAAACTTTAAAATAAGTGAAGCTTCAAGTTCCAATAGACCAGTGATTCCCAAAGTGGGCGGTACTGCCCCCTGGGGGGCGGTGGGATGACTTAGGGGGGCGCTAAGAGGTAAGGGGGACGGCAGGAGGGCGCTAAGAGGCAAGAGGCGGAGAGGGATGCGCGACCCTCCAGGATGGAGAGCGGGGCAAGAGAAGGCACAATAGGCTGCGCTGCCCCGGCCCTGCTCAACCGCGCTTCTTCCAGCCCATCCGCCCCACGGTGCCGTGAACGAGACAATCGTCCGCGCCTCCCCGCCTGAACTTCCCGGGAGACGGGCAGAGCAAGGGACGGGCGGGAGTGCGTGGGCCCGACCGGCACTCGGCTTACCTTCTGGGGAGGCTTGAAAACCACCCGGCACGCCCATCCGCCGGCTCTCCAGGCAGTGCCACTTTCTCCCTGCCCCGCCAAGGCCCTTGCCAGCCCAGAGACTGCGCTCCGGGATGGCACATGATAGGCGACGCGCTACTGCCGGGCCGGAGCGCGGTTGCTGCCGCTGTCACCCCTCTCGCCTTCCCGGCTTTGGCTCCGGTACCTTCGCGGGCCGGGAAGCATCAGGGCGCGCACCTACGGTGCTCCGCTGGCCTCAGGGGTCCACTGGCCTCCAGGTTGGCGGGGGCCTTGGCGGGGCACGGAGAAAGTGGCTCTGCCTGGAGAGCCGGCGGATGGGCGTGCCGGGCGGTCTCCGAGCCTTGCCAGGAAAGTAAGCCGAGCGCCGGCCAGAGCATTTTCTTCCTTCTCCCGCCGCTGAGAAGAGAGAAAGAGAAAGAAAGAAAGAAAGAAAGAAAGAAAGAAAGAAAGAAAGAAAGAAAGAAAGAAAGAAAGGAAGAAAGATAGATGGTAATCATGTGCATTGACTCATTCAGGGACGCCCTCATTTTCTCTCACCCACATATCCACAG
>QLTV01001993.1:747164-794789 GCA_003457575.1 Thermophis baileyi
CAACAAAGAAAATTTGAAATATAAGAAAAGAAGAAGAAAAAGAAAAAGAAAAAGAAAAAGAAAAAGAAAAAGGAAAAGAAAGGAAGAAAAAGAAAGAAAGAAAGAAAGAAAGAAAGAAAGAAAGAAAGAAAGAAAGAAAGAAAGAAAGAAAGAAAAACTTATGACAATTGAGGCCAAAATTTTGGTTGCTAAGCAAGAGCGTTGTTAAGTGAGTTTCACCACATTTTACAAGTTGGTCACGCCCACCCGATCACCTGACCACCAAGCCACACCCACCTAAAGGGGGTGGGGGGCACTGAGGATGAGTTTGTAGCACCAAGGGAGCGGTGGACTGAAAAAGTTTGGGAACCACTGCAATAGACAAAAGAAATTCAGACAACAGCTCCTAAAATAATGGAAATTAATCTACAGAAAATAAAACTAAGTAATGTTGGCTGCAAAAAGCAATAAGCAGTGTATCAGATTTGAGGCACTGCTTTTTTGCATGCTGGATTTATGGAAGCATTACAAAGCCTTATTTGTTGTTGTCGTTTTCTGTGTGGTGTATTTTTATAAAGAATCCATATGAGAATATCCTGGTGGAGGAAGCAAAACAATCCTTTTCAAACTGCAAGGTTTCTTGACTTTTATTTTCTAGGAAAAAGAATCTTCCTTTAAATTAATACAAGTGGTGAGGGAATGCCAGATGTGTCTTTTGCTTGGGGTAGGCTGGTACATATCACCGTCCTGCCTCATGGAGGAGGGGGCGGGGGATAATTCGGAAATCAGTCATGTCTGCCTGGCAAATTCAATAAAGCACAGACCAGACACCCAGTTAGGAAGGGGGGGGGATGGTGCATCCATCATCACATAGAGGTTGTGGGGTAAGAAAAAGCAGCTGGCATGAGGAAAAGTGAAGAACACCAAAAGAAATGAGTAAGGGAGGGATTCAAAAGCACATTATGGGATGTGTGTATGTGTGTGCAAGCGGGCACATCTTGAAAGCAGTCTCGGTTAAAGTGGTCTACATTTGCGATTCCTGGCCTCTCTCTACCACATTGTATTTTTTTTGCCTACCAGAAATTTCTCCCTTCTCCCCACAATGCCTAGCAAAAAGGTGGAGCTCTCTATCCAAGATGGATGTTTCCATTTTCTCACTGAGACCTCAGAAAGTCCTTGGTTATAATGGAATCCTTAGTCTCCCTATTGCCACATGCTTCATCAGCAGGTAGCTTGCACTGTTTGTTAAAATCTGGGGAACAAAACCAAACCAAACAAAACTTCATCCCCACTTTTTCTACCCTCTGTGGCAGACAGACCTAGTTCTTGGAAATATACAGTCACACTCCTGGATTCCATATTGTTAGCAAGCCAAAGAGAACATAAAGTCACAAAGAATACAGTCTGCCCCTCTTCTCCTCACTTTTGAATGAACAGGGAAAAAGAAACAATAGGATTTGGGATGCCCCAAATTAACCATTGATTCTCTACACATTTGAGACATTTCTTTTCATTCCATGGATTTATCAGTCCAACCCTTGCAAAATGGGGTTCTGTCCCCCGCCCATTACAGTCGGGAGCCATGACAACTAAGCACTGCAGACGCCAGGAGGGTCCTGTCTGCGTCATTTATCTCTGACATCATCAATCATGGTTGCCGGGGAAACACCCTCAAAATTAGAACAAAGCAGAGGGGTAAGCCCCCTGCACCAGGCCTTTGGGAGAAAACTAGAAAAATTCCCAGGTTTCTTTTTCTTTTAGATGGAAAGAGAATGCTATTTGACAAAATATGCTAATGCCAACTTTCTGAAGAGTAGCTCAGTTAAGAACCAGTCACGGGAGAAAAGAGTATTCCATTTCTCCCACCTAACATACCATTTTGTTTTAAAAAATTAGAACCAGCAAATCAGTCTTTTTCCTAGCTGATGCTCTCTGGTTTTATTGGGAGTGTTCCCTTAATGTGGAATTGCTAGTTGGGAATTATGGGAATTAGAGTCTAGTTCCTCCAAATAATATCAGATGGGATTAATTTTTGTTGTAAGACTGCAAATTGAATAATCATTATTTCCATAATAAATGATAACAAGAAATCTGTTTTTTCGTACAGTTAGATGACCTGCCTCTCTCATCTTAATTTTCTCTCTCTCTATACTACAGAATCAGCAATTGTCTCATCTTTGTTTTCTAACCCACTTCAACTTCTCCCTTTCTTTCTGTCAGTTCGTTTCCTTCTTTCCTTCTTTCCTTCTAGGGCCATTGAAATTCTCGCCTTCAGAATTCTATATAGCTGGGGATTTTATACAGCATTTTGATTTGAATTATAATTTGAAAATGCCTTAGCAAACTGGCTTCTAATTTTCAATGGATAACTGAGATTTAAGTCTGGGTCTTCATATGGATGGACATTTGAAATTTGCTATTATAACAAAATATTAATTAATGGTCAACAATTTGGCCACCCCATTTTTCTTTTCTTCACCATTCACTCACATTCTTTGGACATGCCAACTTCAAAGCACTTCTGTAGGCGGCAGTACTGACAGCGGTTCCGGGTCACTTTGTTGATGATACAGTTCTTGTCCCGGTGACAGGTATATACCATGTTCTTCTGGATACTACGACGGAAAAAGCCCTGTAGGGTTCAGAGAAGAAAAAAAATGACATGAGCAAGTCAACTCTCTCTTTCCTACGGTGTCAAAACATATGGCTTGGCTTCTTCACTTTGCTGTAGTATCCTTGCTCCTTGAGAGCAGGTATAGCATTAAAAAAAAAAATCACAATGTCTCCAATTCAGAATTAACCATAACTTTTGTGCTAGGCTTTAGACAATTATCATGTCACTTGCTACTAGCATTTCTGGGCAGATTTAGCTAATGGTATTAAAAATGATACAATTCAACCATTTCAAAAACTGGCAGTGGTGGGTTGCTACTGGTTTGCCCCGGTTCAGGCAAACCGGCAGCGGCAGGAGGCTCCGCCAACCCACCTGGACGTCATCACCGACGATCTGCGCATGTGCAGAAGCGCCACACGCGAGCGAAGCGTGCGTGCGCATTTACAGTTCCAAACCGGTAGCGAAGGTAAGTGAAACCCACTACTGAAAACTGGGTATAACATTTTGAGATCTTAGGTATTAAAATGGGCTCAGAAATCAATAATGGCATGAAGCACATTGAATTATCTATCATGTTCATCAATGTGTTCAGGACAGCAGAATATTTGTCAATTCATTCATTCAATTTTTGTGGTCTCCCATCTCAAACTGACCCTAGGTGGCTAGCAGGAGTAAAAAAAATATACAACAAAAAAATCAGCAATAAAAATACAAAATAAACAGTCAATAAGCAGCCAGGATAAAAACAAAACAAAAAAACCCTGTATATTTGCTTTCATTCATGAAAAAAACAACCATCAATACAAATACAATGCAAATAATATGAGGTCCTTGTATTATCTGTCATCCAAAACCTGCTCAGATTCAACAAGATGGCAAAGTTATATGACCTCAGATTACATGCTGTGCCTATAGCTTTTTCATTGTCCAAATAGTACAGGACATATATTTTTCTCAATAATCCTTATAATAGCCTTATAAAATAGGTCAATACTTTTATCTCATATTGCAGATGAAAATAAATACTAAAAAATCAGTAGCAGACATGCCTAATTCTCCTCTACCTCAATAATAGTCATAGCTCCTGATCCATTAGATCTGTTACAGAATTAACTGGAATTAAATTTATAGAGAGATAATTTAGAAAGATAGTAATGGCTGAGTGTGCATATTATGTAAGATTTTCTCTCTCACACACAGACTATCTTCTTACAGACTAAAATCTTCTTACATATGGTGTGCTGAGAATCAATTTAGTCTTCTGTTCTGTCTTCCAAAAAATTGTGGAATTTAAAAAGGAATGCCGTTAATCCTCAATCCTCAGTTCAGTGGAGAAAAACTGCAGTTTAGTCAGTAACAACTTCACCCCAAATGAATAAGCCTGGTAAATCTTCATGATTTTTAAGCACATTTTAAATACAGGATATGTATGCATAAAAGGCCATTTGCCATACAGTACATAGCTCTAATAGACGCTCCATTGCCCTACCAGTCCATTAAATCTCTCTCTCTCTCACTCTCTCTCTCTTTCTCTCTCTCTCTCTCTCCCCTCCCCCCTCTCCATACAAACATACATACATACATACATACATACATACATACATACATACATACATGCATACATACATACATATCAGAAGTGGATCACCCGTGGGACAACAACTCATGATCTAGTTATAACATGATGCCTTAGCCACTAGACCAGGAGTCTGCAACCTTAAACACTCAAAGAGCCATTTGGACCCATTTCCCACAGAAAAGAAAACACCGGGAGCCACAAAACCTGGATGGGCATGGCCAACTTGACGTCACTCACTCCCACCCAGTCACATGACCCCCTAGCCACGCCTACCCAGCTGGTCATTAGGGCAGAGAACCGGTTGTTAAAAAACACCGGGAACCACAAAACCCTTTTGACGTGTATAGGTGTGTGTGTGTGTGTGTGTGTATCCCCATCTGTATCTCTCTCCCCCATCTCCCTCTCTCTGTATCTCTCTCTATCTCTCTCTGTCTCTCCCCCCCTCTCCATCTCTGTATCTCTCTATGTCTCTCTCTCTCTTCCCCTCTCCCTATCTCTCCCTATCTCCCCCTCTTTCCCCCTCCCTCTGTATCTCTGCCTCTTTGTGTGTGTCTGTATCTCTCTCTCTCTGTGTGTGTGTCTCTGTGTCTCTTCTCTCTCTCTCTCAGAAAGCTGAGGCTGAGCCAACCCAGTGAGCTCTCCTTGGGGCTCTTCGCTACTCCTTTTCTTTCTCCTTGGCAACTTTTTGGAAATCCGGGCTGGCTGAGGAACAAGTGCGAGCCGCGGCGGCGGCTTCCCTTCGGGCAATCCTCCTCCTTCCCCTCCTTCTCCTCTCATGACCCCCTGGCTGGCTGTGGCAGGGCCAGGAGGTGCGCACGAGCGGGGAGACCCTCCTCAAGCGAGAGGCCGGGCTCGGCCAAAGCGCAGCAAAGGTGCGCGGGGTGGGTGGGTTGACTGGCTGATGGACATCTTTGGCGAGGGCGCTCCGGCTTTCTCTGAGCCTGACCAACAGGGTGGGTGTGCGAGGTTCGGCGGGGCCAGCCCCCTTTTCCCACTGCCCTGAGCTTCTTTACTCCTCCAGCGGAGGGGTGCCGCCACCGGCTTTCATTGAAAAGCGTCCTCCGGGCAGCGAAAGTCCCCTGTGCAAGTTTTAAAGCCATGGCTGGCTGCTGCGGGCCCGTCCCCCTTTCTGTCGTCCCCTCCTCCCAGATCCCATTCCCAACCCACCAGCCCTCGTGTTAGCGAGGCCAGCATCGGTCGTGGCCGAGTCGACTGTGTCTCAGGGCGGAGAGCAGGTTGCATGTCTCCCCAAGCGACCAAGGCACGCCCAGCACCAACAAGGGCCAGAAGAAGCGCCAGCATTCCCTGGATGCTTCTCCATCCCCCGCCGTTGCCCTTACCTTCTCAGGCCAGGCGAGGAGTGACTGGGAGGGGAGGGTGAGGGGCGGGGCCAGCCAGTGGTGGGATCACCCGACAGGGAGCCACAGCAGAGGGCCCAAAGAGCCGCATGCGGCTATGGAGCCGCGGGTTGCCGACACCCGCATTAGAACAAACTGGATCTCTAACTGTATGAAAATTGGGCTTCCTATATTTGGACTTGTATGTTAGCAAAAACAACTCATCTAACTTGGGAAACACAGATTTCATACTCAGAACAATGCAAGAAATTAAAGTTTTTAGCAAGGAAAAACTAATAGAGAGGGGAAGAGGAAAAATTATTTCATTATTATTTTAAAATTATTTAATAATTTTATTTAAACTTATTTAATTAAAATTAATTTAATAATGCCTTCTCTTTGAAACCAAAAGCCCACACATGTACAAATCATCCAAAATCAATTTCTAAAAGTAAGCTTACAATTTTAATCTGATTTTGAAACCAAAAAGTAGTAGAGAAGTAGCTTTTATTTTTAACAAAAAGGGGGCTCTTGATGCACCTGACTGGTGCACTTAAAGCAGAAGTCAATTGATATGGAAAGGGGAGGAGGAGGAGATGGTAAACACAGAAGTAGCCAGACTGCTGCTCAGGAACCCAGGGGAATGAATCCCTTAATGAGATTAAGGGACTTGGGGTGGAGAGGAAGAAAACCCTTTCTTTTGTGTCTGAGGCATATAGAGTTCTCTGTTAATGAGCTGGAGGGAAAGATCAGCTGATTGGGCCATGTCTTCCTCCCCAGTCTGATCTCTGACAGCTTAACTCACAAAGTCATGGTGATGGCCTAGTGCAAGTGGGAGCATGTGCCTGAACAGGTAATGTCACAGCAGTTCATCTTTTTTACATACTGGACTGAGGAGTACATTTAAAAATAATAGATAACGTATCATGAATGGAACAAAGAAGAAGTAAATAACTGGTAGCCTCTATTACAATTCCAGTCAGCCCCAACCAATCAAACAAATGGTTATACATAATGGGAGTTGTATCCTCAGAGCCAACAAAGCACAGAACTCAGCATTTCCTAGAGAAGTAGAGGGATTGGGAGCTTGGCATTACTCTCAAATCTTCCCAGCTCTGTAAGAAACACAGTTCTGCTCCTTCACATTCTTAAAGTCACATGACATGGGCAAAGCCCATGGTGACAGTTGCCAGATGATGATTGGACACTTCATCAAACATTCTTGAAGCCCCCTGGAATAATTCAAAAAGACAATAGAAAATGGTCCTTCTGGGTCATAGCTGATACTAGAAACTGTGTTCTAACATTTGTGACTTCCTCTAAATCTCAGTGCTTGCATTAGGATTCTGCATTCCACAAGTCTTCTTTGGAACCTGTATATTTGAGTGACCCTTATTCTCTTTAGCTTTCCTGCTGTAGATATGCCTCCATCTATTTTGACTCTCACCTTGCATCCTTCACAGGCGCTAACACCATAGTGGTAGCCGGATGACTTATCCTGACACACAAAGCAGGGTTTGTAGATTCGGGGCAGTGGGGGTGGTGAAGGAGGACTGGGTACAATCTCTTCTGAGCTGGTACTTTGTGTTTCAATGGCTACAGAAAAAGAGAGAAAAAAAAACACATGAAAGTACTGGTGAGGTTTCAAATCTATCTGGAACCTATATGTGAGTTACTTAATCAATTCCCTTTAGTTACACTACTTTTGAGCCAAATGTGCATGGCATTGCTTGATTTTCCAGTGCTTGATATGAAATGATGCTATTAAAAGGATTTGGTTTAATATGTTCTAGGGGAAAAAAAAGATGAAAGATTGGTTCACAGAGTTCTATCTTGGTTTCTCATTCACACATACACAGATGTTATTGCTCTTGATGTGGAATGTGATTCTGATCTCTTGCAAAATGGACATAAATGAGGAAGGACTCAGCAAGAACTTATGCTCTTAAAATGCTTGCATACCAGAAATGCTTACTCTACCTTACCATATCATCGTTTTAGATTTAAAAAAAAAAAACCTGCAACATTTCTGTTGAAGAATATTGGCATGAATGACAAGAGGAAGATACATGTATAAAATTATCTACAATAACAAATTGATCGCTGTCTTTGTAATTCAAGTGGATCCCTTGCTCTGACTATGGATTTTCAGAAAGGAATATGGAAATGGAGAAGGGGAAATGTTCTGCAAAGCCTGGAAAGGTTGCTGATCAAAGACAGCCTCGATATAAACACCAGTTAGCTTCTTGGGACCACCACTTTGTGGTTTTAACAACATCATTTAAGAGTGAACCATCTCACCATGTCCTGCTGGGGAATGCTTTCCAGTAACTTATATTTTGATCAGACAGATTTTGCAACCCAAAAGCTTTTAACAAGCAGATACTTCACAAGGAAAATGGAAAAGGAATGCAGTAGCCCAGTGAGTAAGAAAAGCCCCAATTCTGTAAACCTGAAGGCCTGAAAGTTTTGAAAGCCGCCTCCAGCATGCTTTCTGCAAGGGAGGGATGGCATCTCTTCAAGATGCAATCTGACATTTTCAGGCCAGTGAAATAAAATCTGGAGTTAAGCCAGCCATAACCAGTCCCAGGTGCATTAAATCTTGGTGTTGCAGCTTAAGGTGGTGGATGAGAGAAAGTGGGGGGGGGGGGGAGGCAAGCAGCACAGCAATAATTAGGCTTTCTGGAGTTGAAAGCAAAAAGGGTTAGATTTGAGTGAGGAATGATAAAACCATAATTTAAAAAAGTGTCCCAGAGCACACACAGAGTGCTTTTTCCTTTCAGCAAAACAATAACTAATTCCATATTCTTGTTCATGTTAATTTCCACTAGGTACGTAAAATACAGTATAAAATAGGGAATCGTCTATCCATCAAAGGACAAGAAAGGGACAAAAAATTCAAGTTGTGCCATAACAGATATTTAATATTAGTTAGACATAGAAATAATTAATGGCAAGCAGGCTTAAACAGTTTTTTAATGCCCCTTATTAATAATTTCTAGAGAAAAATGGATAAATAGCTTAAGAATTAACAACGGTTTCTTTTAACCGGGATAATGGGAGTGGGAAGCTGGCTACTATCTCAGCTTCTAAAATAAAATGATGTCTTATTGAGTAACATGGGGAATGGACAGCCAGGATTCTGAAAGGCCAGTCTTCAAAAGTAGACAAGGAAAGAATTCCATCCATCAAAATTCCATCAGCATAAAAGTATGCAAGCTTCCAAGTTATATAGAACTCATCAGCAGGCAAAATGAAAGAGGCACTTAAAGAAGTGAAGGAAAGGGTGATTGGGGCAATCCAGATAAAAGGGTGGCATTTCTCAGCAAGGAAACTGAAACTGGGTACTTCTCCTGTTTTGGGGTTGCAAGTCCTCTTTATATATATTTCAATTTGATGATTCTCCCGAACTCAGCCTTGGTCTATGCCTGTCAAGTGTCAAACAGGGGCCGTAATATTTTTGTTCTGCTTTGGCTGGTAAGCTAGTGTTGCTTTGTGTTCCAGATATTAGCCTGAGATCTGGATTTAGATTCCCATTGGTCAGGAAGCTCGCTAGATGTCATCATTCAATCTCTCTGCTTAACCAATCTTCAAGGTTGTAGTGAGGATAGCCTGAATTTGTCAGAAGCCAGCCTAATTTGGCGTATAAATCTTGGCCATGTTCACGTTGGATCAGTACAGTGAGGGCTGCTTTTGAATTACATTTGGAAAAGACAACCGATGCAAAATGCTGCTGCCTGGGTGGTATTGGAGATCTGTTACATGGAATATATTGCTCTACATTTTTGAATTTGGACTGCTTTGCAGTTTGTTTCCAATTCAAAAAAAACCAAACCCTTTTTCATTTTTAAAACCATAATAAGTTGGGGCCAGTCCATCTGGAGGATGGCTGATTCCCTACAATGCTGCTATCATGCTGAGATCATTGGCAGGCCTTCCATGGTATAATGGGTGAAGGCCTTTTCCTCTGAATGTTTATCCTTTCAAGGTAATTTTTGACTTTTCTTCCATCTATGAGGGTGGACTACACTCTTCCATTAGGTTTCTATGCCAAATTGAATGTTGGCATAGCCTCAGTTATTTTATTTAAGCGTTTTGTCATAAAAAAGATTAAAAAATAGCATCACTCTATTACTGTGTAACAAAACATTTGGTTTAAAATTAATAGTTTACCATTTCCATTAATTTTCATGTCTTTGTGTTGTTTAGCAGAACCCTAATGTAATACATAAGATGGCACAAAAGATAAGAGTGTAATGTAATTGTATGTGTTTATATATTTTATCTAGAACCTGTTTGCACCACAGATCAATACCACATAGACACTTCTAAGGAAAATTCTATCCAATGACATCTAGATTCACATGGAGACCTCCTTCTAAACTTCCAGCAGGCTGTCCTCTAGCTCCACGAAATGCATCAATCCTCCTGACACTCACGTACATAAATAGGTTTATTGATATACCCTCCACTCTGGCACAGCCTATTTCAAAAGGCTTGATTCCCATGACTCCTGGTTGAAGAAATAGCTCTGACTCCAGACACAAATAAGACAGGGAGATAATGCCTTCGTTAACAATCTGGGGAAAGGTGATCTTAAGGTTGGAGACAGCGAAAAGACTGGGGACAGAGTAACTTGGAGGTTGCACTGCTGCACTGAAAAGCTGCAAGGAAGAAGTCACATGAATCCTGGCAAACCATAATGGCTGGTCCAGACTTGCATGTGCACTGGGCAACAATAACAAAAAAAAAAGCATAGCTAGCACATGTGTGAAGTGTTTGCTGCTCCCCCAGACATGAAAAGGTTAAGGCATTTGGCTGCACATCCACAGCTCCTTTCCTGTAGGATGTCTGCCGATGTTTTTCTTCAAGTTATAGTCCGGAGTAAACCAGTCAGACAGGATATTAAAAAGCTTGGCCCCACTCAGGGAGAACAGGCCTTCAGATGGGAAAGGCCTCCAGGCCAGTCCCCCAAGGATGGCTTTGATTACCTCCTTTTTAGCCAAAAAAACAAGCAATCTCCTACACGTACATACGTACATGTGCGCATACACACACATACACAATTCGCAGGGAAAGGAGCCAGGATGTGAGCCCAGCAAACAAAAGAGCTGGCACATGCCAGGAGATTAGACATGAAAGGGGATGCATTGAATGGGGCCTCTACTCAGGAAGAGGCTCACAGCTGGGGAATGCACCCTGAGGATTTCCACCAACTCACAGCCCATAACATCCCCACCCTGACAGTGCAAAACACAAGGTTTCTCTGGACTAATCCCTCCCTCTGTTAACACACAGAGGCGTGGCCCAGAGCCAACTGTAAGGGAGACTAGAGGCACACAGCTGTGCCACAGAAAAGCAATAAGGCAGACAGCTGTACAACTGAGGCTTGGTTTCCATTCCTAATTCTGGGCAGGATAACAATGGTCAACTAGGAGGAGAGGCTAGAAGGCTTGTCTGATCTGGACTCCCCAAACTATGACAATGAGTTAATTATAAGGTAAAAAGGTACACTGCAGATGATCAGAGGAACTCTTTCGTGTTATCAGAAATTCATTGCATAGCTATGGAACTCAAAGTAAATATTAGCTATGCAGTCACACAAGAAGACACGACTGCTTTGAAGAGTTGCAGACACACATTAAGTTGAAGGACCTCTAGGAATTAAATCAGAAATGCTGCACAGCCTTACATTTTGGAGGATTCCAAAATGTGATTATCTCCTTCAGCCAGTGTGGCATAATCCAAGAAAGATTTTATTATATAATTCTGTTGAGTAAATTTATTAAAGCTCAGAGTTTCTTACACAGGAAAAGAACTAAAGTTTGGGTGAGGAAAATTAGGGCTCTTATGTTAAGACAGTACTGTGGCCTTCTGGAATGGGAAAACATGGATATTTGGGAAGCTGAGTCTTTGGTTTTGATTTTGAAAATAATTCAATCTAGAAAATAACCCTGGAAGAAGATGACAAAGATCCAATAAGTAAATATTTCAGAATCCTATCTTTATCCTTATTTATACCTCTCAATCTATTGAAAGATGGATTCACATTGGCCATGGTAGATGCGTAGATGCTCTCTGTAAGTGCGGTAAAATACCGTCGTGGAATTGTGACTGTGGGGCAGAAAAACAAAACATCCAACATATAGTGTCAGATTGCCAAAATAGAGCCTATAGCGGAGACTTTGCTGATTTCCTGGCTGTGACAAATGAAGCAAAAACTATACCTGTAATCCAGGGGTGGGTTCTGACTTACCTCGCTGCCGGTTCGCTTCCTCACGCACCGCGTGCACTTCACGCAAGTGCATGCGCAGTGCTAAAACCCCAGCTTCTGCGCATAAGCAAAAAAAAAAAAAATGGCGGGGCCTATGGTGCTGCCAAGAGAGCCGGTTTGGGGGCATGTCCAGCCGGCCATCGCTGCCGGTTTGGCGAGCGGGGGGAAATTCCCGCTACCGGTTCGAACCCACCTCTGCTGTAATCTAGACATACGTTTATAATATTTTGGATTTTATATTTCATATTTTGTATTTCTGTCTCCTGTGTTTTTATCAAAATGTGATGTGAATGTGACATACGATAAATAAATAAATCTTAATCCAGCTACAGCTCTCTTTCTCTTTGAAGAACAACCCAAATGTCTTGAAGTACAAGAACATATTCTGACTCAGCAATTGACAGACTACTTTTCTGCTAAGAGTTGCCATACAGCAGGGAGTTAACAGTGGGCAGAGTAGGTGGGAATATGTAGATTTTCTGGTTCTGCAATCCTCTTTCCTCCCTTTTCCCCATTCCTTGTCATATGTGTAAAATAAAATTATTCGAGGGTCACAGACTTTAATCATTGTTATGAAGTTTGATGAAATATAGAGAATATAATCAATGCATTCTGAGGCATTTATGGTCAATGGTCAAGACACTGAGTGTATATAATTCAACATATTTTAAGTAAGTCACATGTGTCTCTCACTTCACTATACCTGAAGAAAAAAAACAAGATTTGTGGATTTATACCTTCCTCTACTTGTCTGCTTCTCTTTCTTGCTCTCTCTTAAATGTTCTAGATCTCTTGAGATATTCTTTTGAATGCACACAAACAACACATGCCATACCTCGTTTCCTTTCTAATATCTGCCATATCTTGTTTCTTTCTAATGTTTGCAATTTTGTCATACACATCAAAATTTTATAAACATTGATGTCACCAAATTAAACATGAAACAATGGATAGTGTACATTTATTTTTCAATTACAAGCTTCTTCAGCTGATTTAGAGGACATGAACTTGGAGGCAGCCAGTGCAGACTATGCTTCCTATTAACATAACTATGTTCTAAAGCAGTGGTAGCTAACCTTTTTGTCGTTGCGTGCTGGAAGTGCACGCCCCCGCACCCATAATGCAATGTGTGTGTGACCCCCGTGCCCCGCCCATGCATGCACGCGTGACCACCCATGCTCCCCCTGCCCCCGCATGTGTGCATGACCCCCCCGCATGCGCACACGACCTCCCGCTCCCCCCCCGGTGGAGCTGAGCTGGGGCGATGGCTCACATGCCTGCAGAGAGGGCTCTGCGTGCCACCTGTGGCACGTGTGCCATAGGTTCGCCATCACGGTTCTAAAGCATTATTTATTAAAGCTTTTTCTCTCAGGACCCCTACCCAATTTTAAACATGATGGAGGACTCCAAAAGAGCTTTTGTTTATACGGGTTATACTTATTTATATTTATACTGTAATAAAAATTAAAATGGATGCATTCATTGACACTCATTTTTGGCCTCCTGAACCTTCCACGCATCCTGTTTTCACCCTCCCTGGCCCCCAGAAGCACTCTGCAGTGCTCCACATGTCCCGTTTCACCAAAAATGGGACTGTTTTTAGCCTGCAAAGTGCTTCTGGGGGCCGGGGAGGGTGAAAACAGGGCGCGCGGAGGCCAAAAACTAATTTTTTTTCTTGTTTTGCTCCTCTAAATCTAGGTGCATCTTATCGTCTGAAAAATACGGTAGTTCTAGCTCCACCCATCAACTTGAAAAAAAATAAGCATTTCCCCAAATTTTCTTTCCACACTGAGCTTATCAATCTTACCAATCATAGTATCATACCAAAAGCAATCTTGCAATCTTACTAAGCAAAAGATCCAACATCAACAATAAAGTTCTAATTTATTACCATTTTCTGGAGTCAATATTTCCAAGTAACAGCAGTACCTTTTTTTTTAAATCTTTCAATAAGTTTTGCCTCAGATTTTAAGGAATGGTAGCTACCTAATCTACCTAACTTGGGATCTTAATTCTTCAAAATGGGGTAGTTGCCAAAAATAAAAAGCTATTCAGCACCTTACACACAGGCCTAGCACTAGAAAAGGGAATGTATAATTCAGAATGGATTGTTTCCAGCACCCCTGCTGTTGTAGACAAAGACAAAAGGCAAAGCTAGTAGCTGGAACAACGAGTGACTGTTCCCCTGGCCAAGAGAATGATTGTTGGGTTACCCAATTATGCCCACAGAGGAGCAAATTAACTGTTCCCTGACATGCCCGTACTGGGTCGATGCCCACCTCCTACCCAAAGGCAGAAAACAGAGTTTGCATTCTTTGACAAAAACTGCAGGTTGGGGAGAAGAGAAGTCCACGTTTCTGGATTTTGCAGAGGAGGAGACAGGAGCATCATGCTTCCCATTCTATTCTCGCACTCATCCCTTTAAGTCACAGAATTTGAGGAGGGGAGAATTATTCCAAGGAAAGTTTTCACGATCCTCTATTTTCATTGTAAAATAGGAAATGTTTCCAATGTGTATCTGTAGAATCACATTGTAAAGTGTGAATTCTTCAGCCCTTGTGGAACAAACTTGTGCAAAGAGTGCTCATCTTGGACTGGCAGCCCATCTTCTCTCTTTAGCCACATCCATTCAGCAGCATGTGCTACTAATTCTATGAAGTTACTTGAAGTAATGGATATGAATGAATAAAAAGAGGACTTCTGACCACATATACATGTCTTCCCTTATCCTTGAAGACTGATTCCACAGACTTACACCTAAAAACCAAGCTTCAATTCTAGAACATAAAATTTGGAGAACACTCTCTAAAAAGCAGTTTAAAAACACAATCCAAAACTCTTTTGAACTTCTTAAAGCTGTTCGTTTTATTTTTGATAACATTTATGCTCATTCTCCACATCTTGTCCATTTAATTTCAATAAATGGGATGGGGATGGGAAGGGAAAAAATGTCAGAAAAGGTCGGTCATTCTGCTAAAGGAAAATTCTTAAGAAAATAACCAAAAAGGAATGTGGACAAGATTGGTTTCCATTTGGCAGAAAAATGCCAGCAGTGTCTTTTGATAATCCAGCTAAACCAGAAGTCAAATGAGAGAACATCTGAGAGCTTTCAGATGGACACAGTTACTGCAAACGACATTATAGAAGTAATAGTCCACTTTTCCATGTCACACATTTTATTTACTAAAGGGCACTGGAAAGCACTGGAAAATTAAAAATGGAAAATCTTGTGTAGTAAATGTATGTATTATCAACTTTGGTGTCCAGAAAACAGAGCCACCTAGAAGATTCCTTAAGTATCAAATGTTAATACCTTAACTCTGCTTTTCAGTACTATGCAGAAAAGCGGCAAAGTTTAGTCAGTTATAAAATGCAGGATGAAAAATTTGCCCAGGAACACGTGTTCTATTAACTGAGAAACAAAGCATGTATCATAGGAGCTATTATACATATAGAATAAGACATTATTTTAGGCTAGTAGATTTTATAGATTAATAATATACTCTGTGGTAAAGTTCCCTCTGACTATCTTGACCAAGATGCCTAACAGATGATATTATTAGGTTGTCACAATATTGTGAGTAAGATGAAAACATTTTTCTATCTGTACCCTGTCCCAATAAAGTGAAGAAATAATACCTCCTGACCAATTCACTGAGGAAGATGGAGTTCATTTCCAAAGCTACTTGGAAGCAGGGGAGGTATTAAAAACAGCAGTTGACAAAAAGTGCAGACTAGAAGGTACACCAAAGCAGACGCCTGGTGCGAGTGATAGTCACTCCATGACAAAGGGGAAAAAAGAAGGGATTCTAGTAGAGAGTTGATAGGGTGAATTCAAGCTAGGTGAATTATCTCCCCCATCCAGAAATGCCTAAGGAACGCCTAGCCTATCTCCTACATGTGCAGTGTTGGAACCTTCAAAACAAAGAATGGCAAGATATAAACTATGATTTAATTCTCTGAACATAATTTATGCATGGCTAAGGAAAATTAGGTTTAAAACATTCTTAGAGGAATCTCTTTGAAGATCTATGAAAGATTTTATATTGAGTTGGATTGCATCAGTGTCTGAGTGCAAAAGTTTACTGTGAGCATAGGATGTGTGCCTGGGAAGATCTGATGGGGCATAAGACAGACCAGTGACTGATCAATCCCTCAATGGGCAGTGTGCATGCACCCTTTGCATTTGATCACTGTAGGAAAGAGAGGCTTGTATAGGCCTCCTACATCGAAGGCCAAACCCTGACAGAGAAGGGTGGACAGGATGAAATGAGAAGTGGGAAAAGATCAGCTTCACATTCCTAGAAATGATCTGGTGTGGAGATTTTCCACATGTAAAGAAGGAGAAAATAGGATCCTACTGTGCCTTTTGGGACTTTCTCCATCCATGAAGAATGTATCAATGGTGGACAGAATAGAGTGCAGTACATTTATCACATATTCAATGTCAATACCTCCCTAAAAGACATTCGCTCTGAAAATTTATCACCAGCTTTTTGTTTATTACCTTTGCAGGAATCTGCTTTATATGAGATTAGATTATTATCCACTATTATCTAGTAGTAAACTGAAAACTATTGTTTTCTCTATTCAGCTCCTTTCAAACAAAGCAGTTAAGAACCTCTTGTGAGCAAAACAAGCACAATGCTATTCTTTCAGGGGGGAAAAAAACTTAATATTTGTAGCCTCTCCAATGGATTGCAACATTACTATACTGAATTTGGAAGAATAATATTATCAAAGAAAAATAAATAAATAAATATGCATTTAAATTAAATTTTGAATTTTTTCTTGTTTTCAATCACTGTCTTAATTATAAAATATAATTAAACAACACACATTTCAGTAGAACATGAGAGGAAACAGAGATTGAAAGCAAGTTGCCAAAAAACTTAAAAGTAAATATCCAAGCAATTTGCTTAAGGAGAATTGGACTACTTTTTCAGAGATAAAAATCAAATCTAAATAACATGAAGATTTATTCTGGTCTGAGTTGAATGAAGGCTTTTAATAAGTATTTCAGATTGCAAAGATATGTACAGCCAAAAAAGAGAGACAATAAAAAACCTAAATTCTGAGCATATCCAGAATTTGACTTCCCCACTAGATTCATAAAAAGATCATTCAAATACACACTTAAGTAACAGAAGAATATGTACGTATGAGTGGCAGAACACACAGCTCATAAAATATATCACCACAAAGGTGGCTCAAACACATCAAAAGGACACACCCAAAATATAAAATATATGTAATGAGTCACAGGGGAGCCAAAGCCACAATCTAGGCACAGTTCTAAAACTAGCAAAAGTATATTATGTCAAGACTAGATTGCACTGGATTAGTACTAAAACCAAGTTCACTGTGCTCAGTGGATAACATTGTATCAATGTTTACTGCTCAGCATAACCTACCTATTTTATCCTACTTCAAAAACTCCTTGAAGGTTATAATAAAATTAATATAGTGTTCTTTTTTATATAAAACAAACTTGTACTTAAGAAACTAAATAAAAATACAAATTTGTTAAGTTGTTTGGAGACTGGGAGAAGTAGAGAATGTGAAGTGGCCCTAATCACTCTTACTAAGATTGTCTGCCAAACTTCTCAAGAAGGAACATAGTAAGAGACGAGAGACTGTGGAATTTCAGCAACGAGATATATTTAAAAGTTGACAACTACTTCTAACTTGTACTGAAATTACTTCCTGGAGGTAAAAAAAAACACAAAACTTTGTATTAAGCAAGGCTATATCAATAAATTTCTGTAATATTATTTGACAATAGGAAAAGGTGCTTTGCCATTGCCATCTTCAGGGGTGTTTTTATAAAAAAATTAAGTCTAGCATACAGACTTGGGATTTCTTAGTGGTCTACTATTCAAGTCCAATACTGCTTAGGTTTTATGAGATCAGCCATAGTTGTCTCGTTGCAGATGGCAAGCAAACACATCCCAGAAGAATGGAACAGCAAATCATGTTTTTACCTTCTAGGAGGATGCTATTAGTGGTCAGGAAACAACCCTATTATTAAGATCACTGGAGGCTGTTGATAATAGATCATTATTTCCTCACTGTTCTTAACGTGTATCTTGGCAAGGTTTCCTGGGGTCAGAGTGATAGTAGAATTCACATCTAAGCCACACATCTCTCCTTAAAGATTCAATCTGTTAAAAGAGCAGGTTGTATGAGGAGAGATGCATGCAGGTAGTCCTTGATTTACAATCATTCTGTTGTGGCTTGCCCGAGTCCCGCGCAGCTGCTCATGGATCCGGAAGACCAAGAACCGACCATGGGGTGGCAATATCATCCTGTATCTCCAGCACCTGAGTCCGAGACCGAGGAGGACGCAGTGCCAGAGGATGATAACCAACCAGGGCCTTCTGCACCTCCCCAGAAGGAGATGAGTGACTCCAGTGGAGAGGAGGAGCCTCTGATTGATGCTAGGGCACGCAGGGCAGCTAGCAGGCAAGAGTGGCTCTGCAGGAGGAGGTCTCCTCACCTGTAAACCTGCAGGCTGATGGGCCACGCCCTAAGACAATTTAAGGTTTCAGAAAAGCTGAAACCGTCGCTGGAGACAACTCATTTATTTTCCTGGCTGATGTCAGAACTTTGGATATCTTAGTTGGAATTACTCCAGTCCGGGCTCTTGGCCAACTCCAGTAAGTGAAGATAATTCGGGACTTAATGACCTGTTTGCATTTTGGTATTTTGACTCCTGGCCAAAGTGTTCTTTGATTCTCAACAAGAACTGTGTTGGAAAACCTTTAGCAAACTTACTACTAAGCTGCATTATTAGTAGTAAAGTCTTATTTGTTTTGCAAACAGTGTGTGTGTGTGTCATTTCCTGGGGGCTTGCCGTGCTGGGTCACAACACATTCATTTACCGACCAAAGTTACAATGGCAATGAAAAAGAGCAACTTACAACCGCTCTTTACACTTACAACCATTGCAGCATCCCATTGTCACTTGACTGAGATTCAGGTACTCTGCAACCGGCTGTATTTACGATGGTTGCAGTGTCCCTGGATCTAGTGATCACCATTTGCAACCTTCCTAGCCAGCTTCTGACAAGGAAAGTCAATGGGGGGAAGTCAGATTCATATAATGACTCCATTTTAACTGCAGCAAAAAAGGCTGTAAAATCAGGCACAACTCCTTGCTTAACAATGGAAATTCTGTTCCAATTGTGGCAATACGTCAAGGACTACCTGTATTAGACAGAATTGGAACACTTCCACATTTCCAGAGTTTTGTTTCTACTACGTTGTCTGTGTTCTGCTGCTGAGCATATTTATTTGTAGCTCAGTTATATAGTCAAAACCATTAAAAAGGTTCAATTTTCCCATTATCAGCAAAGAGACCAGAGTTTATGAGCAAAGTCCCTGTTTTTTCAAAAGCAGGAATTTTTGGTTGACTTTGTCTTCTAAGTTGTGAGTTGCAGGTGAAGTAGCATTATTTACAGGTCCTTAAAATGGAAAGATGACTTAACGGCTTTATAGGTTGCATTTCATAGCACCAGTTGGAGTTTTTTTTTTTTAAATTTGGCAACAACTAGCCCAGGGGTAGGTTCTGGATCCTTTTGCTGCCGGTTCGCTCAGGGTCGCACTGTGCGCACGCCCGCAGCAATAAAAAAATCCAAGATGGCGGCACCCAAGGAGACACCGACAGAACCGGCTCCGTGATGTCATCACCGATTTACTATCGGTTCTAAAGAACTGGTTAGAACCGGTAGGAACCCACCTTTGAACTAGCCATACTGACTTCATTTTAAATACAACTGGAATTGATTTGATCTGTTTTGAGAGTGCAGAGCCTTGCAGCTGTTCCATCTTCACAAATATAACAAAAAGATAGAAATAGATAGGGTGCTAACTTCCCCATGCCCCACCTTTCTTTTTGAGAAGGGAGTGATGGCTGCAAAGAATCGGGTTGCATCCTGTGCTTTGTTTTGTTTGAATAATTGTTGCATGGATTGAGACTGCTACAAGTTTCTTTTCTTTCCATTTTGTCTAGGATAATGGGAGTGGTGGGATTTTTTTTATTGCTGCAAAACTTCTCCCACATCCCAGCATAGGGAACTTTCAGCTTCCTGTCCTGGTGACTGACTATAGTTATTGTTTAGAATGTCTGTCCCTCATGATAAGGTATCTCACCCTATCTTCTATATAGCCATAACACACAAACAGAATTACAGTTACTGAGGGGGGGGGGGAAACCTCACTGCAAAATACCTCACTGCAAAAAAATACCTCACTGCAAAATAGCCAACACACTATTTTTTCACCACCATGGAAAGCAATTTGCTTTTAAAATTTAATAAACGAATGGTGAATTGGCAGCTTCGCAGTTAACATTTTTCTAGCAACCAGATACTTAAACAGAAGTGGACAACTATGGCCCTGGGAATATGCATTAAGATGTGCACCTCTATTGAATCTAGAGCAACTTTTCAGCCAGCTACACATGTGGACCAATCAATATATCCTGAAAACATGGATTGGGGCAGCGTAGCATTTGGAATTTATGTTATTAGATTTTTCCACGAGGGCCTTCTTTTTCTTCCAAAATTTTCAGTAGCCTAGAATAGGGCACTAACTGAATGATGGTTTTCACACTTTTCAGCTGTAAAGAAGCATTGATTAATAATGAAAATAACTGCATAGCTAACTTGTAAAGTCTTTGAAGGGGCTGATAATTAAAGTAATGGCATGTGTATGTGCATGCACATGAGTTTAAAGTCAGTGGGATAGAACCTATATATCTCTGTAGGCATACAGAAAGAATATGCCCATCAGAGATAAGCATCCAAACTTTCTTCGTTCATATGATTCCCCCAAAGTATCTTTTACATCCCTTTAAAAAAGAGATTCTGCTATAGAATGATGACAATAGCAAGATAGCTGGACTACTAGTAAAGGTAAAGGTTTCCTCTGTCCTGTCATGTCTGATTGTAGGGGGCAGTGCTCATCTCTGTCTCTTAGCTGAGGGAGCCAGCGTTATCCAAACACACTTCTGTGGTCATGTGACCAGTGTTGCACAGAACACTGTTACCTTCCCACCAAAGTCATACCTATTTATTTACTCATATTTGCATGCTTCTGAACTGCTAGGTGGGCAGGAGCTGAGACAAGTAACGGGAGCTCACCCCATCGCATGACAGTTTTCCAGCTGACAAGTTCAGCATCTTTAACCACTGAGCCATTGCGTGCGCCTCCCTCCCTAGATTAGGGGTGTCAAACTGGTGGCCCAGTGGGGTGGATGCATCACGTGCAGGCCACACCCACCCCAGCTCAGCAAAGGCAAAAATACCATGCTACGTCACGTGACATCACATGACGTGATCAAGTTTGGCAGCTGTGCTCTAGATGGACTACTATCTGACTCAATATTATAAGCTGGGTCCTGGACCAGCTGACTGGTGGAAACATACCAGCATTACTTTCAAAGCCTTAAAAAAATTGAATTAAAGACAAACTCATCTCTTTTCTCATCCTACTCCACAATATCACTACTTTTCTTGAATTAGGAGAACAAGCCCTGATTTTGAAATAACCAAGCCCGGGTCAAAATTGTTTGGGAAACTTATTCTCCCTCCCACTCTGTCTTCTCCAGAAGGATTACTAAGAGGCCATAAAAAGAGTTTTTACTTTTGTGTTCATAGAGCACACCTTTATTTGACCAAATGAGTCAACTAATATTATTCCCCAGGGTTGTTTAACTTTTAGTTTACAAAAGAATGACTTAGAAAGTTAAGTAAAAGGAGGCGGGGAAGAAAATTTTTCTTAGTTGGGAAATAAGCATTTGAAAGTTGCTGGTTTTTAGAATTGTTTTATCAGAAGATGAAGGAGCCTTTCTCATTTAGAATCTTCAACTTAATAATGCTATGGTTCAAAGGTGGGTTCTTGCCGGTTCGGACCAGCTCTATAGAACCAGTAGCAGGAATTTTCCCCCGCTCGCCGAACCGGCAGCGATGGCCGGCTGGACATGCCCCCTCTCAGTGGCGCCATAGGTGGCGCCATCTTATTTTTTGCTTCTGTGAACACGCAGAAGCTTGGTTTTTAGCCCTGCGCATGCACGCACGCACAAAGCGCAGCGCGCCCATGTGGCGCGTGAGGAAGCAAACCGGCAGCGAGGTAAGTTAGAACCCACCCCTGCTATGGTTGCTGCTAAGTGCTATTCTTGAGCACACTAAAATCTGATGGACGAAAATAGGAGCATCTGGAGTTCAAAATACAATCAGAATACAATCAAAATACAATCAGAGCTTTGCTAAGTGAACCAACTGATTCCTTGAGGTCTGAATGACTCTGCTCTGCTATCTAAAAGATTTAAAAAAAATCTAAAAAGAGGAAGTGGATGGCTTGTCAACCAATTGCTAATACACTAAAAATCTGTTCTTCTTCTGCCTCTTTACAAATCAGTCAAATAAATTACTTTTGGGTATTTTTGTAGTTACCAGATTATTCATGGTGGGGAACAGGAGAAAGTTAGAAATTGTGAGGCAACTATAAAACAGTCAAGAGCAACCTCTGGTACCTCTCTGTGCTGTATTACCACTTTTGTAATTTTCAGTCAGCACTTGAAAACTACATTTTAATTAATGAAAACTACTCACAATTAAGATAATCGAAAACCGTAATCCCTAACTTCAAAGACTGACAAAGAAGAACTAAGAAGGATCAACAAGGTCATCTGACACAACTGGGGGCAGGTTGGGTAAATTCAGAGATGACTAAGAATTCCACTCATATTGCTCTTCATTGTGGTCCCTGTGATTCATGTACATAGCTGAGTAACAAACTTCATTACTTAGTGAAGTATCTAGTAATAAGGTGATCAAAGGGGGGGGGACTACTGTTGCTGCATCCTTCTGAGAATTGGGACAGTGTGAAAGAAAAGTGTGAGCCCACAGAACTGCCTGGCATTAGTTCAGTGAAAAGGCTTGCAGATGAAAAATACAGATGTCGCTGTTGCTTTTTCCTGGAGTACATGCATACCTGAAGAGAGCACTATTGTTTCACCTCATAACAAAATTTGATAATCATCACTATTTGATTGGACAAATGTTTGAACAAAGCAATCCTTTAGATCAGTGGTTCCCAACCTTTTTTTGGCCATGCCCCACCTAAGCATCTCTAAAATCCTGACCCCACCCCCCTGGTGACATATAATTCTTATTCAAAAAGTGAATCCCTACTCACGCAGAGGAAGCCTAAAAGGCCATTAACGTGGTTTAAACAAGGTTCCAATTGCCCCCATTAAAAATCAAATTGCCCCCCTGTGGGGCGTGGGCCACTGCTTTAGATGGACCATAGAAAATCAAAATAAGTGATGATGATGTTGTCTTTGGAATGATGCTGTTCAGTACCCGAAGAAAATCAGCAATCTCTGGACATCAAGACGGTGGAGTGATGACAATCTTTCCATTATCATCAAATGACTGAAGAAAAAGCAGGTAATATAATGACCTGGTTTAAATGGAATGCAGAAATGGATTTTGAAAGATTGGAGAGATTTAAGGGAAGGATTATTTTTATTCCTATGAAGAATAAGCATGGGTGGCTCTTTATACAAGGCACATTACACCTTCATTTGAAGGAGCAATGTCATAGCAGATAAAAATGCCATCTTTCATAATAGGAGATGAATAGGAATAGAAGACATCAATTTGACATTCATGGTGGCAAAATGAGACAAGTTCACAAATAGGGCAAAATAAAAGTGAAACCAAACCTTTCATGACAAGCTTTACAGAGAGGAGATCAACATCTGCAAAGAATTCTAGCTCACTGCATGTGTTGAAGGACTGAAACTAAAGAAGCAGAAACCATCACACTCAGGCCAGAAAGAATCATGATATAAATAATGTAAGTGCCTTCCAATTTCAAAGAAATGCTAAAAGTTCATGGGCATGAAAGGGCAGGAGGAAGAGAATTAAAACTTAAATCCTGGGACTGATATTATTACTATATAAATATTCGTAACTTGACTTCAGTATTCTGCATTAGGCAGGTCTCCTACATATGTATGACTCCTTTCTTGTCTTTTACAAAACAACTTACCTAGAACCTTTGAACCGGTGAGGCTTCTAATGTTATCTAGTCCATGAATATGAGAAGAGTATCTGTGGAGTAGAATTCTGAGCACACATAGCCTGAATTCTGCTGTAAAAACTCCCACGAATGGATTTCAAGAAACTAATAGTACCTCCTTTACTTTGGATTTGAAAGTAGTCAGGATCAAATTCTCCAAACTGTGAAATGAAAGAAATTGAGGTGCAGGTGGTACATTAACTCTTGATAGATAAAGAGTAAGTTGGATCGAGATGGTTGAGGAAATAGAAAAAGCTTCAGCAGGTAAAATGCAATAGGAGAATGAGTTGTGACTATAAAAGTCATCACAATATGACAATGTGACAAGCATACACCTGGTTTCATCTTTAATGGTCTTTGAAAAGACTATGGTGCATTTGCATAAGCTGGTCACCCAGGATACTGTTGTTTAATGATGTAAGGATAAGGGTGGAACATAGGGTGACCAGTATATATCTGTAACTTATTTATGGACTACAATGTTGCTTGATGCAATCTCCTACTTCATACAAAATCCACAAAGGCTCAACATGCCTTATGCAACATGCATTATCAAAAATGCGGCTCACTGACATGTGGGAATGACTATAATGTGGACCAATTGCCTTGGATGCAAAGAAAATATGTTCCTTATTCAGACTGGATCAGAAAGTTTACAAAGCTATGAGATAGTAACATCTAGACCAGCGGTTCTCAACCTGTGGGTCGCGACCCCTTTGGGGGTCGAAAGACCCTTTCACAGGGGTCGCCTAAGCATGCGCTAGCCCGCCATCTTGGTGCCATGCCCCCTTTGTCACCTCATTGGGGGCGGGGCGGGGGTCGTGGCATTAGGAAGGTTGAGAACCACTGATCTAAACCAAAACTTTTCAGACAGGGGAAAAAAAGAACAGAATAAAGAAATATTTTAAGATAATTGTGAGCTTAGAGAATGAATATGCTACTTCTATGGTTACTTAAAATGGAATTTATTTATTATTGCATTGTATGCATATAAGTTGGAACTCCCACCAAGAATTCTGGAAGTTCTGGAAATTTCTAAAGAGGCTCTGTTGAGGAGCATTAACAAACAAAACTACAACAAACAACATGTAGTAACTGCAGGAAAAAAATTCTGTTAATCTGGTAATAGTTTTCAGGCTACAAAATACATAATCATAAAAAAGCATAATTTCAAATGTTCAGGTGCTACAGCTGTCTTCATCAGATGCATGGAGTAAATCATTATGGATAGATTAGCTGTATGGAATTGTAGCCCTAGATTAAAAGATTCTCCACACCTGGTTTAGAAACTTTATCAAAAGTATTTTCCTGAAAGAACTGCAATAGAAAAACATAAAGAACGTAAGAGTTACCTGATGGATAAAACTAATTTACTCTGGTATCCCATTTCCACAGCAGTGATCAGCAGTTCACCATTATTATATGTATGTGGAAAAGGAATTCAACCCCCCTCCCAAGTTTTCATACTATTCTTGAATGTCTTAGACAACCCTAATACACAGACCTGCCTACTGTTTTTTGAAAGTACCTTTGGAGTGTACTCAGCACATTTGGAATGGTAATGAAGATTGTGTTCCCAGGTTGGGGAGAACAGAAGCCATTTTCGATGCATAGTAAAACTACACACACAGCACTTCTTTTGAACATCCTCCCCATCCCCTGGGCCTGTACACTGAATAAATCACAGCTCCCATTTGAGCAAGGAGATCCATTAAAGTGATGGAGAGAGAGGTGTCAATAATTTATCACTCCTTTTATATAATTTAAGAACTTCCTCAGTGGAGAGCAAACACCAGCAAAGTATAGATTTGACAAGGTTTTGATGCATGGTGGCCTATCGCTGGAGGGAAACGAAGGCTTGAAGATGAAGAACTTCCTTCAAACAGAAAAATAAAGAAAATAAGAAGTATTTTGCATATTTGGCATTGTTGCTCACAAATAGAAGGATACTGGAGCGTTCCCTTTATCCACTAGATCAGGGGTCTGCAACCTTAAACACTCAAAGAGCCACTTGGGCCCGTTTCCCACAGAAAACAAAACAACGGGAGCCACAAAACCTGGGTGGGCATGGCCATCTCGACGTCACTCACTCCCACCCAGTCACATGACCCCCCCCAGCCACACCTACCCAGGTTTTGTGGCTCCCCGTGTTTTGTTTTCTATGGGAAATAGGTATCTCCCTCTCTCCCTCCCTCTCTCTCTCTCCCTCCCTCCCTGGAAATGACAGGCGGCTACTTCTGGGTTTGCAAGAGAGAGAGAGAGGGAGAGAGAGAAAGAGAAAGAGAAAGAGAAAGAGAGAGAGAGAGAGAGAGAGAGAGAGAGAGAGAGAGAGAGAGAGAGAGAGAGAGAGAGAGAGAGAGAGAGAGAGAGAGAGGGCTCCAGGAGGAGGAGGGGACGCCGTCTCCCCCATTGTGAAGCACGCTAAATTTAAGCGCAAGCTTTCACTGTGCTGCGCAAGGCGCTGCGAGAGCAGCGAGCAGGCCATGGAGGGGGTATTGGGTCTTCCCCCTGCCCCATGCCAAAGGAAAGCCAGCTGGGCTTCTCCTTCCCTCCTACCCTTCCCCCTTCTCCCTGCTCCCTTCTCTCCACTCAATCCTACTTCAGGACAGAGAAGCGCGTGCTGGAAACGCGTGTTGGGGCGACGTCAGAGCATGTCTTTTGACCCTCCGGCGCTCGCCCGCAACTCTTCGTGCTCCTCCTGGCCCGGCTTGCTGAGGGGGGGAGCAGCCCTGATGCCTCTGCTTCCCCCCCTCCCCCAGCCATCGCTGCCCGGGGAAGGAACAGGAAACAGAAAGCGGCGCGTTTCAAAGGCGGCAAAAAGTGTTCTGCTGCGAGAGCCGGGCCAGGCCTCTCTGCTGTCCAACTCACCAATAGGGCCGCTTCTGCTGGGCCATCTCCCCCCCTCCCGCTGGGCAGTTGTGCTAAGTGCTCAGTGGAGGAGGGGAGCACTTCCCCACGCCACCACCTTCTTTCTCTTGGCCCCGCCGACAAGGGAGGAGGAAGGCCAGGCTTGGGAGATGGCCCCCACCCCGCAAGATCTGCCCCTGCCATTCTCTCCCAGCCCTCTTTGCTGGCGGCAACAGCAAATGTACCGCAACGAAGGCGGAATGCTGTTGCTGCACAAAGGCAAGTAGAGGGGCGCTTTGCTCTTGCACTAAGGTTCCGGCCATGCCACTGCCATGACAGGATGATGGCTCTTTCATCCCTCTGCCATGATAGGGTGACAGGGAGCTGCAGCAGAGGGCCCAAAGAGCTGCATGCGGCTCCGGAGCCGCAGGTTGCAGACCCCTGCACTAGAATGACAAAGAGATGTGATTGAAAGTTCTAAACTATCCCTTATTACGTACGTCCATGATGGAATTTGGACCAGATGATTCATCTGGAATGGCAGATTACCTGAATATTTAACGTAGAATATAATACTTCAAGAATAACCTGGCTTAATCAAATTGAATATCCAATAATTAGTCTAGTATATTATTTCTAACCATAAAATCTCATGCCTGGATGTGCATAAGCAGGACATGAATTGCATCCCCTCCTTTATCAGTTATTTGCCAACAGCATCTGGTATCCAGAAATACATTCTTCCCAGGGGGGCCCATTTAAGTAATATCTCCCCTATCTCAACACCATTTATTGAGGCTTGTTTAACTGCATCCTAACATGACTAGATTTATTCATATATATCTTCCCTTCTCATACTTCCAGATGTTCTGGCAGGATTTATGAGATGTAGCAAAAAGAAAGAACATTAGATTTAAAGTACTTTGCATTATAAGATTTTGACACCTGTATAAACTAATGCCAATCTACAATTATTTTCTTATTTTTTTTAAAAAAAACATTTCTACTTGTCAAAGGTAACAAAGAACACAGCACAAAAACTTTTTTTCCTCTTTCTTTCTTCTTTCTCTCTCTTTCTCTCTCTCTCTCTCCCTCCCTCCCTCCCTTCCTTCCTTGTCAAAGAAACAAATAATGTAGTACAAAATAAACAAAGTGTTTAATTACGATGTTACAGGGACAAAAGTTAGCCCTGATTGTTGTAACCTTCTATATAAGACAATCAGCTTATCCAACCTTGAGCATAGTTCAAACCCAGCATCTTCTAGCAAACCAAAATTTTCACAGAAAAGACCAGTCTCCTCGTAAAAACTGCACAATCTCAATTTCAAATTATCCTGTGCATTTAGTAATAAGGGGAAAACAAAGTTCCAAGTATAGAATATAAGGAATGGTAGAGGAAGTCATGGGAAATTGTCTCAATAGCTTCATCCAAGCATGGAGAGAGGTTCTGTGAGTATATTATTGACCTACTCCTTCAACATACTCAAAGGTAAAGCATTAATTGTTGCCGATATAAACACCTTCCTATGTATAACAAAGAGAATGGAAGAAAGATAATTACAATCACTCTATATAAAAGTCCACTATAGAGGCTCCCACATTAATTATTTGAAATTTTGGATCGATTGTTTTGAAGATTAGGGGCATTCAGTTTGATCTGTACCATGGCTTTCCTTGGAACAAACTTTAGCAGAGATTGGACTGAGAGAATGCAGTAAGACAATTCCAAGGCTACCTCTTTTTCCAGGTAACTTTCTCAACAAGAAATGACTGGACTGAGGACCCACCACAGAAAATCAATCTGGCCAATATTTCAAATAGCAAATTATCCTGGGTGCTTCAAAAGAGGAAGTCCAGCTCAAGCCAAATAAATACTTTTGGCATTGACTGAGTACACATACGTTTTTATTGAATTGCTTCTAAGGCCTTTGTAACTTTATAAATGCAAAAACTATCCTCATATAGCGGGAATCTTAGCATTTTGGTTCTAAATAATTTACTGTTGCAGAAACCAAGTTTTTATTGTTGTAACTAGTAAATCTATTTACAGAATTGGAAGCCTCAGGGGTATACCCTGTGGTTTCTTGAGTTTGTTGCTTCCAAGCTGTGATAGATTAAAAAATAAATTCCTAGATATTTAAAAACGTTGATCTGTTCAAGTTGAATGTCATTAATTTTGTACTAGTAGAGGCAGCTGGCACAACACTTAGTAAATAAAGCCACTTTCATTTTTAAGTAATCAATTTCTTATTTTTTGTCATGGCAATATGCTGCTAGAATGTGTAGGCTCAATGAAAAGCCAACCTGAATTTGGTACAGAATGATGACATTGTCAGCATAAAGGATGATAAATATACAGTTGTTGTTTAACATCTGTGGATGTTAACATCTTTTTGAAAACACATGTACAATGCAAATCTCCTCTACTTCCATCACAACAAATTATTTAGGGGCATTCTTAGAAGTGACACCTATTACATGACTACTCAGCATCAACATGAGATATTATTGATCTCATGGAATATAAAAATCCAAGATCATTCCCAGTTAGAAATTTACCACTAAATTCTCCAAGCCATCATTTAATATAAACTGTATTTTAACCCAAACAAAGTCAGTTGATGCATGTTGAGCCTCTACATTAAATAAAGAGAAATAGTCTCAGGATATATATTTTTTAATTTTGAGGGGAGGGGGGGAGGGAAACTGCAACATGTTGAAAAAGAATATGCCCAATGGGAAGAAACTGCCATGACCAACTTGAGAAGCCAAACAAGCAGATATGAGAAAAATGCCACTTCAGTTCCAGAATCTAGTTCAGGATTGAGATTTCAATCATGTCTAAGTCATGAGTCAAACATTTTTGTGAGCTATTTAAAACCATATAACAGCTAGCAAATCTAACCTGTCAATGGTGGTTCCTAGCTTTGCCCCTAATTGGCCTCTTACAATTATTTCAGAGACCATTAAGCTTACCACACGTGAAAAATGGCAAAGATACTTGAGATGTGGTAGATTGCTAGATTCCTGTAAATTTCAACTTTTTTTATAAAAAGGTAGAAATTTAACCTGGCACATATTTTTTTTTTTATCAAGCAGCTTACTAAGAATGTAATCACTATATACCTTAAGCGCCTATATACCTTAAGCGCCTATCTGAAATTTACCAATTGGATAATTCAAGACACGGTGCTAGCTCAGGAGACTTGGCTATCACCCTATGATCAATATATCATTTTAAATCAGTTGCCTGCAAGCAACTATGTTGATTCCATTGATAGAAAGTTTTTGATTAATTTCCCTAAGGGTGGTTATAGAGGAAATTAGCAGTGACATCTTTAGTTACCAGCTACTTCTGCTTTTTATGATGCTAGTTAAGAGTGGTGCCCTTGTGGTCTTTCTGTACCAATCCCCACTCTAAAGGGAATCAAACAGGACTTTGTGCTTTCAATCACTGGAAATCTATTCTGAGATTTTATACCAGCTATTTCAGAGACAGTAACCCCCAATTCTCTCTACACAAAATAAAATTAAGAAAGAACAAGTTCTAATAACTTCATCAAGTGAACTTTCTGTTTCTACATAGATAATAAAGTGAATGAAAGGCCGACCTTCATTATGAAAAGCAGGGACTATCCTTTGGTCTTGATCAAAGCATCCTATAAGCTATGAAATAAATATAAGGGGCAAACTAGACATTTTATGAAACCTTGATGAAAGAAACTCTCAGTATAATTTTGCCCTCATTTTTTCCCTCACTATGCGAAGGGAAGTGAATAGTGTCTTGCCTCATAGAAACCACTGTCAGAGGAACACCCAAAAAGGAAAAAACAGAGCAGGAACAAGTAAGAACAGAACCACCCCCAGCCCCTGTCAATAATTCAAGGTTAATTTCATCTCAGGGTAAGGCAGGGACTTATTGACATATATTAATTTAAAATAAACAAGGGATTGTATGCATGTGCTTGCCTTGGAGAATCTCCACATTTTATGTTTTAACCTACTAGCCTTCTGTTTCCTTTCCCCTCAAACAGATAAGTGTGGAAACAGAAGTTTGGCTTTGAACCAGATATTAAGGCTGCATCCAAGAGAATCCTCCTTTCTTTCTAAGAGGAATAACAGCTTCATTTGCCTGCCTGAAATCCACAAAACTTTGCTTTCTTTGAGCCCTTTACACAGGAAACCCAGACATAGGCATCTTCATAGGAGGAACGGCTCATGCTGACTGCATGTTTTTCGCCATACACCAGAATCTCCAACTCTGATCCATGGAGATGCCACTGAATAAACAGGACCCTTGTCCCTGACATTACATCTACACATTACATCTCACAGCTGGATCAACAGATACCCTTGTGCACAACCCATTTTAGCTGATAGTGTTTGCACTTAGTTCTTATAGTCTTGGAACAAGGACAGAGAGAAGATAAAACAGCTTGCTCAGATCCAGTACTTAATTTAATAGCACTCAATTCTTATGAAGTAAATGATATATGGAATATAAGAACAATCAAGTTCTGTCCCATGCCTAAGATGTATATACTAACCCATTCTAAAAAAGGGAACAATACCAAAAATATAACCTTCAGCTTCAATAAAACAGAGATTATATAAAATATTGGGATTCCGGTCTGCTTGATTAACACTATCTCATTCTGAAACTAAGATGTCTATTGTCAAGAGGAAAAAGGATGCAGATATGCACATTTGTTTAGTTATACATGTAGAAATTTAAACAATAAATTAACATTTATAATTATTATACATTAAATCAAAGAAAGTAATAACCCTTCTAACAAAAACTCTAACAAGGGGACATTTGCCTGCTCCATTTATCCAATTTTTGGCAGGGTCTTCAGAACATCCTCAAGATTTTGCGGGCTATGTGAGACTATGGGGGCATTTTGTGCATCTTTGTACTGTGATCTGCTCCTTTATGGCTGTCTCAATTTGTTCAATGACAGAGCCAACTCTACTAAATAGGAGAAAATTTATCATTACTCATTGCTTTCTTGATTATTGAAATCAGTTGTTGCACTGGCAACTGAAAGCAGGTCTTGGGTTCCTAAAATTATTAACTTCTGCTTCTACTTTACGTGATCACTGAGGGCAGAGTTAGGGCTCCAGTCTTTTCCATTACCACAAAGCCATGGACCAATATTAATTTTTATTCATAATACTTTACGTTTGCAAAAGGATCTTTAGGTGGAGGAGAAATCTAGAAATTCTATAAAACAGCATATATCTGTTTAGTAGACCTATCTTTTATTGACTAAAGATTTCAAGCTTGCTTACAATATTGATAAAATTGATTTAAATTTTTATTAAGAGCTATTTAACTCATAATGGCATAAAAGACTATTGTATATGTCTATTTTATAAGGGATTTGGGTTGTCAATGTGGATTTAAATTTTGGGCTCTGCTTTCCTATCCCATTTTGGTGGTCATTTTATGTATTAGATTACTTGTTTCATCTTTATCCTTTTCAGCAACAATGCCTGGAACTATCTGGGGATTATAGGAGTTATAGAATTGTATGTTTCTGCGTATTATCTATTCCATATCAGTTCCTATCTGGAGAATCTAGCCAAAAGGACAGGATCTAAAATTCAAAAGTTGGGAGTAATTTGGATTGGGAAAAAGAAGACTCTGACCTCTCTCCTTTCTGATTCAGGGCAACTGCATTTCAGGGTGTGGCTGGTAGGCAAGGGCTGTATGTGGCTTCCTGACTAATGATAAGATCTCAGCACAGAAGGGCCCCAGCATGCTTCGCATTCCAGTGCTGGTTGGAAAGCGCAGAGAGCCAGTCTTTTACAAATAACAGCAAACAGATAACACAAACCAGGGAGGCCAGAAAAATCATTGAGCTCAGTGTCTTAAAACTTCCCTTATTCCTGACTCAGGGCTAACTAGCTTTCTGCCAGGAGCTTCAACAGAGCAATGGGCTCACCCTTGGCAATACATTTCTCTGAGCCACTACAAAATATACCTCCCTCTAAATGTGCCAGTATAGAGGGAAGACTTCCAAGTCTACAGATGTGGCTTCTAGATAGGAGTATCTGCAACTCTAATAATTTTCCATGAATGGGTTTCTCTTCTTGCTATAGTAATTTTGCTTATTAAGTTTACCTCCCTGAACTGTTATTAGTGTTATGTCAGCATTTCTATACAGGAAATCCTTGACTTACAATGATTACCTTAGTTACCATTTGCAGTTAAAAATGTTGACTGAAAAAAATGACTTATGACGAGCCCTTGCACTTACAACACATACAGTATCCTCATAGTCACATGATCAAAATTTGGGTGCTTGGCAACCAACATGTATTTGCGACAGATATAGCATCCTAAGGACATGTGATTGCCATTTGTGACCTTCCCAGCCAGCCTCTGACAAGCAAAGTCAATGGGGGAAGCTAGATTCATTTAACAACTGATTTGCTTAACAACTGTGGCAAAATAGGTCATAAAATCCAGCGCAACTCACATAACTACCTTAACTTGCTTAGCAATGGAAATTGCTAAGTACATCATAAGTCAAAGGCTACCTGTAGTTAATAGGCCTGGTACATTTACAATTGAATTTTATTTAGTGTTTATAGCTTGTGCTAGCCTAAATTAGTCTCAGAATAGTCATTAAGAGTCATTGAGTGTCAGTCAGCATTGAATATTATTATTATCCCAGGATGTGGGTCAAATAGAAAAACAGCTCAAGGTAAGGACAACACGGTGATCTAGAACAGGGGTCCCCAACCTTTTGGACCTCAGGGACCACCAAATTCATAATTTTAAATCCCACGCACCCTAATTCATAATTTTAAGTCCCGTAGGCCAGTCCTGTGACTACCACAGCTCTGGAATATGGGACCGGCCCGTGGTGGGGCTGGAAATCTCTGCCCTGGGGTGGCACTTGCAATGTGCAACTTTGCAGATGGTGCAATATGCAAAAAGGAGCACAGCCCTTGCCGGCCAGAACAAAATAATGGTGCTGTTGCGGGGGGGCACTGCGCAAGTGGGCCGAAGCGGGGGTTGCGATGGCTGGAAGCTGTCTTGGTATATTTGCGCCAGCCGGTGGCGCAAGGCAGCCCTTGTCTCCTGCCGCTTGGGACTCGGAGTGGTAAACGGCGTCCGGTCCGGGGAGCAGTCGGAGTTTGCTGTCCATTACGGCCGAAGTTTCCCGCCGCCACTTCAAATGCTGATGCCGCACTACAGCTGAGAGAAGCTGCAAACTCTCGTCTCTCGAGGAGCCCGGCCAAAATGCTTCTCTCAGCTGTAGTGCAGCATCAGCATTTGAAGCGGCGCGGGAAACTTAGCCGGGCTCCTCAAGAGATGAGAGTTTGCAGGGTGCTGAGCAAACTCTTGTCTCTCGAGGAGCCCGGCCGAAGTGCTTCTCTCAGCTGTAGTGCGGCATCAGCATTTGAAGCGGCGAGGGAAACTTCAGCCGCAATGGACAACAAACTCTGGCTGCTCCCCGGACCAGATGCCATTTACTACTCCGAGTCCCAAGCGGCAGGAGACGAGGGCTGCCTTGCGCCACCGGCTGGCGCAAATATACCAAGGCAGCTTCCAGCCATCGCAACCCCCACTTCGGCCCACTTGCGCAGTGCCCCCCCCCCGCAACAGCACCATTATTTCGTTCCGGCCGGGGAGGGCTGCGCTCCTTTTTGCATATTGCACCATCTGCAAAGTTGCACATTGCAAGTGCCACCCCAGGGCAGAGATTTCCAGCCCCACCATGGCCGGTCCCATATTCCAGAGCTGTAGTAGTCACACTCACAGGACTGGCCTGTTGCAGCTCCTCCACCCGGGTGCACTGTCCATTGCAGACGCTAGCTTGGCCCACTGCAAACTCATTTCTTGAGGAGCGCTCGCTGAAGCGGCGTGGGAAACTTCGGCCGGGCTCCTCGAGAGTTTGCAGGGGGACGATCTAGCAGGCGCTTTCTCTTGGGCCTCCCACCCAGAGGCCTGGCAGAAGGAGAGATGTAGGCCCAAAAGGCAGCTGAACCTTCCCCCCCCCCCGGCAGCCATTCAGCTGAGCGCGGCGAGTTCTTGGTCTTACCTTCCTGTTCCAGCTCGTGTGCCTTGCACCACTATACTCAAGGTGAGGTTTGCACTCGGCCTTATGAGTGGGGGCTGGCATGTGGGCGGGGTGATGTTGGGCGGTGCAGCCTTGTGTTCCCGCGCGCGGGCTGGATTAATTGCTCTCGGCCATATCTAGCCCAGGGGCCAAGATTTCTCCATGGACCACCAAAATTTTCTCGCGGACCACCAGTGGTCCGCGGACCACAGGTTAGTGACCTGTGATCTAGAATATTCTTTTCAAAGGATACGTATCTGTTGAGGAATGCCTGAATTCTGGAGGTCATATTCAAGTAACTTGAAGACCAAGCCTGAAGACCTCAAGATAGCCTCATATACACAATATCTGTCCTAGAGCATGTTCAACACCTTCAGAGCACCAGGGCAAAAACAGATGAACCAACACATTTCAATTGATCCACCATTCATTTTTCCCTTTACTGAGATTTTTCAGAGTCTGTATGAAAGGTGCTTGTCTACATCTCATAATAATATCCAAGAACTTCCAGAGGTCAGTACAAGAATGTCCTTATATTTCACAATGAGTATAAACAGATATGAAAGTGGTACATAAGGAAAAAGCCTCATCCCACAATTTATACAATTATGCAAATGAAAACCTATATTTGCTTAGGGTACAAAATGTATAATATATTATAGGAAGGAAAGTAAACAGTTTTCAGAGCCCTGAAATTTTGAAATTCTGTTCTGCCTCATGATGTATTTATATTTATATTTACACACACACACACACACACACACACACACACACACACTATGTATATGTATGTGTGCGTGTGTGCGCGGGCGCACCCACACACACACACACACACCACACACACACACACACACACACACACACACACAAAATTGCCTAGCTAGTTTCTAACCTATCTCCTTCTTTTACACACACACAAAAATGGAATCTACAGATTCCCATCTGGTTGAGTGGCATCATACCTATTTCACTGCAAATACTGGGGGGAGGGGGGAGCAGGGGGGACATTAGCAACATTATTACATCTCATCAATTTGGCCAAGAGCCTTCTCCAACTCCTCCACTGAGAGTCATCCACCAAGCAAACAAGCTGCATTTCTTTATTAACCTGTCTATAAGTCCCAAAGAGAGAATTTGCTTTCTCACAAATAGCACTTTTAATTTCCTTTTAATGAAATGGTATAGGGTCTTTTTGTTTGGCCACTGTTTGACTAGATCAGATCAAAAACCCTTGAAAAAAAATCTTTACTTTTACATTTCAGTAAAAAAAAAAAGCTATCATTTGTTATACCAGGGACTTTATGAAAGAACTCATATCAAATCAACGAGGAAAGCTGTAACGTACTGTAGAAATGCAGCAGTTAATGGAGCAATTACTCAGCATTGTGGTAGCATATGCATGAATTCACAATATTTCTTTTAAAGTGCATTTCAATTATTCTTCTATAAACCTCTCCCATATTATTCCAAATGTTCCCAGTTCCTAGATTAAGAATATTGGCAGACAGGAATCAAACAAAATACATGATTTTTAACATTTTAAAATTTACATAACTCTATCTTATCATTATAATCTGATATCATTATTATGTTTCACTTATCTTTTCCTGGTAAAAGTCCAATGAAATCCTAACTTCCTTTGTCTTCTTTACTTCTATTCATTAGTTGCTCTGGCTTGTTTATTTTTATTATTCATATTGCATCAATAGAGTAGAATGTTCTACTCCAACTCTTCCTGTACTGAATACTTGCTATTTAAATCCAAGAGATAAACAACTGAGCAGGCACAGGCCTTAAACAAATCCCATGGTGGATGGCTATCAAACATATTTTGTGCTATTCCTTAACTAGGGCAAAATTAAGCTACAGAGGCATTTTTACACTAACCATCCAAATCAAGACATATAACGCTCCTTCATCAAAAGACTGAAGTAACTATTGTTGCTCTCTGAAGATTCATATTTGCGGTACTCCCTCGCCCTACAACACTAAAACCCTCATAGGAAAGAAGTAAGGGAAAAGGGAAGGCGATATAAAGTGTGGCAGAATGGGAGAGAAAGTAATAAATACACATGGGCACTTTCTTCTGCTGCTACTTTCCTTCTCAGCGGGTCTTGCACAAGAAAACTTCCTAATGGGCCTCATTGTTAATTTGTAAGTAAACATATGATGTTTCTTTTTTTTATCTGGGACTACAAAACATTAGGGGGAAAACTGTGATAACATAGCTGAGTTGAAAGATAGAAGGCCTAATGACCACAATTACTTTTGAGAGTTCAAAGTACTTCTTCATACATTATCTCAGTAATTATTATGATAAGCCTGAACGACCAGTAACTAAAGAAAACATGAGATAATAGAGGCCTTCCTAAGTATTTGCTATAGAGGAAAGAATCTAGCCAGAAAGCCTCTCATTTACAATTACAATTTGGGCAAGGATGATAGGAGATACAACCCAATACACAACCCAAGTACTTCAGCCCATATAATGTGTGTGAAAAATTAGTGTTGAAATTATAGCGAGACTAAAATGGGTATACCACCAGAGATCTTGGTTTTAAAAAGGTGTGGGGAAAAGCAAGACAAGATAAAGTTGATAAAAAGTAGATTTATCAAAGCATGATTTCCTATCTCATTGTCACCCATTAAATACAGTAAGAGAAATCTAGTGCAGGACCATAACGGCCTGGGATGTTTCAGATTCAAGGAAATCCAGTCTCACTTTCCTCAATTTTCCCTTGCTATATATTATATTTCACATAATTGTGTAAAGTAGTAACTCTAGCCTCTATAGGAAAATAAAGATCAGTTCACATTTTTGAGTTTATCATATATTATCTTTATAAGAGTCATATTATACAGGACTGGCTATGATAGGCTGTCCAAGGAAGAATTGAATCTGAAACTTTATTCTTATTGAACCCATATATTTGTTATTTGTCTTAATTGTAAATGCTCATTTGACTGAGCCTCCTCCTCCTCCATACAAAGCAATACAATTTCCTATACAACTGGAAAGTATATTTCAGGGAGAAAATCTAGATAACCTACCTTTTCTCTTACATGTTATTTTTAAATTTGTGGAGACATTTCAAATTGCTGAAGGAACATTTAGTAATATGAATTTCCAACCAAAATGCAAAGGGTACAACTGACGTAAAGGTTTGGGAACCTAGGAAACTGCAGTCAAATCCTTTACTGGCAAAATTGACTAACTCAGGTTTTCAGGTAAAAATATTTCTGGTTTTACCTGAAAATGCCAGAGGACAGACCTAGAACTTTCTGTATCCAAAGTAGAATCTCCAAAACTTAGGCACTAGATCTTTCTTTTCCTGTTCAATTAGGTCTGTATTTCTGAAATAAAAACTGAACAGACCAACCTCACCACACTACCACACCCGTTCTTTTAGCAGTGCCCCCCTTCATCCATGCCATGCCTTCAAATTATTCAAAGGCTGGAAGTTGTTTAGAATATTGCATTAAGCATTAAAGTGAGGGACCTATCCAATATCAAAAAAACAGGAGCAAAAAATTAACTCTGGACACAATGAAGCACCTTAATGATCAGAAGAGGATTTGCTTTGGTGACAGGAGACGGCCTTGAAGGACAGGAGAAATCTTGTGTGTTTTTGATATCTTCTACTTTCTGCAACTAGATCCTTTCACAATGATTTTAACCGATACATTATAGCCCACTTGAAGAGTGGCTTCTAGCATATGCATAAAAGGTTCTGGCCAGTTTTCTTAAGTGTCTCCTTCAAGTATATAAGTGAATTGTACGTTCCTGTGTTGCCAAAACCCTACAAATCTGGCTTGCAATAAAATATTGCTGGTCAAGCTTATTTTAATGATATAGAGTAACTAATTTTCCAAATAGTTGCTTTATATATTGTGCTAATTAAGTACAATAGCAACAATTAAAAAACCTAACTACAATTTATGCACAGCCCAATATATAAATATTATTTTAAAGACTTGGACAAATAAAAGAGGCTTGTCAAGACAAAAATACCCCCCCACACACACACACAAAAACCACCCATAGGAGAACCATTATAAAGATGGCACACAAAACAAATAAAAGTTGTTGGAGGCCACTTTCAAGTCCCTTATTCATACAGTGTCTCTTCAGGTTTCCTGCACTGATCACCAAGGTCTGCACAAACATACGTGTGAAAGGAATTAGACTTGTTAAGGTTCCTGTAATGAGATTGATTATAAATATTCTTTGCAAAGTACACTAAAACATTAATTAGCATTGTGTAACACAGTAGGATTCTATTTAAAAAGTTATTTCAGAGCATTTAAGATTATGAAGGTAACACTTGCATGCAGTCTTTAAAACTGTTGTGTCTTTTCCCACATATTCCTACAGGAATCTAATTACAGAATTACAGAACAACAGAGTTGGAAGGGACTTTGAAGTCTTCTAGTCCAACCGCCTGCTCAAGAAGAGACCCTATACCATTCTGGATAAATGGCTGTCCAATCTCTTCTTAAAAACCTCCAGTGATGGAGCACCCACAACTTCTGAAGGCAAGCCATTCCACTGATTAATTGTTCTCACTAGGAGAAAATTAACCTTAATTTTAGATTCAATCTCTCTTTGTTCAGCTTCCATTTGTAATTTCTTGTCTTGTCTTAGATTGTCCCCCTCCACTCTGTAATAGTGCCTCAAATATTGAAAGAATATCATGTCACCCTTAGTTATTCTCTTCGTTAGACTAGACATTTCCAGGTCCTGCAACTGTTCATTGTATAGTTTAGCTTCCAGTCCCCTAAACATCTTTGTTGCTCTTCTCTGCACTCTTTCTAGAGTCTCAACATTTTTTTTTGAATGGGGTGAGCAAAATTGGATGCAGTAGTCCAAATGTGTTCTTACCACTGCAGTATAAAGCCAGCAGTGTACTGCAGCTACCAAAAAAGCCAATGAAATCCTAGACTATATTAACAGGGGGATATAATCAACATCATGTGAAGTGTTAGTATAACTTTATAAGGCCTTGGTAAGACCACTTTTGGAATACCATATCCAGTTTTGGTCACCACAATATAAAAAAGATGTTGAGATTCCGGAAACAGTAAAGAGAAGAGCAACAAAGATGATTAGGAGGCTGGACATATGAAGAACAGTTGTGGGAATTGGGTATGTCTAGTCTAGTGAAAAAAAGGACTAGGGTGACATGATAACAGTGTTCCAATATTTGAGGGGATGTCACCTATCTTCCAAAGTATCAGAAGGCAAGACAAGAAACAATGGATGAAAACTAACCAAGGAGAGAATCAATCTAGAACTAAGGAGAAATTTCCTGAGAGTAAGAATAAACCAGTGGAACGCCTTGCCTTCAGAAGTGTTGGTGCTTCATCACTGGAGGCTTTTAAAAAGAGACTGAACAGCCATTTGACTAAAATGGTATAGGGTCTCCTGCTTGAGCAGAGGGTTGGACTAGAAGACCTCCAAGTTCCTTCCAACTCTTATTCTGTTATTCTATTAAAGCGGTACTAACACTTCATGTGATCGTAATACTATCCCTCTGTTGATGCAGCCTGGCATGTATTGGCATGTATTGGCACCTGCAACACACTGCTGGCTCATACTTAATCTTATATATAACCTGGGTTCTTGCACATTAAGAAGCCTGATTAAGATCAGTGTGTATTCTTAGATGCTAACTAAATTGAGTTACAATGCCATTTAAAAAATTATGATATGTATGAATCAAATCAAATCAAGTTTATTACAGTCAATGACCAAGAATCAAACATTGACCCTAAATCTACAAACATCAAATTTTACATAGTGCTTGATATCATAATTCATTTTGAGCAAAATCAGCTAATTGCTAATTTTCTGGCTAATTTTTGGAAATCTTTTAATATCGTTCCTGACATAAAAGCAAAACCCTAGTGCTTTATTACTTCTCAGAATCTTAATAGCTTTTATTGCTTTCTGTTCTTATTTATCATCACATGTTTTTGACAATTATATCATCAAGACTGAATGTCTATTAGGACAATTATAGCTATCAACATATTATTAATATAAACCCCATCATGAATTATATATAACATTCTATGGTTTATAAAAATAAATGTTTACAGTTATATAAAAAAATTGAAAAGTAATTGTTCCCATATATCAATTAAGAAATTCTCCTGAAGCTTTTTCTTGTTTTAAAACAAACTTAGTTATACTCTTCATATTGGACTGGTTATATTTCATATTTTATTCTACTTATATTCATCAATTCTGTTAAAAATACGAACTCAGGTGGAAGTCAAATTTGCTAAAAGAAAGGAGAATGATTTAATAGCCACTGCAGTTTTTGTTTGCAAAATTTTTACCATGGTACATTTTTTTAAATAATCAATGAAGAAAAGCATATATATTTTAGAGTTGAAGGAATTAAAGCATCTTCTACTAAATACGAATGAAATAGTATGCAGTATTCTGTCATATTCTCCTGAAATTCTACACCTATATGTTCCTGTTCATTTTCACCAGAGATTATAATTTTTGTAATTTTATCCTGTCTTAATCTGAACATAGAATTTTTGGTTATATTTCTAATGAATGCTAGTTGGAGAAGGTTTGTTAAACATATAAATTAACTTTAGTCCTACTCTGTAACTGCTGAATGCAGCACATCTTGGCAAAGAAAGTTATCAATGTAATATCTTTATAGAGCAGTTATCAATGAAGGCACGTCAAACCTAAATCTGAAAAGGTTCTTAAATATTACCTAGGTAGTCATCAATCCATTTTATGTCTTTATAAAAGCTCTACAAAGGTTAAAACATCTGGGCTCTGAAATTGCACTTCGTTTGACTTCCTGTAAAAGCAAACAAAATATTATTTCTTCTTCCAAATAATTTCTAGTTTTAGTTTTTGGATATGTTGTAACATAACCAAATAACCAAAAATGTTTCCCTGGAAAAGATCAGAAATGAGGTTAGAATAAACTTCCTAAGATTAGAAGTATGAAGTTTGATTATCTATATACTTAATAGTCACTGTTCCTATTACCTGGTCCTGCACATTCTCCATCCCTATTGTTCTTATAGGAAAACTCCAAATTTAAGACAAAAGAAAGCAGATTATACAATATTCACTGCAAAGTAGCTTGTTTTATTTGCTAAATTATGATATTTGGGGATAAAATATGATTAGTGCACAATATACTGCATAATTAATTGGTATAATTGTGTGTACAGTACACAAACATAAAGCACAATGGATGTGCAGGAGAATGTACAAAATAAGTATGACTCCAGAAATGCATGGATAGACTAGCAAATATGTGGGTCTTTAAAAAAATATGAAGTTGTCCCATGAAGAAAAAAGAAAAAGAAAGGAAGTCCTACAGATAAACTTCACCATCTTTTCTGATGTTGTAGGGCTCCCTTTCCCATTTAAATCTGTGCCAAAAGGATTTCCCTTGTGAGCCTTACGGAACTGGTAGAGATTTCCCTTCTGCGCCATGCAAAGCATCAAGAAAGCCAGCTTCAGCTATAAATAACCCCTCTGCAGACATCCCTGACTTCCGGCTCTGCAGCTCCCTCCTGCTGCCTGCCCATCCCTCCCAGCCCGTTTTTCAAAGGCAGAGATGAAAATTACCAAGGAAAAAAGAGAACGCAAATTCCCCAAAGATTGCAGCCAAATATGGGGTTTCTTTCTTTCCCACCCCTTGATTTTCTCATGGGAAAAGCTTAAGTCAAATGGGGAATAAAAATGACAAATATCAAATATTCCCTCCCCCTCCACACACAGAAAAAAATCACTGAACTACATATTTATGCATCCATATGCATTCACTTACAAGGGTACAGATTTGAAGGAGGGGTGGTTCTGTTTTATTTTGTTTTCCTTTAAAACAGCAGGAACACATCCATAGGGGTGGCAAGGAGTGGAACCTGGGTGGAAATCAGCAAAGCAGCTATCCCAGGGGAAAACTCTCTTGTTTTATTCGCTAGTCTATTCACAGGAGAGGGGAACAAAATACCAGGAGCCAAGCAAAGCAAACAAACCTGACTGCCAGAGAAGAAAAGTGGGGCTGAAAGAGAATTTCCCAGCCAATCCAATGTAGACAGTGAGGGGACGTCAAGGATTTAGGAGAGGTGTTTTTTTCAAAGATGAGTGAGGAGAAAAAAGAGAGAGAGAGAGAAAATCCGATAAAAACAGCTCTTAAAGATCTAATGAGCCCACTTGCAGATTAAAGGCCAAAGGGAATCTCCAGGGCAGCTGTTTTACTATAGCATTTTCTTCAACATCTATTAGTCCTAGTTGTGTAAAGGATATGAACAATCCCCTTTGGAGAGCAGGAGTTGTTGGTTTTTAATTTGATGTTATTTTGATACTTGAAGAAACACAGGAAAAGAAAAGCCGTTAAATATTTTAAAATATTAATAGTAGCAGTCATGTATTGTGCCTCACAAATCTTTATTCCTCTGCCTTTCTTCCACAGGAAACAATATGATTTGTTTGTTTATTGATTAATTAATTTATTTCGTATGGCCGCCCATCTCAAAAAGTGATTCTCGGCAGTGAACAATTTTTTAAAAAAAATAAAAACAATTAAAACACAAAAATGAAATTATTCCATACATATAGCTCACATGCTGTGCTCACATAGCTTTCCTCACATGTGGTCACACCATGAGCTGCAATACCGTACATGTGAATACTGAACTGTGAGGCTGAAAAGAGCCTATGTTTAAGCAAGTCGGATTCTGCATTTGATTGTGAGGATTTTTTTTTTATTTAATGGCATTTCAAACTGCTTCAGAGAATGCCTTCTTAGCTATACGTTCTTGAATAAATATATGCTTCTCTATTTTAACATTCTTTATAATCTTGTATATTTCAATGTTAATGTCTGAAGATTCTTTCTACGTCTTTTTTAATTCTTTGTGATCAACGCAGCCACATTTGCTCCACTCTAACTTGTCCAAAGTGGTAGCTAAAACGAAAGAAAATGTAAATGTTTCATGGAAGTCTTGAACATAGTAATGCCTCTTCTATGGGACATATCTATCTGAGAACCAAAAGTCTAGGCCTTTTGAAATAAGAAAGGCCTTTTAAAAATGTTTATCAGGTCTACATTGCTTTATCTATACTCTGATAAAGGATATAGATATGATAAACCATTTAACAGAAAAAGTCTATATTAAATAAATCCATAAACTTTAGGGAAAAACAAGGAACCACGATTAGATTGATAATCTGTGCTTAAAAAAAAGAGTGAACAATAAATTAACTTATTGGAACCTTCAAGGAACCAAGATTCAGGACCAATCTCAGCCCTAGAATCACTAGTGGATTTGGGGCAACTGTATACTAGCTTTGTCCAAATTCCACCTACATGACATACAGTCTTAGAAAGAGAAGGGATTGCAGCAAAATGATCCCCTCCCCCAATTGTATGCTTTCTTCCCACCAAAGTCTTCTGGGTGGCTCATAGGGGATTATTCATTTTATCCTCCTAGCAACCCTGTTAATGAGTCTGTTATCTAACATGTTTTCAAATATAGCTACATTCTTGTCCCTGTGATTCAATATGAACTCAACTATAGCATAAGCAGATAACTAATTGTGGGCCAGAGGAAGTGCCATTAGGGTTCTTATGAATCTGCTGAATTGCACAGAGATGTACCGTATTTTTCGGTGTATAAGACGCACTCCCCCCCCCAAAAAAGTGGGTGAAAATGTCTGTGCGTCTTATAGAGCGAATGTTGCCAAAGTGCCGCCCACCCCCACTCTTCGGCCTCTGCCTCTGCCTCCCAGCAATTTGCCTCCTTGCAGCAAACAGCAAACAGCCTGGTTAGCTTCAGCACAGCCTGATTTAGCACGAGCAGCTGATTGGCGGTTGGATCTGCCTCCTGGAATACCACCTATCAGCTGTTCCAGGCTGCTGGGATCACCATCACCGCCCATTGCCGCCGCCTATCGCCGCCTCTGCACGCCCCATTTTCGGCCTCTGCACGTCCCATTTTTTGCCTCCGCGCACCCCATTTTTCGCCCGTTCCAGGTGGTGGGGATAGGCGGCAGCGGCAGTGATCCCCACCGCCTGGAACGGGCTGAAAACGGGATGCGCGGAGGCTGAAAACGGGATGTGTAGAGGCCAAAAATGAGGTGCGCAGAGGCAGCGATAGGTGGCAGTGGCAATAGGTGGTGGCGATCCCCGCAGCCTGGAACAGCTGATAGGCAGTATTCCAGGAGGCCGATCCAACCGCCAATCAGCTGCTCGTACTAAATCAGGCTGTGCTGAAGCTGAAGCTGAGGCTGTTTGCTGTTTTCTGCAAGGAGGCAAATTATTGGGAGGCAGAGACAGATTTTTTTTTCTTGTTTTCCTCCCCAAAAGCTAGGTGCGTCTTATAGTCTGAAAAATACGGTTTATCCTACCTTTCTGTTCCAGCATTCAGTTCAGAACATGCTCTGTAATACTAGCTTCCTCACTTGAAAGAATAGTTGTTGGTACTGAATAGTCAGCCCTGCAAGAAGTTTACTATATAGCGCTGTTGTAGAATGTTGCTATGAGGAGGAGAAATTCTCATAACAATGGTTGAGCACAGTTATTACTACAATACCAGAGATTCATCCATATCTGTTCTGAAAGATCCAATATAATTTTTACATTTTGCCAAAGCTATTTTTTTGCAAAGATAATACACCAAGAAGATTGTTATTACCCTTTCTCTATGCCATTGGCTTCACTAAAATCTTACATTAAGTTATTCTTGTTTTACCAGAGATGCATTTTATTGTGAGAGATTGTTGGCACATGAACAAAGGTAAAAATAGAAATATCAGTATTTACATGCTTTATTGAGGTAGATCATAGCTTTGACCTATGATTCCTAGTGATCACTTTTGTAACTGAGATTTCCCCCATTCAAAGTTCCTGTGAGACATGAACTCACTGGGTGGTCTTAGACAAATTTGTATTTTCAAGTCTTACTTTTGCAAAATGGAGATAGCGCAGTCTGGCTTTATATATTACTGTATGGACTGCCTGGAACAGGCTCAAACAATAAGCATTACCAACTTGTCAAACTTGCCCTGGATTACTCACTGCAGGAAGGCAGTTGTGTGTTGATCAATAAGAAAGATTAAGTGAAATCCTTTTCTGCATATAGGAAATAGCATATTAGGAAAATTATGCCAGAACTCAACTCTCTTGACATGCTGATTTTCTGCAGATAGAGTAACATCCCTTAGGGTAGCATTAAACACAGCAGCTTTTCATCTCTAGGTTGAACTGGTATGGTCCCAAAAAAATCTTAACCCTCAATTCTGTTGACTGTACAACTGCCTCTAAATTAGAATATATAAAATGTTTTGGAATCTCAGAAACTTTTATTATTAGGAAAAGACAAAGTGGACCTATAGTCTAATATGGTCCATGAAAACAAAGGTGTTAGGTAGTAGAGGGCATGTTGTAAATGAAGAATCCAAACTTATATTTATCCCTTGATTTAAGTCTTCCTGCTGAAGAATAAAACAGGAGTTAAAGGTTATTAGTAAATCAAAATAATGATTTATGCAACAACTATTCCAAAAGGCATAATGTTATATCGGTGAAGTGCTTATTTCTCTTAACTTTGGTGGGTGGTTCTCCAAGAGAAAGTTTATCGTTCAGTCCAAGACATTATAGCAATTTATCTAAGTAGGGTTTTTTTATTGCTGCAGACTCCACCCTCAATGCTGCTGCTCAAGTCAGAGTCAAACTGTGCTTCACAGATTATTCCCCGTCCCTGTCTCCACCCATATCCAACCTTTTGGAAAGAAATTAATTTCAAAACAAACAAACCTATATCTCTCTGGGAAACAACAAAGAGAAAAACAAAAGAAATAGAAGGAAATACATACAATTAAAATCCAAATAATAAGCACATTAGTCTGTACACTCCAGGTAGGACCTCGGATAGATATTAGGGAAGGTATTAGAAACAATAATATTTACTTTTAAAGAAAATAATTAAGCGGGGGGGGAAAGTGCATTCAAAATTTTTCAGCAGAAAGACGTGTGATTTTAATAAGGAATGTTCGTGGCAGAGGGAAGATTACAATGGGATGCATGCAATATTTAAAAAAAAACATTCTGACAAAGATCCTGAAGGACTACACCCAACTTTTGATTATTTTCCAAAATTCTACTTTCCCTTTTCCACTTGCTAACTCACCCACCTAGAAGCAATTCACCTATGTATATATAGAAAGATTAAAGATGTGGTGTACTCTTTAGTTAATTGGATTTTGTCAGAGATCTTATCAGATCACCGAGATGGAAAAAAAGAGGGGAGGGGAGCATATTTGACACCACAAGTCTTTCTTATATATGCTTCCCTAAAATTTGTTCGTATTTTTCAAACACACACATACACACAAACCCTTTACAAATTTAAGTTTCAAGTATTACTTAGAGAGCATGGCTTAACAACAGAAGGATCAAATTAAACAGGTTGTGGAAGTAGCTATCTAAAACTGGGAAGTGAGAAAGGCTCAAAGAAGAGAAAAAAAGTACTAAAACATGTATGTGAAGAACAGAGACAGTTTTCCTCCCTGCAAATGTGGAGGAAGGTATTTCAATCTGGGGTGATGATAACATAAAGTTTCACAAGAATGAGAAAGAAATGCCTGATTCATGCAAAATTATTTTAAATATCATAATTCTCTTGCTCTAATATGGATTTCACTCTACTTTCTGTGGCTTTTCATAAAATGGGGGGGGGGGGAACCCAAAAACCAAAGCAGAATTCAACACTTCAGACGGATTAAAACAAGAGGTGGGGATGTGATGTGTTTAAGGGGGAAAGTATATTGG
>QLTV01001993.1:795475-835451 GCA_003457575.1 Thermophis baileyi
CAATATGCATACCTTTGTAAAAGCAGTATCCAAGCACTACAAAAGCAATGCATCTTTCATCCTCACCTCCACCCACCCAATTATCCTATAATACAACAGAATAGGTTTTCACTTGCCATAAACCAACCAAGGATTTCAAATTCCATGGATGACAGATTCCCATACTGCGAATGTCCACACCATTGTATGGCTCTCTAGTCTTTCTTAATAAGGTCACCTTAAAAGCTGGGAATAAGGAAACAGGGCAACGGGGTGTCAACTTAACGCGGTCAGGTCCCCGGAGGATCACATTATACGTACAGTGATTGGAACTGTTCCAGTGCTGGTTACGAACAGGGGTGCTGTAGGGATTGGGGTTCACAGCTCCTTTGTCCTGGATCAAGCATGCACGGTTCTGGTTGTAAAAATCCATCATGAAGAAGGAATTAGGGCTGCTGTTTAAACCAGCTACCTCCACACTTTCGTACATCTTCTCCAAGCAGAACAAGGGGTAAGAGGGGTTGGGATCTAGTGTGGAATGGGAAGGAGGGAATCAGAACAAAAGTTTGATGATGAAAGAGCAAAATTCTATAGTGATACTTAATTCACAGAGCTGAGGGGAAGTTGACTGGTTGTTTTCTGTTTTCTGTGCTGCTCTTGCTTGCTTGCTTGCTTTCACTCCCCCACCCCCTTGATCCCTGGTGGAGAGGTATTTAGGGAATCCAAAAGCAGCTGGGGAATCCAAACAGACCAGGTTGGTCACAGAAGGTCTTGCTGAAAGTTTTGAAAAAAAACATCCGAAGGACAATATTCAAATCTCCATTCTTCTATTCCAAAGGCATCCCTTGAAAATTAGGCTAGCAAGTTAGCCTGAATTATGCTTCACGATCAAGATAGATTCATAAATCCAAACAAATATTTTTTTTAAAAAAATAAAAAAAATGTATTTTTACTTTTACAAAAATAATAGAATCCAAGTCGTTCTGCCTTCTGAAGAGTAAAATTCTTTATAGAAGTAGGCTCCCTGGTATTAGATAGTATTTTGGACACATTTCCACCTCCCATTCAGTTCCATGCTTCCTTCTCCCAAACTAACAAGAGGAAAGGAGGGAAGGGAGGGAGGTTCTTTGCAGTAACTCTTTTCAGAAAAAATGGGAGAAAAAGTTTCAAACACACATGCATACAAAAAAATAAGACTTCCTGCTAGAATTCAAGAATTGTTTTGCTATCTCTCAGAGAACTGGAGGCAATCATGGATTGCATTTACATGTATTAAAATTACATCTCTATCCCACCGCAGAAAGAGGAGGGAAAGGGAGGGAGAAAAATAATGGAATTATACAAATGTGTTGTCAGGTTCTCAATGCTTGGGAAGATGCCAGAGGCCTTGAATTGTCTTGGATGCAGAAGGATTTTTCTCCAGCCGCTTGGTTCTCCTCTCCCTGGGAAAAAGGTGTGTGTGTGTGTGTGTGTGTGTGTGTGTGTGTGTGTGTGTGTGTGTGTGTGTGTGTGTGTGTGTGTGTGTGTGTGTGAGAGAGAGAGAGAGAGAGAGAGAGAGCGAGAGAGAGAGAGAGGGAGAGAGCGGGAGGAATGGAATGGAATGGAATGGAACGGACTGGAATTCAGCAAGGTTTCTCTTCCCCACCCCCAAGAGAGAGAGAGAGAGCATACGCGCATGTGTTTTGTGTGTGCGTATGTATGTGTGTGATGTATAGGACTGATAGATTAAAGGCAGCACAAAATCTTTCCTCGACTCAAAAAGTCGGCTCTCAACCAGCTTAACTCTTTCCTTACCTGCTGCGTGCTGTGTCTTGCGCAGCCCCAACCAAATGTGGAAAAGCGCAGGCTGGGGGAGGAGGGAAGAAGGAAACAGAGAGAAATGAATGAATGAATGAATGAAATAAAGGAAGGGGAGGAGGAATGGAAGGGAGGAGAGAAAAAGGACGGGCGTTAAAAAAAAAAGTGCCTCTCCAGCAGCTGTCTGTAGCTACAAAACTGCAGACACCGCATCATCATGTGTTTTCTCCATCCCTGGAGTGCCGCAAGGAAAAAAAGCAAGCAGACCCCCCCTCTTTTTTTGTGGCAAGGAATTGGCCAGGGCGGCCCCTTTTGCCTGCATCACCCCTCTCCAAATCGGAGGTTTCTGCTGTTCCTCCAGCCACCCCCTATTTGCGTAATGTTATGCAGCTGAACTCCGCCTGAACTCTCCTCACAAAAAGCTTCACCTCCAAATGACCCACTCACAGGCCTTCTCCTTCCCAGTGACATCACAGGGGCGCTCCCCCCCACCTCCTCCTCCTCTTCGCTTGCCAGGGCTGCCACCAGCATGCGGCAGCCACACCGCTGAGCCAAAAGCAGACCTACCACGAACAGATAAAAAGGTGTTCTGTCTGTTCAGGAAGCCGGTAAGGAATAAAAAAAAGGCTGTTCATATATTTAAGAAAAAGAAGACTGAGCAATAAGGGGACACACACACACACACACACACACACACACACACACACAGTGCTTTAAAATCCCCAGTATTCCATTGCCTTAAAATCCCCAGTATTCCATCACACCTGCCAGCCAAGTGGAAAGAAAGCAGACAGACACCCTGATGTTCAAACTAATATTGTTAAGCAGAATTACTCCAATAGTTCTTGCTCCTGCATTGGAAGGCAGGGCAGAACTATTATCCACATAACCTAGTATAGTGGATATATGTTTGCCCCAAATCACCTGAGTTACCAGGGATTTAAATAGGGAATTTCCAGTTCGGACATCATGCTCTGAGATAACATATTACATCCATACATTTGGTTTGGGAATATGGAATGTACTTTGTTCTTTAGCCCTGTGGAAGAATAAATTTGGGCAAATATATCTCAGTGTTTCACACCACAAAAATACTGTAGATCAGGAAGAAATCTATTTTCACATGAAGGATGTTGTTTAATTGATGGGCCCTTACAAACAGCAGTTACATATTTTTTTTAAAATTTCTACTGCATTACATATATTTATTCTGCACTTGTATATACTGCGTTGCCTTTAAAGCAAAGGGTATTAACACACTACAATCGTTTCTTTTTTCTTTAAGGATCTTGAATGGTCAATTGAAATGTTAAATCTCACAATAGATCTATCTACTGAATAGCTGTAACATGCTTTCAGCAATATTTAGTATCAGCAGTCATCAAAAGGGATATTCAGTCTTTATACAATCTCCAAACTGTCAGAGTTTGCAACCTGCCATTCTAGACACGTAATTATCCAAATAATATCATATAGCTCAAAATGAGCACAGCACTTGCAGTGAATAAAATGGTAGGCTTTGTTACAGACACACACATATACACAAGCATGCACTAGATAGATAAGAACATTAAGAGCTTACTGGAGAAGACCAGTGAGCTAATCTAGTCCAGAATTCTGTGTTCCAAGGTGACCAACCAGATGCATTCAGGAAGTTCACAATAGCCTTCTTCCACTGTTAACTCCCTAGCAGCTGGTATTAAGAGATAGATAGTCTTCGACTTACGACCACAATCAAGCCCAAAATTTCCATTGCTAAGCCAGACATTTGCTAAATGAGTTTTACCCCATTTTATGAGCTTTCTTGCTACATTTGTTAAGCAAATCACTGCAGTCATTAAGTTGGTCATATTGTTGTAAAGTGAATCTGGCTTCCCCGTTGAGTTTTCTTGTCAGAACATCGCAAAAAGGGATCACGTGACCCCGAGACACTGCAACCGTCATAAATATGAGTCAGTTGCCAAATATTTGAATTTTGATCATGGGACCATGGGAGTACTGCAATGCTCGTAAGTGTGGAAGCTACTGTTGTAACTTCAAATGGTCACTAAATGCATTGTTGTAAATTGAGGATTACCTGTATTGCCTATGATCATCATGATAATAAAAAGCCATTAAGACAACTACCCATTGATAGCTCAAACTTCTGCAAATTTGCTCAGTCTTCTTTTAAAATCACCTTAATTTTACATCACTGCATCTGGTGCCAGCAGACTGGGCCAGTTGCTGGTTTGTGTAAAGAAGTACCCATATGCCTTTTGAAAGTTCATAAATTCCTTTTGTTTAATTGTAATAGATGAACCTCCAAACTCTACCACTATGAGAAAGGGAGGAAAAATGTATCTGAACCCACAATTGCCACACTATGCACAATTTTATATTCCTGCCCACTTTCACTTCAAATTAAAAATCCCAGATGCTTTAGCCTTTCCTCATACAGGAATTTCTATATCTCATCATCACTTCCACTGTTCTTTTCTTTGCATAAGATGTGCTTTTCTCTTAAATATTTGATTTACAAAAATTGCATGAAGGAGGTTGAAATGTTCACAATAGCAGTATTAGTTATAAAGAGGAGGAGCAACAGTGATAAAGAAAACCACCTAAATCTCTTCAGAGCAAAATTTTAATCACATAAACCAAGAATGCAGCCTTGCACTGATTCAGACCACTGAGCCACGTTTTTTTCAGTTCTGTATACATGAATGAGGAATTGCGCTAACTCTCTAAAGCAATATTTTGCAGTTTAGTGCTAAATTATATATAAAAAACCTGAACTAACTTTACCTATGATGACGAACTCTGCAAGCCAACACACATTTGCAGGCCAGGGCTACAAACAGATATGAGCCCTTTGTAGGGCAAGGATAATTGTCACATATTCAACTCCATGTAATAGTTCTCTAGATTTTGGGGGTTTTTTAAAAAGAAAAATATACTTCTTAAATTTGAAACATTACATTCAAAATAACGTCTAATGAAGCCACGTGAAGATTCCTAAAATGTTTGGGAGTCAGGAATTCCATGCTTCTATCTTGCCCAAGAGGAACAAAGCAAATTATACAAAGTAAAATGCTTAAACTGAACAATTCAAATTTGTTGTCTTGGAATTCAGATAACATACTGCTCGTGGAATTACATTCCGGGGTATTACTGGCATAAATACTTCAAGAAAGATCTATTCTGTTCAGATTATTTGTGTAACTTTTGCAGTATAGAATAATGACTGAACCAAAGAATGGTTTCTCCAGAGACAGAAAGGGGCTTGCAGAATTGTGTCCATTTAATTAAGCGTAAGTATAGATCAGGCATAGTCAACATTTACAAGAATTTGGAGGGATAACAGTAGCCCAGGTTTCTTACAAATACTCTTCACTGGGTTTCTTTAGGCTTAGGGAAATCAGTACTGAAAGAGTGCATCTTGAATTCTAGCATTCTAACAAAAAAGCTATCACCAAATCAATGGAGCAGGATACAATTTACCATCTAGTCAAATGCCTGATTTAAACTATGCCCAACAGACTGATGAGGGGGATCATCAAAATAGACTTGGCACCATTCCTAACCACCAATCAACTAATACTTCCCAAGAAATCTCCAATCACTAGCCAATCAAGTTCCTCCCCCATTCAAATTCAACAGAGACCACAATATTGCAAAACAAGTTCAACCCATACTTCTAAACTTGCACCGAGAGAACCTTGTTGGAATATGAGGTAAAACATCTGTTAAAATGCTATCTGTATTTCAATATTGATTTCCCCAATCAAAAGAGAACTAAAAAAAAAGGCATGTTCAATGTTTACACTGACTGTCAAACTGAAAATTCAAAAGAACAAGTAAAAACTATGCAATCAAGACAATCATTTCTGCATTTCTCTTTGCCCCGATTGCTTAGTCAGACTCATGAAGCAATTCATTTCCAATGTGAAATGTTATCCTTAGCCCTTGAAGAATTTATAGCATCACCATAGGAAGCTTTTCAGAGGTAGTTATCTACAGTAATTCATCAAACATTCCCTACAATTAACTCCCAATCTCCACCCCTCGTTTTAAGTAATGTTCAATGCTCCGTATCTGTAATAAATATCATAATTTCCCCCAAATCCACACAAAGATGCATAGACTCATAGATGCAATCATAAAGACCATATAATGCAAATACTACTGCATGTTTGACTGTTATACAGAATTTTACCTGTTTAGGTAGATAATTCTGGTTCTCTCAAAATAAGCATTTTTAATGCTCTTCTTTGCACATATTGAAACAACCTTTCTCCAGATATCCATCTAACAGAAAAGACAAAATGCTTGCCACACCTATAAACATACAACTTAGAAAGCCCAGAATCAAATTAATCGTCCAGCACAGCTTATGTGAAGTCCACCCAAGATCTTCTCTAAAACACTAACTGTATATTTCTAGGCAACAGATAATGTCATGTACAATATTTAATCTGTGCAATATTTGTAATATTAATATCCAGGCCTTCCATATTTGTTTAATGTCAAGTTCTATCAAGGATCATAGGAAAACAAATCGCTATGCATCGAGGAACAGTCTTGAAAGAAAGGATGAGTTTTCAAACAGCTAAATGGTCAAACCATATTTTCCTATAAGTTAAATGATGCCAGAACTCAGGGATTAACAACAGCAGAAACCTAAAAAAGACAAGATCACACTTGCATCTTACTTTTTAAAAAAAAATAGTATTTGGAAATGAAAAGAACTCTAAAACCCAAACACAGAGAATAAAAAAATAATAATTCTTCATCTGATAAGGAAACTCCTAAGGGCTTTTTGTCAAACTGTTTGATATAGTGTGAAAGTGTTTTTATGACACTCCCATAAACATATACCAATCCAACCTAAGTGTGCCTTCCAAGCCCCCAAGGGTTCAGATCTTTCCTAAGAACATTCAGAAACAACACGCACGTACCCCCATTCTTTTCTCCCTCTAAAAAAGAAATTCTTGCACGAGATACATAAACTTTCTAATATGGGGGAGTTGTATATGGAAAAGATCACTGAAAAAAAATCATTTTTTCTTTCTTTCACAGGACAATGCTCATTCTGGTTAAAACAGTAACAGAGGCCTTTTCAAACCTTCAAAAGTTTTGCTATCCCATACTTAAAAAAAAAATCATTTAAAAAGTGATATATTCTAATCACCAAAAGTGTTTATCTTAAGAATGCTCAAATTTCTCCTGAACCCTGGATCTTCCCTACAGCATGTTAATTTCAGATGAAGAAGGGATAGCATTACCACATCCTGGGAATTTTCTCTGTTGCTGTCCAGTGACTGCATTTTTGTAGCCAGATCTGCTAGCCTAAATCTGCGGAGGTGACTTTCTAGTTAATGAACATGTGTAATGAATGCTTTAGCTGCTCAAATTTTCTGTAGCTGCAATAAAAAAGAAGCAAGCATAGTTTATCCTCATTTTTAAAAATATTGAAGTTATAGCAAAAAATAACACATTTTATGAAATACAAAGAATTGTGATACATGATTAAATCCAATACTAAATGTGCTGGCCGAGTCTAATCAGCTTGATTTACATTGATGAAAATAATGATAATATACACAATATTACAATATGATTTAGAAATCTATTATACCAGTATGTTTATAAAGGTTCTTAGTGCTCATAAAAAAGTCATTAGCTTAAACCTTAATGGCAGAGAATTAAAATACTTCAATTTCTTCATTTCCACCACAAATTGAATCATGGAATAATTAGTTTTACGCTGATGCATGCAACATAATGCAGGGCCTTCAATAAAGAAGAACAGACTATTCTCTTTAGCAGGTTCTAAAGAGGATGAGCCAACAGCTGGCCCTTTCTGGCCTACCCAAAACCCTTTTTCTCTATCACAGATAGAGAGCAGAGGGAGTAAAAAATATACTTTCAAGTCATGATTAATGCAAATGTCTATATTAGAGAGGGAGAATATATGTATTTGTGTGTGTGTGTGTGTGTGTGTGTGTGTGTGTGTGTGTGTGTACCCTGTTTCCCCCAAAATAAGACATCCCCTGATAATAACCCCAATTGGGCTTTTGAGTGCATGGCAATAAGGCCAAGCGCTTATTTCAGGGTTCAAAAAAATATAAGACAGGTCTTATTTTCGGGGAAACACGGTATGTATGTATGTATGCTTCATAAATTACCATGTGTGTGTGTGTGTGTGTGGGTGTGTATGTATGTATGTATGTATATGTATATGTATGTATGTATGTGTGTGTGTATACACACACACACACACACACATATATATGTATATATATGTGTGACACATACAAATATATAAACAGTATATCTAGGAGGATTTCTAACTTTATTTTATTATTCCAACTTTGACTCTTCAGAGATCCCACAGTGATGCTGGGCAGCTTATATATATATTATTAAACCCATATCAACATTTCTATAGCATTAACCAGATTTGATACAACTGAAATTATTATTTTAAAAAGACTGAGTTTTTAAATCTGACCCCCCAACCTGAACAGAAAAATGCAGCTTATGTATATGTATGTGCATGCTGCTTGCATTCAACAGAAAAACTCAGTGGGGCCTGTTTAAATAATAATAGAAAGTCAGAGGCTCTGCTTAGCTAGCAGATTTTCAAACAAAACCCCCCAAACTTCCTGTAGGGAACATGACAAATGTCTGTTTTGACTTATTTAGTAAAAGACTGCCATGAAAGAGAAAGGAGGAAACATACAAAGAAAGGGAAAAAAAGCATAAGAAAGAAAATAGAGCATAAGTGAGGGACCAAAAGAAAGATTAAATATAGGAGGAGAAAAAGAAGAAATGCATGAGAAAAAAGCTACGTAAGACAAGAAAGAGAAGAAACAGAAGGAAAAGTAATAGAAAAAAAAGGAGGGGAAAGAGCAACTAAAACAAGAATAAAAGAAAACAGGTAAAGATTGAAACATATAATAAGGAATTATATATATATATATATATATATATATATGTGTGTGTGTGTGTGTGTGTGTGTGTGTGTGTGTGTGTGTGTGTGTGTGTGTGTGTGTGTGTTATATTTTTACATAAATAAAGGGAGACTAGTATAGATCTATTTCAAGCTATTTAGCTCTCATCAGCTAGCCACACCCTTCTGGGATTAGAACCCGGGCCCCTTGCCTAACATATATATATATATAGTCTATATATAGACTATATATATATATAGTCTATATAAAGGGAGACTATATATATAGTCTATATATATAGACTATATATATAGTCTCTCTCTCTCTATATATATATAGTCTCCCTTTATTTATTTATTTATCAGTAAAAATATGAGACACACACACACACACACACACACACACACACACATGAAAGAAGAGTGAAAGGGAAACAAATGGAACACAGTAGATATTTAGAAAGAGAATAGGTTGTAGGAGGAAAATACAAAAAAGTTTGAGAAACTGCTGATCTTGCTATTAGAACAACAGTTCCTATTTAACTTTCCCAACAAAATTAATGGAATTAAAAAGAATTCTGGCAAGATCACATCCTGAGTCAGAAAGGAAGTTTGGAGCCTACCAGTAAATCTCTTGCTGAAATCATGAATTCCCAATTTTCTCAGTTCCTTCAAATTCAGTTTAATTCCTAATGAATGCTTGGAAACATCCATGCATTTTCCTGGGAACAATATGAAATCCCTAAGGAGTTCCTGATTGCTCCCCATCCAAATAGTAGTTAGGTCCAAACCTGCTTTAACTTTTCCAGATCAGCTAGTTGCTGCCATAACCAAAAGTTCCAAACAAGTTATTGAAAAATGTTTGTGTGCACACGCAGTAAAACAGAGAGAAAAAGATATAGCAAGGTTTTTCAAGAAGAGTAGATTTTCACATCGAAAAATATGTGAGTTTGCTTCTGGTACTTTTATACATTCCTATGCTCAGAAATATCCCTTCCGTAAGGTTTAGCACATGTCTTTCTCTGCCTAAATCATTACTGTGCTTCAGACAATACTTGGTAGAGCTCCAGGTTCTAATAAAAAAGTAAATTAGTTAGATTAAGTGAAATTAGATTACTATGTAATTCCTTCGGTTACTTAAGGCAGAGTAATTTCTTCAAGAATAAATCAATGTAAACTCATTTGAAAATATATTTTAGCTGCCATTTCTAATGCTTCCAGATATTTTGGCCATATAACATATATTATTAATGTTGTATAAGTAGTCCTCGAATTACGACCACAATTGAGCCCAAAATTTATGTGGATAAGCAAGTCATTTGTTAAGTGAGTTTTGCCCCATTTTATGATCTCTCTTGCCACAGTTATTAAGTGAATCACTGCAGTTATTAGTAACACAGTTGTTAAGTGAATCTGGCTTCCCCATTGATTTTGCTTGTCAAAAGATGATAGCATGACCCCAGGACACTGCAACCGTCATAAATATGAGTCAAGCATCTGAATTTTGATCACGTGACCATGGGGTTGGTTGCAATGGTTGTAAGTGTGAAAAACAGTCATAAGTCCCTTTTTCCAGTGCTGCTTTAAGTTCGAATGGTCACTAAATGAACTGTTGTAAGTCGAGGACTACATGTATAGCAATAGCAATAGCACTTAGACTTATATACCGCTTCATAGTGCTTTACAGCCCTCTCTGTTTACAGAGTCAGCATATTGCCCCCAACAATCTGGGTCCTCATTTTTACCGACCTCGGAAGGATGGAAGGCTGAGTCAACCTTGAGCCTGGTGAGATTCAATCTGCCAAACTGCTGGCAGCTGGTGATTAGCAGAAGTAGCCTGCAGTACTGCACTCTAACCACTGCGCCACCACGGCTCATGTATATGGCAATCTTGTACGTTTTACTTGTATTTACATGCAACTGCATGGCTTGTATGAGATTAAGTGAAACTACAAAAAGAGTTATGTGTGGATACATTCTGTCATCACAGTAGAACAGTGGGGATAAATGTTCTATTGGGACTTGCTCAGGGAATGTGTATAGTTGTGGCTACTTTCCTTTTTAGACAGGCATTAAAAAAACAACAAAAATTCAAAGCACATATAAGAAAGATCACAAAACATGCATTCACCTATACACTCTTAACTATTCCTGTTTTGCTTGCTGTACTGCAAGCAAAAGACCACCCCTTTCAGCAAAAGCAGAAGGGCAGGTTTTTAGTAATTTATATCTAGCAAATATAAGGCAAGGCTACACAATAATTGACAGCTCCAGGGCCAATTTTGAGCAGCACTATAAAAATTCCTTCTCTATCTAAAAGTACTCTGAAGCTTCAGCAGGAAAATGCTGGAAATTAAGGAACAAACCCCTTCAATTACAAACCAGCATTCTCAAGAAAGAAGATGAGAAGACTAAATCCTCTTTACCTGTTAAGTTTGTTTTACAGAGGTTGTTTTTTTTTTAATTCTGGAAAGTTCATTCTTCATTTTATGGTATATATAGACCAGGCCTCATTCAGGCAGTTCCACTTCATCTTTAACAATCCTTTTTATCCCTCTCACTCCACTGGGCACTCAGCCTCTACAAGCAGATTCTGTTCACCACTCGTAATAAATGGTTGATATGGCAAGTTGTGTAATTCACCCTTCAACTGATATCCTGCAGATGTGTTAGGATTACAACTCCCAAAATTACTGGTGAGATCTGTATATGAAGGCAGAACTATTTGCACGCAATTAGACTTTATTCGCAACAAATATTTATGCATCACAAGACTGTTCAATGAATGGTATGAAATCCACCTCTGAGCTTCTTTCATGTGTGAGAATGTTCGTATATGTGATTATTTTTAACAATGAATTTAAAATGGAATACAGGTATGCTTTAAATTGTAACCCGTCTGAAAATTAATATTGACTTTACTGATGCAAGGAATGCCAGAATCAGTCGAAGTTCAATTTACGAAACAACCTAATTGTTGTACTGTGTTCACTCAGAGAGAAGTTAGTGATTTATTTCCATTCCAGCTTTGATGCCCTCCAGAAGTATAGAACTATGGTTCCACAATCTCTTTTAATGCACAATTCCTATTTAAAACACAGAACATACACGTACATACCCAATTTCGACATTCCCTCTATAATGCTTGTGGATTCCATTTCAATATCCGCATACTCATTTCTAAAATGCTATTCCTCCCTAAGTATCTTAAAATGCTAAGCTCTTTGAATCCATGTTTACAGGCCTATCTGTAAGGAGAGTAAAATGAAATGGAGAATTCTATTAAAAGGCAAAACAGTATAATGATGAAAATGATATTGGGGGAACATTGCATGATCAAAGAGAAAGAGAGGACATACGATGGTTTTGATCTTCTCAATTTCAAAGCTGACTCTTAAAACTAATTTAGAAGATCGAAACACAAAGCCTTTCCATAGAGAGCAGCTAAAGAGATTCACAGAACAAGCTATAGTCAACACTGAAACAGGATGAGCAATTTGTGATTCAGGGGGTACAGGAAGCTACCCATTGCCTCAGCATAATTATAGGAACTAGGTCTTCATGATTTATTGGGGGAAGATAGCATGTCATGTGAATATACCAGTAATGTTTTCGTTTTTGTTGCCATGTATTTTGAAAGCCAGGAAAGCCAACAGAATAGTCTGGCTGCCAGCAGTTTCTGAGTGATGGGTCCTTTCAGATAATAATGGGGGACAACATAAGTAAGGTTAGAAGATTAAACAACAGCCTCCCACAAGGCTCTGTAATGGCACCAACACTATATATCAGATATGCTGGTGATAAGGGGAAGCAAATTTGGATTCGCTGATGATTTGGCCATAGTGGTACAAGAAAAACACATGGAGGTGGCTGATAGGCTCCTGTCCAAAGGTCTTAAAATCTTGGGAAAATTCTTAACTGAACTGAGGATCAGTCCTAGCACCAGCAAAACAGTAACTATGTGCTTCCACCTTAACAACAAACTAGCATACAAAAGCCCTGAAGGTCTACTTAAACAACAACTTACGTTTTATGATACCAATAAGGTTATAGTACGTTGGAGTAATATTGGACCAGACTGTCTTCTACAAGAAACACCTAGAGAATACGGCAGAAATAGTCCATACTAGGAACAACATACTTCAGAAATTATGGGGAGCTTCAGCTGCCACCCTCAGGTCATCAGCCCTAGGGTTGGTCAAATCCGCAGCAGAATACTCTGCCCCTATATGGCTTAACAGCTGCCATACTAGTAAGTTAAGCGCCAGACTCAACGATACCATGAGGATTATAACTTGCTGGCTTCCTGTTCTGAGCCATATAGCACCTCTAGCTTTACAAAGGCAAGATGCACTAGTGAGAGAATACAGAAAAACTATGAAAAAAATCACTCCTACAGGTGCACGATGACCATCCTCATTTATCAGCAAGAAGACTCAAATCCAGGAAGCCCCCACTGGCACAACATTTTCCCAACAACTTTAACATCAATTCCCAACGGAAAGCCAAATGGGTCACTGAATACCCAGTTATAGGAAGACATGTAAATGATCCCACAAAAAAGGTGTCAGACTTTGAACTACCACGTCAGCACTGGACAATCCTGAATAGGATTTGTACCTCACATGGCGTCTGCCGGGACTCTCTATATAAATGGGGCATAGTATCCTCCCCTCAGTGTGACTGTGGAGTCCTATGTCAAATCGTAGATCACATCGTGATCAGTTGTAAGCTGAGGGCATATAACAGTCCAGTATCTGATTTTTTAAAAATATAAACGATGCTGCACTTCAATGGTTAGATGGCATAGACATTGATATTTGAACATAGATCTTTTTAACATTTATATGTTATTGGGTTCTACTAATCTAGTTGAAATATTAATTTATATTGCTAGTTCACGAATGATATGCCACACACTAAATAAATGGGGCATTGGTCTTACCTGATACGCTCCTTCTCATAGGATGGAGCTAGCATCCAGGAATGGGTTGACCTCATCTGTTCAGCCTATAGGACTGAGTCTGTGAAAGTTGAAAGGCTCCGCCTCTGTCGCTAGGATCCCCAGCTTTGGCGAAGACAAAAAGACAGACCCGACGTGTCATCCTCAAGGAAGTTCTCCTGCAACACTCAAGGACCAGTTAGTCGCCGGGTGGGGCTGGATGCTAGCTCCACCCTACGAGAAGGAGTGTATCAGGTAAGACCTACTTCTTCATAGTAGGTGGAGCTAGCATCCAGGAATGGGACATACCAAAGCTTGGCAGTCCTATGGGCGGGACCGAGACTGGTCTGAAGAGTCCCCCCCGAATATACTCTCTGGAGCACCCTGCGGCCAAGGGCCGCCTCCACCGATGCAAGTGAATCTAGCCAGTAGTGCCTAATGAAGGAAGACGGAGTGGTCCAGGTGGCCGCCCTGCACACCTCCTCAAGTGAGGTCTGCATAGACCAAGCTGCAGACGTAGCTGCACTCCGAGTGGAGGGAGCCTTCACACACCAGGTCTGGGCAACGCCAGCAGGTCGTATGACTTGGCAATGGACCCTCTTATCCACCAACCCACCGTAGAAGGAGAAACCTCGGAACCTAGTGAATTTGGTTGAATTGAAATGATATGAACAGGGCCTCCGTTCTCCTCAGGGACTCAGTATGCCTAATATAAATGCGGAGAGCCCTCCTAATGTCTAGCGTATGTCACTTGGGAGATGGGCCGGGTTGGGACAAAAATTTGGTAAAATCAGCTCCTGGGCTCTATGAGACCATGAGTTTATTTTAGGTACAAAAGAAGAATCTAAACGTAACACAATCCTATCCGGAGGAAATATGCATAGGTCCTGACGGACTGAAAGGGCCGCCAATTCGGAAATCCTCCGAGCAGGGGTGATGGCCACTAAAACCACCACCTTACAGGTCAGGTATCGCTGCCTGGCCAAACGTAGAGGTTCATATGGTGAGCCTGTCAACGAGCTCAAGACCCAGGAAAAATTCCAATTTGGATATTATGGGCTGTAAGAGGACATAGGTTGGTTGTTCCTCTGGGAAAACGACGGATCGTGGGGGCCTTGATAGGAAATCAAGTGAACCGCAACTTAGGCTGGAGACAGTACCGCCACCTGTCTCCGGAGTGTCTGACAACAAACCTTGTCCATACCATCCTGCAGGAAGACCAGTACCTGCGGAATTGATGGTTGCAATGGTGGACAGCCGGAGGAATCACACCAGGCACAAAACATCCTCCAATAGGCCGAAGATATACGCTGAGTGAAGGCAATATGCCTGGATAGGTCTGATAACCCTGGCGGAAAAATTGCTCTCCCTCAAAGCACTCTGCTCCATTGCCAGGCGGTCAGTTGAAACCACCGGAAGTCCGGATGAACTAGCGACCCCTGGCTGAGAACGCCTTTGCAATGCGGAATCCTCCAGAGCCTCTGCATGGATAACACCACCAGATTGGCAAACCATGGCCTCCAGGGCCAATGCGGTGCCAGAAGAAGTAGATCCGCCTTCTCGTCCAGCAGCTTCCTGATGACCTTGGGTATCAGAGGCAAGGCAGGAAATGCGTACAGAAGTCCTGGAGACCATATGCTGCACAGAGCGTCGACCCCCTCCGCCCCCAGGGACCGGAGCCTGGAGAAGAACCGATGCAGCCGAGCATTCTCTGGGGTGGCAAGGAGATCAATCATGGGTAGAATGTATCTGCTGACTAGCTGTTGAAAGATGGATCTGTGCAGGTGCCATTCCACATGATCTATGGTCGACCTGCTCAGCCAGTCTGCCTGCACATTGACTCCGCCTGAGATGTGGCCCGCTGAGATGGATTGTAGATGCTGCTCCGCCCATAGGCCCAGGCCCTGTGCCTCTAGCATGGGAGACCGAGATCTGGTGCCCCCTGCCTGTTTAACATGGGCTTTCGCGGCCACATTGTCCGTGAGCACTAACACATGCTTGCCGGCAACTAGACTCTGCAGTTTGTGAAGGGCTAGATGAACTGCCTGTAACTCAAGCAGTTGATGTTACGGAGATGGTTGGAGAGAGACCACTGGCCGTGGACCATGAGCCTCTGGGAGAGCACTCCCCAGCCAAATAGGCTGGCGTCTGAGGTGACCACCAGACAGCGAGTCTCCTGGAAAGGACAGTCCTTAGACATGGCCTGAGACTTCCACCAATTCAAGGAGCGGAGAACCTCCCTGGGAACTAAAACGTTGGTCTGGGAACTGCCTCGACCTGCACTCTGAAAGGGCAAGAGAAACCATTGGAAGTCTCTAGAATGCAGGCGAGCCCCAAGGAGAAATGCCTATGCAAGAAACCATCTTGCCCAGGAGAGTGGAAAGGAGGGCTAGGGAACCCCTGTGCTGTAGATGTGCTGACATCTCTCTGAGGCTGTCCTGGCATCCTGGGGAGAGGAAGACCTTACATTCCAGGGAATCAATGATAGCTCCTAGATAAAAATACGGTTAGAAGGGGAAGACAGATCTTTTCCCTATTAATGGAGAACCTGTGTTGCTCAAGGGTTTCGATTGTCACCTGGAGATCCTCTCTCACTTGAAGCAGCGAGGAGGCCTGAATTAATATGTCCTCCAGGTAGCACTGAACATGGTTGGGCCTAGCCCTGAGATGGGCTGCTACCGCTGACAGCACCTGAGAAAAAACTCTGGGAGCAGAAGAGAGGCCGAATGGGAGAGCCTGGTACTAGTAATGAATACTTGCATAACAGAATCCCAGATACTGCTGATGGGCCAGATGAATTGGAATATGCAAGTAAGCTTCCGTAAGGCCAATTGAGGTGAGCCATATGCTCCCAAGTATAGTTTGTAACGAATGCATCTTGAACCTTCTATATCTTAGTTAACGGTTCAGACGCTTTAGATCAAGAATCGCTCTCCACCCGCCCGAGGATTTGGGGACTATGAATAAAATAAAATAGAATCCCTGCCCTAGCTGAGCTTCCGGCACTCATCGAATAGCTCGAATATCCAAGAGGTACCGGATGACAGCGTCCATCAACTCTCTCTTGGACTGGATCTTAGATAGTGGGCAACTCAGGAAAAACCTCGGGGGAGTGGACAAAAATTCTAGGGAGAGTCCTGATCTTACTGTCTCCCTGACCCAAGCATCCAATGTAATTTCCCCCCATCGGTCAGCAAAGAGAGCCAGCTGGCCTCCTATGGGAGGGAGAGATAATGAATTACTTGAAACGATGATAGGGACGACTTCCTCCCCCCTTGAAAAGGCCGCTTATACTGTCTGCTTCTGCCTGGCCTGTCGGAAAACTGCCTAGGCCTGGCCTCATACTGACCTGGACCCCTGAAGTAACCTGCGGCCTGTTCTGGAGCTCGAAAGGGCCTTCGAGGATAAGGGCTGGAACGGAAATTGCCTTTCCTAGAGAAGGAAGGCAGCACTTTCCGCTTGTCCCTGGACTCCACCCAGATGGGGTCCAGGGCCTCTCCAAACAAGGACTGGCCACTGAAGGGTGCCGACACCAGGCGCCATTTATGACGAGTATCAGCCTGCCACTGACATAGCCAATGCATGCGACGAGCCACCACTGTTGAACCAATGGCCTTGGAGGCGAATCTAGCTGAATGCAAGGTAGCGTCCGCGGAAAACTGGGCTGCTGCCATGAGTTTGTTTAAGTCTTGGTGAGCCCGGACATCCTCTGCTGGCAGCCTGTCCCGCAATTGGCGTAGCCACATCAGGGACATTCTAGAGAAGAAAGAAGCAGTCGTGGAAGCCCGTACCACCCAGGCAGCCGCCTGGTGTGCTTTTTGCAACGCCTGCTCTGTACGTCTGTCCTCTGGTTTAAGCAGCTCCTGTGGATCCCCCGGCATTGTGGATGAGGAATGTAGAGCCGTTTCAGGCGCATCTACTACAGGCGTGTGTAACACATTGGCCAAGTCCGGTCCAACATTATAAAACCTCCTGTCCGTTACAGATGGTAGAGGGCCTGACCCCGGGGCAGACCACTGTCTCTGGACCACATCCATGAAAAGTTTGGGAGCTGGAATGACTTCCGCTTCCAATGGTGTGTTTAGCAAAAAGGGGATCAGCCGATGGTTGAGGTGGGATATCAGACGGTTCGTCCAGACTTACTGAATTCTTGGCCTTGAATAACAAGGACTTGAAGAGTCCTGGGCAAAAAAGCCCCGTAAAAGACAGTTGGTCAGGAGTTAAACTCTCATCCTCGGACAAATCTATGTCCTCTGGATCGCCAATCTCTGAATAAGGTGACTGGCTCCACACAGAGTGAGCTGTAGAGTACGCTCCTGAGAATTCAGGACACTCCCCCCCCCTGAGAGGGCCAAGCCATGTCCCAATGACCCAGTTGGGGCAGGCCTGAAGCCACTGAGGCTGGTCTACCATGATGGTGAAGAGCTGCCTCTACCCCCTGTCTAATTGCGATGGCTATCACCAACTGCATGTGATCAGAAGCCAAGAAGTCAGACTGAACGTAGGAGTAAAGGTGGCTGAAGGCCCTGGAGCAGAAAGATCTCTGGATACTTCAGCCGAAGTACCCGCCATAGGTGCCTCCCAGAGGGCTTCTGAGTGGACTGATATATTGGAGCCATCTAAGGTTAAGTGCTCACTGATGTTTAATGAAACATTAGGCCCCGGGATCGCCTCAGGAACTTCCTGGTGAAGGTCCAGCCTGTTTGAAGCCTCCTTCTGGGACTGGGCACAAATCCTCTCCAGTACCTTGTCCCTCCTAAGTTCCTGCCTTTCAGCGGCCTTAGAGTGTTTGGGGTTTGGAGCCATCTCCTTATCAGCCCTGGAAGACTGTTTGCCTGTATCTGGGCGAGAATGATCCTTAGATCTGGAGGACTTTTTGTCCTTGTCTGCTCTAGAGCGACTGCCCGGCATAGTTAAGCAGCTCTAAGCTCTGCAGACTAGCCTTCTCCCACAATAAACGAGGGCTGGCCACTTAAATGTGGCAGAGATGAGTAGAGAGACCACTAGCCCCAGGGGACCCCCTCGCTGAATATCCAGAAACCAGTCCCCAGGCAGTCGTTGAGCTTTGCAGGCCTTGGTCAACCTCACAGGGTTTATGACCAGAAAAGCCTCCCAATGCGGCTTAAGGATGGCTGCCAATTGCCCTCTGGCAAATTTTCAATTCAAAATGTCCGCTGGCCACGTGGCCGGAAAATGGTGTCTGCTCACTTCCCTAGGAGCCTTGCAAAATGGCCACCACCAGTCTGGGCACGAAGAATCCGACTCCGTTGAGCTGCAGCCAGTCACTCGAGCGCTAGACTCCTGCGACCCTAGGCTGCTCCAGAACTGGCAATATCTCGAATAGTGAGCGCGAAAGCTCACACGCGGCTGGCAGTCGCTCGAGCGCGAAGCTCCTGCGACTCTCAGCTGATCTCTGCAATCGGCAATTCAAAATGACTGCGGCCCCTTTTGTAACGGCTTGAAACCGAGCCCGAAACAAGCAGCAAGTCAATTAAGCCGGCAACAGAGCGCGAAGCTTCTGGCCACCCACACAGCCGTTACTGAATAGGAGACCTGCACAAACGGCCAAATGGATCTCTTCTTGGAGCGCGGAAGCTCCCGTAGCAGACTAAGAAGCTACAGCCCCTAATTAGTCAATGCCACTATCCAGCCGTGCTAGGTTTAGAGCCGAAGCTCTATGTCGCCCTTCCCTTAGCGATCAAACCCTGGGATATAGGATCAGCTGGGGAACACTCACAATACTGAAATCCAGTCTCCTGTCGAAGATTCTGAATCAGATGAATAGTAAGAAGAGCAGAAAATTTTCCAGAATGGGAAAAACACAATGACACGTCTGTCCAGACTGAGGACTGAGTCAAAGCTGGGGATCCTAGTGACAGAGGCAGAGCCTTTCAACTTTCACATACTTAGTCCTATAGGCTGAACAGATGAGGTCAACCCATTCCTGGATGGGAGAAAGCATAAATAACAGTGATGTTTTGTTAACTTGTGTTTAAAATTTAGCAGATTGTATTAACTCAACCAATGTAAATAATTTAAAAATCTGATGCACCTTGAGTTCCAGCTAGGCACAAATAACATTTTCAGTCTTTAAGATCCAAAAGAAGAAGATATTTTATGAGTAAATTAAACTGTTTGTGTATTGAGCACATATCATAAGATGAGATATAAGAAGCCAAAAGATACTTCATACCGGTAGTTCTCAACTTACAACCATAACTGAATCCAAAATTTCTGTTGCTAAGCAAGACAATTGTTAAGTGAATTTTATCCCATTTTACGATCTTTTTTCTCATAGTTTTTAAGTGAATCACTTATAGTTAAATTAGTAACACAGTTAAGTGACTTCCCCATTGACTTTATGTCAGAAGGTTGCAAAAGGTGATCATATGACCCCAGCACACTGAAAGCATTATAAATACATATCAGTTGCCAAGTGCCCGAAATTTTATCATGCAACCATGCGAACGCTGCAATGTTTGTAAATGTGAAAATACTACCTGTACTCCACAACAGGAAGACAGTTGTCTGAATTATGCATCTACCAGGTAACCACAATATTAGTGCTGCTCAGAAGGAACCTGTCATGTGGCCTCTTGAATCAGGACCTGAGATTAGTTGTTGAAAACCAAATCTGCTGTCAGCAACAGATGTACATTAATCCAAAGGAAAGACTGCAGAATTCCAAGTTCCTAGTTTTGTTACAGGCCTAGCTAATTCAGAAATCTCATGCTGTCTGTAATTCACAATCTGCCAAATAATCTTCAAATAGCTCACCAGACTTGCTTCAAGTTCCAGAACCCCTACCACTGCCCTCTCCATTGCATTGGCATTGCAAAGCCTCTGGTGACAGCAGAATTCAGCAAAACCCTCTTAGACCACCAAAAGTATACCAGGCTGAGCATGAGGGAACGAAGAGGAAAGACATACTTGTAGGGATCCTTTCATACAGGAGAAAAGCCCAGGTACTCCAAGATACCCCCTTACTGACTTATTTAGGTTTCTGCACATATATACACTGGTAATTGTATGGCTGCTTCTTACTATTAATGAACATATGGCTTAATGACAACATAATTAATTGCATGGCAATGGGAAAGGCATGCCAACAGAACACTATAACTTTTCATGCATGTTTTAAAACCGGAGGTGGTTAATGTGAACATTCTAATGGAATTCACCACACAGAAACAGGCATAAGATGGCATATTTTCTGTATATAGACACTCATGGTAGGCAAGTGTGTTAAGGAGGAACTGTGCAATTCCCAACTAACCAAATTCACATAGAAAAAAACCTTTCAGAGTCTGCCAGGCCATCTTTCTAGTAAAAATGAAGAAAATGAGGAAATCTATATAAAGAGATTGTTATTGGTAGCAATGATGATGATTAAGCATTTGTTTCTTCTATGATTGGAACTCCTATCTCCATCAAAAGACTTGGGCTCTGAGACAACCCCATTTTCCATGTATGAAAACATGACAATTTTTGAGCCAGGGGCTTAATTTTAGGAAGGACACACATATATATAATTACCTGGCAATTGAGCTGGGAGTTGAGGGAATTCCCAGTTACTAAATTTTCATCAGTTTGATTACCACAAACCCAATGATTCCCAGTTAAACTTTATTGCACTTTCCAGAATCATAACTATTCTAAACTAGTAGCTGTATACCCGTGCTTCGCAATGAAACTGAACTCCTTAGTATGGAGTAGAATGTTTAAACTCCCAGCCCGCAGGCTGGATGTGTCACGTGCTGGCCATGCCCACTGGCAGTTGGAACAGAGTTATTTTCAGGTGGGGAGGGGGAGTAGAACGTCTAACTCCTTAGCATCAGAGCATGTTAATAATAATATAAGAAATAACTAATGATCATTTCGAAAAATCCTTTCTTAGCAAGCACCTAGAAGCCAAGAGGAACATACGTGCCAAGTTTCAAGTTTGTAGACTTTACAGTTCTGGAGATTTCGTGATGATGCGTGAGTGGCATTTGGCTTTTATATATATAGATTTGCATAGAACCTCTTTCCATTTAATTGATGTGGAATCCACATGAAACCCCTGAGAGAATGGGCAAACATTTTTTCACCAACCCATAAAACTTGGGAAAGTGAGAGGACCCACTCAATTCTCATTGTGCTAAATAATGCTTTCTAAACCTGCCATAACTGCACATGTTCAGCAACCAGTACAGGCATGCACACATACACAGAGAGAGAATCAGGTCCAAAGATTTGAAATTTATAATCCATTTGAAATATATAACTAGGGCAAAGTCTAAATCATGAATCCTAATGTGTGAAATGTGGGGGACAGATGTAGAAACTTTGCTCCAATTTGCTGTGGGAGTTTAGCTAACCTAGACTGTTGCACTTTTAAAGGTGCTTTTAAAAATTAAAAAATAAAGCTTGAAAAAAGGCTCCGAGGGAAGCAAGTGGAACTAAGATCTTTGGAAGGGGAAAATCAAAGAAAAAGAAGGTATTGGGCAGAAAAGATTGAATTGATGAGATTTCTTTTCTATAGAACGCTTAGCAATGATAAAGGCCAGACCAGCATTGTCAATTCACATGGATAAATCTCAAGGTTTTGATGTTTGCATGCACTAAGTGAAATAAAAAACAAGAGAAATTAATCTAAGCAAAATATAGGTAGAGTTTACTCCTTGGAAATCCACTGATTACTGAAAGGAAAGGTTTTCTTCTAGGTAAAGGTCATAAAGATAATGGGCTACTAAAACGATCACCCAAGTCTGGAAGATGTTCCTAACTATAGGCTGGTTTATCTATGCATGTCTAATGCTTTACAACTGCAATGAATCCTGGCATGCGAATCTGCTATCAACATGCCAAATAGGAGTCATTATACCATTAGCATACACATTCAATAAAATAAGTTCAAACATTTAATTTTTCAGTTATGTTGCTCTTTGAATAAGCTGTGGTTGCTTAAACATGTTTTGAAAATAGCTAAACTCCACTTGAAATCAATGTGTCCTTTTTTCTGAAATAGGCTTCCAATTATGCTTCAGGTAAATGTACCCATTTTAAATTCCCTAAAATGACAGTCTCTATCCCTTCACCTAACTTCAAAAATAAGAAAAGCACATTTTAGCTTCTCAGTGGTCAACCAGATGCCATTAGGAGTCCAGAAGCAATAGATTTATTTACAGTAGTAGCATTTTCTCACTTGTCTTCCCCAGCAAATTGGTATTTGACCTGCTTACAGTCCTAATAAGCAACTATCTTGATGTGTAGCCAGTGAACATCCCACTTGCTGTAAATTATACAACCTCCTTGAAAACCCATTCTGATTACTGGCTCTCACTATCTTGAGATAATACATTTTATAGTCATCTACTCTGAAGTGAAAAAGGATGACCTTTTGTTCTTTCACAATCTCTTGAGCTTTAGCTTAATTGGATAATCTCTATGCTTACAGCAAGAAAAAATATTCTATTGATTCTAGTCACTGTATACTATTCTATACATTTTTAAAATCCCAACCCCCACTTTACTCACCATTTTTCTAAATTAAAAAGCTCCAAATATTGTACACTTCTCTCATAGATCAATTGTTCAAGACATGCTTCTCCAAATCACCTAGGAAACATTCTCCAAAATGTCATTTGGGGAAATGATGAGTTTCAAGGTCTCAAAAGTTCATCTTTCAAATTTGTAAATGGAATTGCAACAGGCATTTAAAACTAGTTTACAAAAGGAATTGTGGACAAGTTTTTTAATACCTGTATCAAGACTTCACTTCAGAACAGAACCAGGAAATTCTGAGTAGGGGCACGAACAAATGAACAATAGAACCGTAACCCTAACCCTAACCCTAACTTACTTATGCTTAAAATACATATAAACAGTTGACCTTAGTATCTATTGAAGACCTTATGACATTATCAGTTGAATTGCACAGAACCTAAATGCTTTTCTGTCTATTGTCTATTCCTTGCCAGACCACAAATCAAACTATATAAAGCAAGCCAATAAATGCAAGAAAAGAGCATATACTTTATTTGATTTTTTTAAAATCCCATCTTTATTACTTTATAACTTAAGGCAGCAGATAGAGATAATAATCCTTCCTTCTCTTATTTTCCCACAGCAACCCTGTGAGTGGGTTGGGCTGAGAAAGAGTGACTGGTCCAAAGTTACCCAGCTGGCTTTCATACTTAAAATCAGGATTAGAATTCACAATCTTCTGGTTGCTAGGCCAGTACCTAAACCCACTACACCAATCTTACAGGAAATTTTCACCTTATCTTTCTGGTTCTTTGAATAATCAAGGCAATTTTACAACAAAATGTAACTTAAAATCAAAGTATCACACTGACCATTTGAATAATAGAGAAATGTAATTGTTCCCATTTTACAGATAGGAAAACTGAAGCAAGAGACAGATTAGGGGTCCTTGATGATCTCTGAGCTTGGTTGTTTTCTTGCAGACATTTCATTACCTAAACTAGGTAACATCACCAGTGCTAGACTACTACTGAAAATGTTACCTAGTTTGACTAGCACTGATGATGTTACCTAGTTTGGGTAATGAAACATCTGCAAGAAAACATCCAATGACCAACCCCTCATTTCAATCCAGAGCTACAAATATTCTCCTTTATTGCAAGAGACAGATTGCAATAATATCTAAAGCTAAGAGAATATTGAGAACATATTATATAGCATCCATTGCAAGACTATCTACTGAGAAAATAGACAACTCTTTCTTAACCGTTTTCATTGAGCTTTCCAAATTCAAACTCTCACAGCATACATAATCACATACACACACACACACACACACACACACACACACACACACACACACACACACACACACACACTAAAGATGACTAAATAGCTTTCAAGGTGGCTTGATATTCTGTATTTTAGAACCTTAGGTGTCCCAGAAAGGAGCATAGGAGCCACAGAATTCTAGAAATACTTCCAAGGCATCTTTGTGCTGCTACAATTATTCCAGAAGAAAATTCCAGATTTCATTTATAAAACATAAAGAGCTCATTTGCAAAATCAAAGGACTCATTGCTATTTGCCTCCAAGAAGAGGCTATATCTCATATTCACCCACCACCACCCATATACCAAGAGGGAAAAGAAAAGAAGATGTTTTTTGTGCCAAATACCAGGAAGGATTCCCTATCCAATCAACACCCACCCCCCATTGAAACAGGACACGTAAGCTTCCCAACCTTCTATGATAAACATTAACTCAGAGCAGGAATTCATCAGCACATGCATGGTATTCCTTCAGCAAAGCACTATGAGGGCTATTGTCATGTACAATTCACTTCCTCCTTTCTTCTCTATGCATTTTTTAAAGGATGGTCTCTGATGAAATATTTTGGCTTTTGTTCAAGGGATTCTCCCCTCCTGCGGTGTCTGTCAGCCCCTCCTTACGCCACCGCCTCCAAATAAGAAAAACTCATTTATCCAATTCAGCAGGCCCCTTTTAAAAGCAGGCAAATTCCAAGCGGAGAATTATGAGGTCGTCCAATACTACCAGCTTCTGACAGAATGATAAAAAGCCACCCTTCTATTAATGGGTATTTTCCATCCCCTCAACAACCCAGCTGGGGAAGACCAGTTATAATTAATCTAACTCTGCATCAAAAGGGGAAAAGGCAGGTGAAAGGAGGTGGTGGCAAAGGAGAAAAAGGGGGGGGGACATTAGATCAGAGAAAAATCTACTTTATTCTCAGCCTCATTGGGAAAATATAACAAGAACTTATTACCCAGTCCACAAACTATCATACAGTTCTTAGGCATATAATGCTTCCTTCTTGCTTTTTCCTCCTCTAGAATTTAAAAAGCAAGAAGCATACTTCTTTAGTTCAAATTGAAAAGAAATCAGTTTGGTAATTTTTTAGAAATAAGTCTTATCTCATTAGGCAGAAATCTTGAGAATACTAATATAATACAATACAAAACTGCCCCACTCCAAAAAAAAAAAAAAAAAAAAAAATCCCCAACTCAAAAAAAAAAAAAAAAAAAGGCCTCCTGAACTACTAATTTCAATTGTAGGTGTCTTCATTGTGACATCACAACAATCCATACAATGCCTATACAAATGTTAATTCCACTGTACTTTCAAATGCAGACAAATTTTAAACAAGATAATTCAAAAGTAGATCCAGCACTTGTGGGAAAAGAAAGGGGAAAAAAATCAGCTAACCAACCATGTACAAATACAAATCTGGCCACCAATTTATTTTTCTGTTGCAAAAATGCTAATCATCAACTGATATTGCCTATATTGAAGATTGTATTTTATTTATCAAATAAAACAAATGTGTTGTTATTATACTTTAAACAAGTGTATTCTTAGAAGATGATAACTAATGGACACTTGTATTTTAGTTTTACCACATCCAAATAGACTGCATAGAGAAGCAAGTTAGAATCAGCTTAGAAGTCTTTATAAATTAACTTTTAAAAAAGTGTATTAGTCTTCCTCAACCTGATACCTTCCAGGAGTCTTTGGACAGCAAATTCCAGAATTCACAATCAGCATTGCCAGAATTTCTGGAAGGTCGGTTCAATGTATCTACAAATGTACTCAGTGGGGAAATACTGTTTCCCCCACCCCCCATTTAAAAGTGATAGGTTTTGAGTCTTATTAATGTGAGCCTTTACATTAAGAGTATAAAAATACATTTTCCAGCCTCATCTCCTGGAAAATACTCTCACATACATATCCAGCTCACTCACATGACTAAGCAAGGTGGAAAAGAAGGTAATATAGGAAGCAAGGATGCTTCCTTGTATAGTTTTCAAAATTGTTTTTATATACCATGTTTCCCCCAAAATAAGACCCTGTCTTATATTTTTTTGAACCCTGAAATAAGTGCTTGGCCTTATTGCCATGCACTCAAAAGCCCAATTGGGCTTATTATCAGGGGATGTCTTATTTTGGGGGGAAACAGGGTATACATTTTTGTTATTTTTTTAAAAAATATCATATTAATTACTGTCAGCCAACCTGTGTTTGACATGGGCAATAAATAAATAAATAAATAAATAAATGAATGAATGAATGAATGAATGAATGAATAAATAAATAAAGTAACAAATAAATAAATAAGACGCCTCGTTTTTGCCTAAAATATATTTTTCTGAAGCTGTCCTATTTTCTGCTCCTTAAAATTTTGGTATTATAAGGAAAACAATGAAACAAATATTAGAAAATGCAGGAAGATCGCAAAAGTGAGACAACTGCAAAATTTTGCATGTAAGTCAGAGTGACTCTATAATAAAGCTTCATCTGAAAATACCCCGGTAGTGTCTCTTTAAGGTCCAAAGAGCCAGATGGCACTTAGGAGGTGAAGACTATGTGCTGAATATAGTGAAATAGAAGATGGAAAAGACTGTGAGTTTCAAAAGCAACCCCAGCTCTGCTCCCTAGAGACTTGAAGACCTATCCTGAGAAAGTCTGATTTGGGAAACTCATGCATTGTGAAATGTTGTGTGGAACAGAGGTTTCTTTCTGCAAACATGGAAAATGTGAGCAAAGGATCAGTATTTTGAAAGCATGAAACTCTCTGTGTTCTTTTCCTCCACCGCTGTGTAAAAGAGAAAAGATTTTGGAAAAGTTCTAATTGTATTGTATGTGGGAGATGACAGACATGATCAAAGAAAGAGGTGACAAATCAAAACAGTTGCAGAGCCCCCAAAGCCCAGGAATGAGTATAATGGGGTCTGCAATATAGGGAATGGCATAATACTTCTTGCCATCAATTACACCTCCCTCTGGCTATTTTCCTTCACTGTTGGACTGGGAAGAAGGTGGCTGGTACTACTGAAATGGGGAGGAAAGTTTACAAGTGTTGGCGGTTAAGTGTGAAAAGAGAGAATGGCAGGGTGTTGACAGCAAAAAATCAGGGGTGTCAACAGGAGGCATTAATGGACTATACTGGTACTGACATGTAATAAAGGTACTGACAAGGAAATAAAAACTAACTATGCATGCGTGCAACAGTCCAATGAGAGCAAAAGCTCTTGATTTGACTTACAACCACAATTGAGACCAGAATTTTGGTCATAAGTTGTTGCGGTTGTAAGTTGAGGCACCCACGTGACTGATTTATTTATTTATTTTACTATTTTTATTGTGGTTGTTAAGCAAACCACTTGGTTGTAAGTCCAAATCAAGAACACATTTAATCAAATCATGCAGTCATTAAGCAAATCTAAATGATCTTTTTTTGCCAGAAACCAGTAAAAAAAATCGCAAATTGTATTCATGTGACTACGGGGCACTGCAACCGTTTGTAAATGTGAATCCATTGCCAAATGCCCAAAATTCAGTCATGTGAAGCTGGTGGCATTTTATCACATCCAGAAGTGCTTTTCCAGAAGTGCTTTATGGGCACTTAAAGCACTTTCCCCAAGGCTATCATAACTTCAAACAGAACAGTCATTAAACAACTGGTCGTAAGCTGAGGACTTTTTGTACTTTATGGACATCTGCTTTGAGAGTGCAGAAAACAGAGAAAAACAGTCAGGATTATGTGTACTGTTATTCTACAATTGCACTAAGCAGGAAAGTAATTTGATATAATGTGTAAAAATCAGCACTCTAAATATCTAAAATGTCTTTTCTTTGAGCTTTTTTTTCTTTCAGTTAAAAAACAGTAAACATCCTACATCTTACTTAGGAAAGATAAAGTTGTTGGATTTTCAGTTTTTCAGTAAACAAGTTTAGATGGCCTGTGGTTGCCTCTCAAATGTCTGGTCCATGCTCAACCACCCTTGCTTTGAACATGCCGGTTTGTGTGGAATTACGGAAATAGTTGTGTAATGCAGGACCCAGAAATTTAACCTGTGTATGGTTGTCATGCTCAAATGTTCTGTTACCACTGACAAGGAGGAATCACATATGTTCCCCGGGCATCTTTACCCAACACCATTCTTAATTAAGAGACGTCTTTGTCATCCCTTTTCATTTCTTTTTAATCCAGAAGCAATCACATAATGCATGGGAAGTCCTAAATAATGGACACTCAGTTCAAAGCCCTTTCTGAGCCTTTTAAAAAAGCAAGGGAGATGAATATTTTATTGGCCACACTTGACTTGTCCCATTCTGTTATGGCAAGAAAATAGTCACAGTAAGGAGTAGAAAGGAAAGCCATGGAAGAAGNAGAGAGAGAGAGAGAGAGAGAGAGAGAGAGAGAGAGAGAGAGAGAGAGAGAGAGAGAGGGAGAGCGGGAGGGAGGGAGAGACTACAGTACTTGTAATGCAGGTTGAGGAATATATGCTAATTTATCTTTTTAGCAAAACTGGAAGTATTTAGTGGTTTATGAATTGGGATTGACTCTCTCTTATACACACATATAAGGCCAGAGCTACAATTGGGCAACAGAGGGTGTTGGCTGCCCCAACTCATAAATATTAAAAAGAACATAATAAAATGTTACCGGATTGATCCAAATAATCCACAAAGAGCAGCATAGTAGCCAAACAAATTATTTTGGGAAATCCACTAGTCCCCAGCAGGGCTGTATGTGTGTAGAATTAAGAGTGACAAATTGTCAGCTTTTATATTGTTTTTCACACCTGGCAATGGGAAGTGGTACCATTTGATTTTCGGCTTCTGATTATAATCTTGCCTACAGTACAGAGGGATTTAGCTCAACAAAGCAAATTATTCTAGGTCTAAAATGCTTCAACCCCAACATTAAATCTGAAAGGAGACTGAGGTATCATTGCACATAGAATTAAGAAATCACAACCAAGGCTCTCAAGTCTTAAGTAGCCCTTTCAAATGTGATTGGATAATTTCACGGAGGACAGGTGAATCCAACAGCTATTAGTCATAGGATTCAATGTTATCTAGACAGAGGGTCTGTTGTCTTCAAAATCAGTTGCAAGTAGAGGGCCTTCAGTTCGTCTGGTATGGCTATTTTTACCTAGGTCTCCATATCAGAATGGAACAGAACTACTGAGATGAAGTTGTGATTCTGTTTGCAATTTGTACTCTTTGTTTGTACAATTTGTACAATTCTGCACTTTTAATTTTGTTTTCTGTTTGTGATACCACAAAATATGTACTTGCTATCTTAAACTGTTCTGTATTGAACTGGTATGTATGTATTTATTATAATACTTCAGCTTATATACATGCTACTTCAATCTACAGACTCTAATTTCATGTGTATTATGACTATATTCCATGGTGAACTTATTCCTTGTACATATGGCCATTTTTCCCTATTATCACATTAAAAATTGCAATTGTGGGAAACATGTATGGACTGCAGTTTATACCTCCTGTAGTAACACTTACAATACCAATAGCTTCTTAGATGAGAGATAGTACATTCTGACCCTCAAGAGCAGGGGTCCTCAACCTCGGGGCTGTAGCCTACTCACCTGCCACTCACACAGACCCATCCCCTTCCCCCCCCCCAGGGTTCCTCCTAACCCTAACCCAGTCGGCCCATAAAGCGGAAAGGTTGGAGACTGCTGAGGTTTTGGAATACAGCTATTCCGATATGATGGCTGAGATTGATAAGTTATTCCTGCAAACCCAAGGTCACATTAGATCAGCAAAGCATGTAAATCCTGTTCTCAAGTGCAAGGGTCCACTCAACAACCAGTCCTAACGAATGCATAAATAGTAGAAAGTTAAGAAACTTTTTCCAGCATACATCTTATTTTTCACTGTAGAAGTTAGAAGGAAATAGGAAAATTCCTATTTCTTTGTACTCATATTAGCCCTCTTCAAATCTTACTGGAATACTGAAACTGATAATTCAGGATGAGAACTTTGCTAAGTGGCAAAGTAAGTAATAAAGAATGGAAACACATTAGTTGCCTTAGACCAGGGGTGTCAAACTTGCACCCGGGGGCTGGATGCGTCGCGTGTGGGCCACGCCCACCCCAGCTCCACAAAGGGGAAAAATGTTGTGAAACGTCACGTGACGGCAATGTGACGCTGCGAGTTTGACACCCGTGCCTTAGATCAAGTAAGATATTTTGTTTCAGGTAGACTACTAAGGTTCGTGGTAGCATTACAAGATCTTAGACAGCCAACTTGCCATAAAGGTATCTTACCTTTATTCATTTTAACCAAGGAAGCTAAGGATATTTTAAGTAATTGTACAGCATTATCTTATTTGTTTAAATGTCAAGAAAGTTATGATTTCTTGTCATATGTTTACTTAATAATTTCTTGACATATTTTTCTAATTCCCACCCCTAACACACCACCTCCCATTCCAACCTGTTATTTTCCACCAACATGACTGCAGAGTGATAAGCTTTTGACCTACTTTCATATGCCAGAACAGCAACATGCCCCCATTCCCAGCAGTTGCATCAACACTTCTCACCCTTCCACCACCACCCCTCCCCCTTCCACCACCACCCCTCCTCCTTTGGCATTTTTCTTGGACTAGTGGAAACACTAATTCTTCAAAGATACTTACACAAAGTAGTTTCCACAAACATCTGACTACTTTCCCAAGCCTCCTAAAGACATACAAGTCAGCCATACTTTTTGGTCTATCTGGAAACAAAGTTCTGCTTCTCTCCCCATTTCAGCCCTCACAAAAGTTGACAGTTGTGGGCAGAATGACAATATAGTGTTAGTTTGGCACATTTAAGTTCCTAACACAGACACAAACTTACACAGTATTATTATTTATCCCAATAATACACTATTTTGGAGGACACGGGCTGATTTCCGCCTTTGTGTAACTCCAAAAGTAGCTGGAAGAAAGAAAAAAATAGGTCAGGACAAAGAAAATAAATGTGATTGCTCTAATACAATTACATATAATTAAATGCAATTAATATGATTGTCTCCTGATTTAGCACAACCTCTATTTTCTTTCTTTTTGCCTCACTAGTTATCATCGATGGAATTCCATGCTACATGATGAGGCCAACTCCATTAGCTTAAACAGCTTCAAAGAAAAAAAATATTTATGCAGACAAGCTTGTCAAGGGCTATTAACAGCAATAATTTAATTGAACCTACATGTTCAAAACCAGTACATCCCTGAACACTGCATACAGGAAACAAATAGAAGTTCTGTTCTCTATTTCCCAGAGGCTTCTAATAGGGCTAGTTTAGAGGAATGCAAACTAAACAAAGTCATGGTCTAATCCTGCAATGTTCGCCTTGTGTTCCCATTTCATACTTCATTTGAGTCTCAATGTGACTAAGTTTACAAACAAAGGAGACAAACTTAGGTTAAAGGAATTTTGGAAAAGCAGATGACAACAAGCACATTTTCTGGTTCTATCCTACATAGGGAGATAAGGGAAGCAAGATAAAAATAGAACTAGCTTCCCACCCCCACCCCTCTACATACATAGTAAACCTAGTTTAGCCCCCTCTCTTATTCCATCAACCCCTCACATTCCCACGCAGCCTCCACACAGTGGCCAGCCCAAGAGATTCACTAATAACACCCCTTGAATGCAGCTGACGACTTAGATCACATCAGATGTTCAACTGGCAACACTTTAAATGTCACTGACCTGGAAGGGTGGATAGAACTAGAGAATTAATTCAATTCCAGACCAAACAGGGTGGGGTGCAGAGGAGAAATGAGATGGCAAGGTGAGCTAAGAGGAGAACAAGTAAAACAGCGAGTTGTGTGGACTTACATAGCTGAGTCTCTCTACTGCCCTGAAAACTGGAATTTCTCCCACTTAGCAAAATCCTAAGTTACAGAATATAAACATAAATACAGGGAAAGAAAGAATAGTAGTGACACTAGAAAATTATTTCTGTTTACATTGGTCTTTTTCCTAAAACTTCACATTTCCATTTTATATGCATACGCTTCCATTTTCCACCCAAGTCCCAAAATCCTTCAAATTAGACACATACTCAAGCTCTGAACCTACAACCTTAGAGGAATAGCCTCTACTTTTCTCTGAAAACTTCATTCTCTACAGAACATCACCATAACATGCTTCTCCAACTTCCTCACCAGCCACTGATTTATCTATTATGCAACCAAAAATATAAAAGGTAGAAAAAGGAAAGTTGATATGATGCAATGCATGTTTCACATATCTTTAACAAGTATATATACACAATCAGATTTTTTTTAAAAAAAATCACACCATGATTTAGATCTACAACAACAAACGTCTTGACAACACTGTAGTATCTAATTAATTATACCAGCAATGGGAAACTGAATCCAGATCAAGTGGAGATAAGCTGGGCCTTGGGCCAAAGTCTACAATTGCACAGGACAGGATGCAGGCAGGGTGAACTTTCAAAGAATAGCTGCACCAGTGGAGCAATGTTAAGAAGACCTGGCGTCGGTACTTGGGCTGGCAAATTCTTACACCAGGGATACTCACCATAGCATCCTCTCTTCTTATTTTTTTAAATTATACATACTTTATTACAGATGACAACTTTCTTTTTTCATTTTTAAACTATATGTCTACAACAAGTGGTGCCAATTCCTTCGAAACAAACATGGCTGCTAAGCCTCCATACATGAAGACCCTAAGCTCAGGATCTAAAATCTCCAAATGAACCACTGAAACAACTGATGTGATATTCTATATTCTAGATCAATTCCAACTGTGAATCGTAACAGACGATTCACAGTTGTTGCATGACATTCATCTTGAAGGATGGGACTCTCAGTTGCCAAGAGCTTAATCAATGCATTGGTTTGCCATTAAACGATCAATTAATTAACTGAAGGAAAATTCATATACAAGCATTTAGTACTAGTAATATTTTTTCAGCCATTAATTAAGAATAATATCACTGCTTTTTTGAATCCAACAGCACTAGCAAATAAATTCATTATTTGGGTACTTAGTATAAAACTACTATCAGAAAACCCCATAAATTTAACGACTAGTGCAACTAGCTCTCATGCAGTTTGTTACATTAGACATAATAAAAATGCTGTTTTTAAAAGGTATGTGCATGCTAATTTTCAATACATGACAGGCCTAGGCACCTTTGGCTCACATGGGTACCGGTACATAGGGCCTTTCTTCAACAAATCTGCCTTTCCTTTGATTGTTCATGCAGCTGATGAGTAGGTGATTCTTCACATATCCATATTCCAATCCATGCAACATTTTAATACAACACTGTGAACTGTGCTGTTCTTGAAGCAACCTGAGAGCCAGGGAACTGTTTAGATTATCAACAAATGCATTCCTTCTCACCAACTTATCATTAGCAACCTATTTTAAACTTGTGACAGATTTCAGCTCTTCAAGAATTAAATTTGACTGGGTAGAGATTATAAGGGTCAAAGTCTAATACATTTGAAGGATACCGAGATGCAGAAAGAAGCTCTTCTCCTGAGATTGAAATTTATTTTTAATATTTTTCCTTTTCCCTTATTATGCTCTTTGCTTGTTATTCTTTTATTTACTCATTAAATTTTTATGCTGCCCATCTCCCCTTTAAGGTGACTCTTAAAAGTGTGAATCTATCTACAAGATAGGGTCCCCACCACACCTCTTTAATTAATATACATAAGGCAAAATGTGATCCCTGGGAAGAAAATCCTTAATTTGGGCTTGGGGGATTTACTCATTTCACTTTTCCCTTTTTCTGTGGTTTGTTAGTTTGCAATTTGTATGAAAATTATATATTTTATATATCTATATATCATCTATATCTATATCATCTATATCTATATCTATATCTATATCTATATCTATCTATCTATCTATCTATCTATCTATCTATCTATCTATCTATCTATCTATCTATCTATCTATCTATCTATCTATCTATCTATCTATCTATCTATCTATCTATCTATCTATCTTTCTTAAACTATCCTTAGACAAGAAAATACAGTCTCAGAAGGGTAGGTAATTACATTGAGTGAAAAACTATTAAGTTCTATTTGCGTTCTGTTCTATAGTCATAAAAAATCACAGATGTGGAGAACAGAACATGCTCTAAGACTGGGACGAATAAAAAAAAATTCAAGAAAACAGTGGCAGAGAGAAAAAGGATTTGAACATCTAGCATTTTCCACATACATTTGTGATGCTATACCCACCCAGAGGACATAGATTATGATGAAATTATTTTATTGTCCTGCTCCTGTGAGGGGAGATTGGTAAAACTTAAATACCCTACTTCACGGGTGTCAAACTTGCCACATTATGTTGCTGTCATGTGACATTTCGTGACATTTTCCCCTTCACGGAGTTGGGGTGGGCATGGCCTGCTCGTGACGCATCCAGTCCGTGGGCCACCAGTTTGACAAACCTGTCAAGTAGCGCCTACTTCAACTTCTCTTTCCCCAAACTCTTCCCTGAACAGTTTTCCTATCATCATCACTGCCCCACCTTCCTCTTCTCAGAGGTTCTGGAACAATATCAAAATTTCCTTCAAGAGGCTGGGAGGTATTCAAGAGCTAGCTTTAATCATGTGCATAAGAGTTGCAGGTGAGAGGAGGAAAAAATGTCTTTACCTCCTATATGAATGGAAACGAGCTCCAGCTGCTCATGGAAACCCACTACTGAATTTTGAACACAGTCATCCTCATTCCCCAAAGAACAATAATTTTGTGATAGTAATAAAGGGAAAGGAACAGGTTCTCTTGTGCTTGAGATTCCTGCCAGTTTCTCCCCAATTCCAATGACAGTGGAAGTCATGGTAATTAAGCAGGTATAAAGCCTACTCATTTTCAGTACACAATTCATTTTTATTAATTTATTTGTTATATTAATTTACATGCTGCCACATTTCCAGAGATTCTGAGCAGCTTACAAATATGACAGGATTAACCATAAAAAAATCAATTAATGCAGTTATAATTCACTGAACTCAATATGCCACCATTTCGAGATAGTATGGCCCCAAATGCACTAAAAGACTTCATGCTTCAGGAATTGGAGAGATAATCGGAATGAGGATAAGAAGGAGAGAAAGAGAAGACTTTCAGTTGAAGTCGAGAGAAGGAAGTGGTGATATTATTTTAAGCCACAGTATCACATTTTCACAGAATTAATGCATACTTTAAAACAGTTGCAATTTTTTGCACAGATTGGGGAAAAACAAACATCAGAAGAAAAAAGGACTTATTGTCAAATTGAAGTAAGGTACAATTTAACTCATAGTTCTTTACAATGAAAAAAAAAAAAGGGAATGGATTCCCAGGGACCGGAAGACAAAGCCTTTTCTTTAAATGCAGTCACCAGAAGGTAGAAAGGCAGAGCCTTCCAAAATTCTCTTTGGAAACAGGGTCCCAACAAAAACGAGGGGGAGGAAGAGGAGGAGCAAGGAAATGCAATGGCAGAGATTCAATTCCCATCACTCAGCCAAAAAGACAAGGAGAAGCAATCTCATCAGCCCTTCAACTCCGTCACCCTGAAATACATCTAAGAAATGAAGGGGGGGGGAGCGGAGAGGCACAAAGAGTAAGTTTATGTCAAGACACTTAGCATATCAGACTCCACAGTTGCTTCTGCAATCCAAATAATAATATAAAGCAATTAGAATAGTATCTGTACATGACTATGTGATTCACACCATAGTTCCATGTTTTGTCTCTCCTGGGGTTGGTCCCCGAAAAGTCTTTCATTTCTGAAACAGTAACAGGTGACATACTATTATTTGATCTCCAAGGGCTTGTTCACAACACAGGTCATCACTTGATGGTAGACATCACAAGGCCTATACTGACACTATCACTCAACATACGGGATGTTAGGAAGGTCCCTCTCTCCACATCAACCAAGGAAGGCCAGGGACTAGAACATTAAGTGCTGCTTATCATGCCTCCTAAATATACTTAGTGATCATATGATAAGAACTACTAATTAACAAGAGCTACCACTTTGAAGACTTTAGAGTCCTCCATATAAAGTAGATACTGTATTTACATACAAAGGAAATGACTGCTCTCCCATAATTACATGTATTGTATTGTTATACCGATAGGCTCAAAAAAATGCAAAATAATCAAAATGTCAACTCCCTACAATACAAAGTAAGTTTTTAATAGCTGTACAGGTTTTCTGTAAAGCTATAATAGTAAAGGTTTTCAAAGCGTAGGCTGCTAGAGAAACTCTAGGAGAAGAATAGGTGATAGGATTTCCAGAGAGCATTATTTCAGCTTTCCTGCTTTAGCTTCTATTTATTATTTATTTATCACATTTATGTAACTGCTCATCTCACAATAAAGTGACTCTATGCGGCTTACCACTTTTTATGACTAGCAGCATCCTACATCAATTAATGTAACCTTATTTACAAGGGCAAGGTCATCACTGATTGCAGAGTTTGATTTCTATTCAATATAGTATATGAGTAATGTTATGGGCTTAGATGTCCTTTTTCTATTTGCTAAGTATTAGTCATAATGCCTACTCCTAATGTTTGAGTTTACAGTGAGAAGTTGCTCCCCATCCCTTGCAAGGGCTAGATAGAGTAAAGAACATAGAACCCCATTTGAGTAAGAGACCCTATACCCGTGATGGCGAACCTATGGCACGCGTGCCAGAGGTGGCATGCAAAGCCCTCTCTGTGGGCACGCATACCGTCGCCAGCTGCTGTTCTGGTTTCCGGTGCACCAGCTGGTTTTCGCAGGCACCAGAGCACTGGAAAACGGCCTGAAAACAGCCAAAAAACAGCCATTCGGTGTGGCTTGGTGGGCATGGCATGGCTTGGTGGGCATGGCAGGGGAAGGATACTGTAAAATATCCATTCCGTCCCCACTCCAGGGGAAGGTTACTGCAAAATCCCCATTTCCTCCCAATCAGCTGGGACTCAGGAGGCAGAGAATAGATGGGGGCGGGGCCAGTCAGAGGTGGTATTTACCGGTTCTCTGAACTACTCAAAATTTCCGCTACCGGTTCTCCAGAACTGGTCAGAACCTGCTGAATCCCACCTCTGGCACACATGAACGCACATGCACGCACGTTTTGGTTTGGGCACTCGGTGCCAAAAAGGTTCGCCATCACTGCCCTATACCATTCTAGACAAATTTACAAAGAAATTAAAATGAATGAACAGAAGAGGAAATCAAATGGCTATAAAACATACATTAAAACATTGTACAAGATAAAAATTAATAATAAAATAAGTTGAGAAACTTATCATAGCTGTGTAATCAATTAACACATTTTAAAAGGCTTGGAAAATAAAAATGTTTTTAATCTAAAAGATAATAAGGATAAAGTCAAGGATGTCTGACTATCTATCCATCCATCCATTTTCTTAATGGTTTACAGAAATACACAACTACTAAAACATCCACAGTCAGCATTTAAACAATAGAAATGTTGAAAAATGTACAAAAGAAGTCAGTCCCAGACATCTTTCAATAGCTTCTAATAGACTAATGTCTAAAGGAAAAGACTTTCCAATTATTTGCTAAGGCGAGCAAAGTCCAAAAAGCAGTCATAGTTTTATCTGGACACAGCTAGAGTGCTGGGGGCAGGAGAGAGAGAGAAGGCAGTGACTTAACAATACTATAAACCAGACACTTCAAGTTTCTCCAAGGCATTACTTACATTGAATCCAAGATGTGTTGCCAATAAATCTCTCACTTAACCATGGAAAAAATATTTAAGTACTCGATATGTTCCACATTTTATATATGAGTGATCACCAAGAGAACCCTCTAAGGTAAGCCAGCATTATAATCCCATTATTTACCAAAAATCATCATATAAACTCTCTGGCTGATGGGCTTTCTGAATAACATTATGTCAGCTTGCCTCAAAATGGCAAGCTGATATGTTGTACAGGGTCTGCAATTCCCAAAACGTCCATCCATCATTGGATGAGACATATAGTTCCAACACATCTGGAGGGTACCAGGTTTGAGGAAGTTGACATAGATTGTGCTCTTAATCATATATACTGCTCTGGGGATAGGTGAGTTGGGGCCCTCCAGTTATTTTGGACGTCAAATCTCATTATACCATCCAGCATGGTCCAAGAGATTGTGGGAACTGTAGTTCAAAACACCTAAGGCTTCCAATTTGCTTTCTTTTGAGCTGCCTTATTATTTTAAACTTTTTTTCCCTTTGATCTGTCAATACTAGCAACCCCAATCCTACTCCCACAAACAATAGTACTGTCTCCAACATTAAATCTGTGTTTTTTTAATTGTATAACCAACTTATTTCAAAAGAGACTGAAGGAAGATATATATTTTTCCCTATAGAAAAACATTGATTTGCACTTGGTATTCATTGCCCCCTGCTTTTTTTTAAGCAAATGGAAAAACTGTCCAAAGTATTCCAACCCACCATTCACAATCTAAATTCAAGCATCCATGAGGGTTATTAAAGGCTGTTATATCAGCATGGTAAGGCAGGCATTTCATCCCCAGCCTCTATCAATAATTGAGGATCTTAATGAATGAATCTGGCAGAGAAGAGAGTTGTTGACAGCATAAAGGCAGCTGGGATCATTTGCTTGTCTGTCACTATTGGTGACAATGTTCTGAAAGGTTTCTCCAAGTCCAAGACTATTGCAAGCTCCCCTCACCCAGACTTCAGAAGATATATAGATGGGTTACAACCAATATCATCCACTACAACATGGTTGAGAGATCCAGTTCACAAACCTAGCATTGAATATCCATGATGTCCTAAGTGCCACATGAATATTGTATTGGCAGATGACACTCTGCATTGTTGTAGAAACCACTTTCAAAGTAATGAGCTTACAGAAATTAACTCACTGTAATATACATCCCCCTCCCCACTCCTAAAACCCAATCCTCTCCACACTCCTGGAAGTGGGCCCTAGAAGTGTATATGCTGACAAGTCCATACTAGAAGGTATTAGAGAAACAGTTGTTGTTGTTGTTGTTATTCAGATTTATAATGTATCTTTCCCTAGTGTTCAGGCCCTCTATTGACCTTCAGGAATACTGATGGTGCTTACCTTGTTCCACCTCCCTCCCTCCCTCCCTCTCCCTCTCTCTCTCTCTCTCTCACACACACACCTATACACCAGGGGGGGGTTCCAATTTTTTTTACTACCACTCTGCGGGCGTGGCTTAATTTTGTGGGAGTGGCTTGACAGCCATGTGACGGGGTGTGAGTGGCTTGACGGCCATGTGACTGGGTGGGAGTGGCTTGATGGCCATGTGACTGGGTGGGAGTGGCTTGGCGGTCGTGTGACCTGGTGGGAGTGGCTTGGCAGTCATGTGACCGGGTGGGAGTGCCTTGGCAGTCATGTGACTGGGTGGTCATGTCACTGGGTGGGCATGGCCAACTTGACATCACTCATGTCAAGGGTTAGGGTTAGGGTGTCTGGCCTCTCCTCGCCTCAAAGGCCTCAACGAGATACAATTTCCCTGTCTATTTATTTACTAT
>QLTV01001994.1:0-12311 GCA_003457575.1 Thermophis baileyi
TGTGTCTGTCTTGTTGGGTTGCAGAGCCAAACCAGACAGTTATGGGGGTGCAGATGCCAGACTCAATAATTCCTCTGTATGGAGCCCAACATTTCCATTGCTAAGCGAGGCAGTTGTTAAGTGAGCTTCACCCCATTTTTTGACCTTTCTTGCCACGGTTGTTAAGTGAATCACTGCAGTTTGTAACATGGTTGTTAAATGAATCTGGCTTCCCCATCGCTTGTCAGAAGGTCGCAAAAGGGGGATCACGTGACCCCGGGAGGCTGCAACCGTCATAAATACGAGTCAGTTGCCAAGCATCTGAATTTTGATCACGTGACCACGGGGATGCTGCAACAGTCGTAAGTGTGAGGAAACGGTCATAAGTCACTTTTTTTCAGCGCCCTTGTAATTTTGAACAGTCACTAAATGAATACAGATAGTCCTCGCCTTACGACAGTTTGTTTAGTGGCCGAAGTTACAACAGTATTGAAAAAAGTGACTTGGGACAATTTTTCACACTTACGACCATTGCAGCATCCACATGGTCACATAATCAAAATTCGGATGCTGGAAAACTGATTCATACTTATGACGGTTGCAGCGTCCCAGGGTCAGGTGATCCCCTTTTGCGACCTTCTGACAAGCAAAGTCCATGGGGAAGCCAGATTCACTTAACCACCGTGTTACTAACTTCACAACTGCAGTGATTCACTAAACAAATCTGGCAAGAAAAGTCGTAAATGGGACGAACCTCACTTAACAAACTTCTCACTTAGCAACATAAATATTGGGCTCAATTGTGGCCGTAGGTCAAGGACTACCTGCAGTTGTAAGTCAAGGATTATCTGTAATGCTAAATTCAGCCGGTCAAATTCAAATCAAGTCCTCCTTCCCCTGCCTTCTCCTTCCTCCATCTCCTCCGTTATATATTCGTCTTCTTCTGGAGCCTTCACATGGAGAGGAGGTTTCTCTGGAAGGTCTTCTCCTCTATTGCAGCTCACCACACTATAAAAAAGATGTTGAGACTAGAAAAATTGCAGAGATGAGCAACCAGGGTGATTAGAGGACTGGAGACTAAAACGTACGATGAACGGTTGCAGGAACTGGCCATGGCTAGTTTAGTGAAGAGAAGGACCAGGGGAGACATGAGAGCAGCCTTCCAATATTTGAGGGGCTGTCACAGAGAAGAGGGGGTCAAGCTATTCTCCAAAGCACCCGAAGGCCAGACAAGGAATAATGGATGGAAACTGAACAAGGAGAGATTCAACCTGGAGATAAGGAGAAACTTTCTGACAGTGAGAACAATCAACCAGTGGAACAGAAGTTGCCTTCGGAGATTGTGGGAGCTTCATCCCTGGAGGCTTTCAAGAAGAGACTGGACTGCCATCTGTCAGAAATGGCGTAGGGTCTCCTGCTTGGGCGGGGGGGGGTGTTGGACTAGATGGCCTACAAGGTCCCTTCCAACTCTGTTAATCTGAATCTATCTAAGATGATCAAAGGCTTGGAGACTAAAACATACGATGAATGGTTGCAGGAACTGGGCACAGCTAGTCTAGTGAAGAGAAGGACCAGGGGAGACATGATAGCAGTCTTCCAATATTTGAGGGGCTGCCACAGAGAGGAGGGGGTCAAGTTATTTTCCAAAGCACCTGAAGGCCAGACAAGGAATAATGGATGGAAACTGAACAAGGAGAGATTCAACCTGGAAATAAGGAGGAACTTTCTGACAGTGAGAACAATCAACCGATGGAACAGCTTGCCTTCAGAAGTTGTGGGAGCTTCATCACTTGAGACTTTCAAGAAGAGACTGGACTGCCATTTGTCAGAAATGGTTTAGGCCAGGGTCTCCTGCTTGGGTGGGGGGTTGGACTAGATGACCTACAAGGTTCCTTCCAACTCTGTTAATCTGTTAATCTGTAAATCTATTTGAGCTCTCGGGGAAACCATTCCATGTCTCGCGCTTCAGATCTCTCATTTTGGTATCTGAACTTCATTCTGGGGGAGAGGAAGAATTAAAAAAAAAAACCTACTTGATCCTTTGTGGCTTTCATGTCACATTAGCCCAAGTGGCAAGGCTGTGATTTGAGGCAGCTCATCAGTTCAATAATTTTTCCTCAAAAAAGAGAGAGAGAGAGAGAAGGAATTTGTGTAGACCCAGTGCCACATTTTGCACTGCGATCGCATAATCCGGTTCCCCAGGATGCAGAAAACGAGTTCCCTGGGTGCAGAACTGGTGTCTGGCACGTATGCATAAATTAGATAAATTGAAGTTCTTGATCCATAGAAAGCTTCCGTGTTCTCCATCACTTCTCTTTGGAGGAGCCAACAGGGTAATCTTTAATTCGGGACACACACACAGAAAAGCACTCTTTTACACCGAGTGCATAGTTAAGTAATTTGCAAGCCTAAGAGGTAGCGATGGCCATCATCAACTTGAACAGTCCTGAGAGGTCTGGGAGATATTATTTCCCTCTTGGAGACTATCTAATCTTACCATTTGTTGGTAGACATAGGATGGTATTATGCTGTAAGCCGCCCGGAGTCATTCGAAATGAGATGGGTGGCAAATAAATTTAATAAATAAATAAGACTTGTGTTCTGGAGTCCCGGGGAAGGAACAGTGGACTGAAGACCTGCTAGAATAAAGAGCTGATGTGGAGAGAATTACGTCTATTCGTAATTCCTCTCTGGACAAGGAGACGGCTAGAGATCGCCCACAGGTGCTCCACATAGTTGCTGTTCTGACCTAGGCTTTTCCCAAACCACGAAGCAGACTCCTCGCCCCGATAAAACCTCTTTTACAGTGATTTTCTCTCCAGCAAAGTCTTTCCTCTCCCACAGTCTTTCAAGATAGTTCACAATTACCAACCTTTATCAGGCTTGGAGAGTGGCCAGGCCGATATCTTTCAGACACTGCAATACTTGGCAAGAATGCAGGCATGAACTAATTAAGCAAACTAATTGTCTTTTGCAAACTCCCCTCCCCATTCGCTCCTCTTTTATTCCCTACGGGAGGGGCCATTCATCGTCCACCTGTAGCCTTACTCCCAAGTCGACCCTTATTCCTCAGCTGTTCCCTTCATCTGGCAACTCTGTGCATGCACACACTGGGAACAGGCTCCAGCTGTTCGTCTGCCTCACTGATGTCTGACTCCAAAGGCAACCCCCACCCAAGCAGGAGACCCTACACCATTTCTGACAGATGGCAGTCCAGTCTCTTTTTGAAAGCCTCCAGGGATGAAGCTCCCACAACTTCTGAAGGCAACTTCTGTTCCATCGGTTGATGGTTCTCACTGTCAGAAAAGTTCTCCTTATTCCCCGTCCTTCAATTTATTCTATCTCAAGTCAGCTGAGGACCATTTTAAGGGGACCTGTGAAAAGCTGGAGACGGAGGCAGGGGAAAGAGATGGAGGACTGGAAAGCATCTGTTTGCTTCCAGATGAAAACGGAGCAGAGCAGCGTGGGAAATCCTTGCAGCTTCCCGGTCAGGGAAATCAGTCCGACTTTGATGGGATTAGCCAATTTCATTGAGTAATCGCTTGCTGGAAGGAGCAGGGAAATCGGACTTTGTGGCAGAGACAGAATAGGAGAGCCTGTGGCCATGCCTAATGGAACCCAAGATGTTGCAGTGGAGCTTAATCTGGGCACAATTGAGTGTTTCAGATGAACACGGACTCAGCAGCCTGGGCTACGCATTTCTTTAGCACTGAAAAGGTCTCAGTCCTAGCACATTTGCACCAGAGCAAATCTACAATAATAGGATGCTAAACAAATCCGGTATTTTCCCTTTTGCTGCCGACCAGAATAATTTTTTATTATTATTATTATTATTATTGGCTTTGCTTTTTAAAAACCTTTTGCAACGCTAAACCGGTCCTTCCCTGCATTCAGTTTTTCCAACTTATCTTTCCCCGAGCCCATTTCTACCTCCGATTTATCTACGATCTTGAGTTTCTCTGTGTTCCCTTTGCTTCCTTTTTTCCATTCCCCTTCTTCTTTGTTGCTTGTTAAACCCTCCTATCTCTTTCCACTGTTTCTTGTCTTGGTTGCTTCCGTTTCCCGTCGTTATCTCTCGGCTTCTTTATCAGCCAATATCCGTTCAATTGATTTTTCTCTCCTTTATTTCTTTTTTCTTTTTCTAATCCTTAAAACTCATTTATTCCACCCGGGTTTTGTTTAATTGTTTCGGGCGACCTTTTTCTGCTCCTCCTACCACATCCTTTTATTTTTATTTTTAATTCTGCTTCATGCATGGGGTTTAAATTTAACTGTAAGCTGAGGGGAAAATGCAGAACCATTTTTATATCATTTGTACAACGTCTTACAACAGCATTGAAAAAAGTGACTGACAACCGTTTTTCACACTTGTGACCGTTGCAGCATCCCCATGGTCATGTGATCAAAATGCAAATGCTTGGCAACTGGCATGTATTTATGTCGGTTTCAGTGTCCCAGGTCACGTGATCCCCTCTTGTGACCTTCTGACAAGCAAAGTCCATGGGGAAGCCAGATTCACTTAACAACCGTGTTACGAACTGAATAACTGCGGTGATTCCCTAAACAACTGTGGCAAGAAAGGTCGTAAAATGGGGCAAAACTCACTTAACAACTGAACAAAATTTTGGCTCAGTTGTGGTCGTAAGTCGAGGACTACCTGTAACAACAAGGCAATGAAATGGTTATTTTATTTATTATCCTACTTTTAATTCAGGAGTTTAAGGAAGTAAATGCAGCTTTTCCCTCTTCCTTCTTTTTCTCCCAGAGCGACAGCCCTTTGAGGTAGGCTGGATTGGCCTACCATACCTCAGGAAGCTCTCATGGCTGACGGGAGATTTGAACCTGGGTCTAGCACTTTCACTACTGAATCACCCCAACTCTTAGGCTGAGTGAAACGGGCCCCAAATAAACTCCCTTTTTACATCTCTGTAATCCCTTAATTCGGCGTAGAGTCAGAATCACATAGTTGATTTTCATGGGTGAAGTAGGATTTGAACTTGGGACTCACCATTCGTAGTCTAGCATCTACCCCATTGCACCAGTCTGGCTGAGAGGGAGGGACTGGCCCAGAGTCCCAGCCAATGAGCTTCTGTGGCTGAGAGGGGGACTCGAAACTGGATCTCTCCTAGTCCATCTTCTTCATTACCGTTCATCACCCTATTTTTGGGCTAAGAAGGCACCACAAAGGGAGCTTCTATGGTTGAGGAAGGACTAGAATTCGGGGCTCCCCATTCCTAGCCCAGCACCTTCTCCATTGTACCCCCTCTTTAACCCTCTCTTCCAACATCACGGTGAGGTTTCACCTGCATGGAGGACATCCAGTTCTCCATAAGTTGAGGAGACCATGAAGTTCTCCTTCTTGACGGCCTTCTCAACCCTCCACGACGTCCTCTTCTGGAGCTTCAGCAACTGCCAAGAAGAATTGAGAGTGGCTTCTTTGCAGGCAGAGAAGCCTCTTCGGTGCTACCGGCAGTCCTCAGAGTGGAAAAAAAAAGTGGGGGGATTTGATGAGAGCACCCCTTGAATGCCCCTGAACAACAACAGTCATTTCCCCCAACTCGGTTACGAGCTTTGCACCTCTCATACAAGGCATCACAACACCCGTACAAAAGACGGGTGGCTTGTGTTAGAACAACACAATGCTGCTTTCAACACGTGTTCCCCTTGACCTCCTCCCCCACCCCCCACCCCAGACACTTTTGTGACAATCACAATATCTGAGCCTCAATTCAACATGAAGCGTTAATCATAACAAACATAATGGTGAGAAAGAAACTTCCCACCGCTCCGTAGAATCAAATAAATGCATCTCGTCTCAGTTCAGAATTGGGGGGGGGGAGATCTTTTGCAGACCTGGAAAGGATTCCACCCCCACCCCCCAATTTGGGAGTTTGCCAGGAACTTCTAGCATTGACAGTTGGGTCTCTTGTATTGCCTCCAAGGGAGGGGCATGCTGAGTTTTGATTACTCAGCCTCCCATAATTTCAAAGGAAACCTTCGGAATGGCTAGAGCTATTTGATAGTAGAAGAGGCTGCCTTGAATGGGTATGGGTTGTCCTACATTGAATAATTTACTAGAGGACGGACATCCATCTGTCAGGCCTGTTTTGCTTGGATTCAGTATAACAGATTTTGAATGCTGTGACAGTTTAATCTAGATCGGTGTTTCTCAACCTTGACGATTAACAGGGGTGGGCTTCAACTCCCAGAACTCCTCAGCCAGCATGCTTTAAGATGGGTGGACTTCAACTCCCAGAATCCCCCAGTTGGATGTTTTAAGATGGGTGGACTTCAACTCCCAGAATCCCCCAGTTGGATGTTTTAAGATGGATGGACTTCAACTCCCAGAATCCCCCAGTTGGATGTTTTAAGATGGGTGGACTTCAACTCCCAGAATCCCCCAGTTGGATGTTAAGGTGGGTGGACTTCAACTCCCAGAATCTCCCAGTTGGATGTTTTAAGGTGGGTAGACTTCAACTCCCAGAATCCCCCAGCCGGCATGCTTTAAGATGGGTGGACTTCAACTCCCAGAATCCCCCAGCCAGCATGCTTTAAGTTGGGTGGACTTCAACTCCCAGAATCCCCCAGCCAGATGCTTTAAGTTGGGTGGACTTCAACTCCCAGAATCCCCCAGCCAGATGCTTTAAGTTGGGTGGGCTTCAACTCTCAGAATCCCCGGCCAGCATGGTTTAAGAGGGGTGGATTTCAGCTCCCAGAATCCCCCAGCCAGCATGCTTTAAGTTGGGTGGGCTTCAACTCCCAGAATCTTCCAGTTGGATCCTTTAAATGGGTGGACTTCAACTCCCAGAATCCCCAGCCAGCATGCTTTAAGAATGATGTAAGATTATTTTTCTTCCCCACTGGCATCCTTTCCATATTTTCCCCCTAAGCAACAATACATGTAGTTCTTGACTTACAACAGTTCATTTAGTGACCATTCAAAGTTTCAACAGTACTTCAAAAAGTAATTTATGGCCATTTTTCACACTTAACGACTATTGCAGCATCCCCATGGTCACGTGATCAAAATTCAGACACTTGGCAATTCATACTTATGACGCTTGCAGCATCCCGGGGTTACGTTGTCCCCTTTTGCGACCTTCTGACAAGCAAAGTCCATGGGGAAGCCAGATTCACTTAACCACCGTGTTACTAACTTAACAACTGCAGTGATTCCCTTAACAACGGTGGCAGGAAAGGTCATAAAATGAGGCAAAACTCACTTAACAACTGTCTCGCTTACCAACGGAAATTTGGGGCTCAATTGTGGTCGTAAGTCAAGGACTACTTGTACTATGGGTGGGAAGTTCCTTTCCTTTTAAAGGAGTCTTGTGGAACTAACCCCCCCCCCCTTTCCAGGCTACAAAGCCCCCTTTCTTTCCACCCCTAAAGGCCTCCTACTTACCCAAGGCCAGATGTTTCCAGCTGGGCTCCTCCTGGACTGTGGGGGGAAACCGGGGGGGGGGGTAAGAGATCAGGCTTGCCCAACGGGAGTCTACAGTTCACTTGGGGCTTTGGTGATGATCTGGAGGGGAAGGCGAGAGAGCGCCTGGCACGAAGCGAGGGGGGGGGAGAGAGCATCTTTGATCTGCTGCTCCAGGAGAAGCCCCCAGAGGTAATGCTTCAAAGCCAGCAACTCACCTCTCGTTGGATGAGTTTTCCTTTCATCTAAAAGATGGCAGGAAGAAGAGGAGAGAGAGAGAGGGGGACTCAGAGAGAGAAAAAACAAAGCACCGTGTTGATTCGGCTTTGGCAGAACCGGGCCTGGCTCTGGGTTGGGGGGGATCTTTTCTTAAGGGGTTTCTCTTTCGGAAGGCAAGGCCGAGAATCTGGGGGTGCAAAGACATTGGGGCATCGTTCGTGCCCCATTCGAATCAACACTTGGAGAGCTCCAAGGGGCAGTCAAAAGGAATTCGGAAAAGGAACCACCTTTACCGTGAAGCGGAAGGGGGTGGGAGAGGGGTACTCAGTTGGACAGGATCTTTGGTGATCTTCTAGACCAGCGTTCCTCAACTTTGTTAGCAACGTTAAGATGGGTCGACTTCAACTCCCAGAATTCCCCAGATAGCGTTGATGGCTTGGGAATTCTGGGAGTTGAAGTCCACCCATCTTAAAATATCCCACTAGGGAATTCTGGGAGTTGAAATCCATCCATTTTAAAACACGCTGGCTGGGGAATTCTGGGAATTAAAGGTCATTTTGGACCTGTTGGTCTTTGTCACCTCTGGAAGAAGCAGGGTCAAAGGTGGGTGAAGGAAATCTTTTCCTCCCTTCCATGAAGAACCTGTCCACCATTGTTTCAGAGGATGGGGGCAATCTGCTTCTCCCTCGCTTCTCGTCCCTCTCTTCCTTGCTTCTCTCTGGAGAGGATCGCCTGGCTTATGCATTTTCAGCTGCTTGGCAACTCACCACCCGTAATTCTCAGCATCCCCAATTAAGTGGCCAGGCCAGGCCTTAAAAGCAGGGAGAGATGGAAAAAATATCGATCAAACCTGACTGGGGCTAGGCCAAACTCTTGCTGCAAATCTGCCCTGCAGTATTTGCTCTCAGCTCCCCAAGGGATGGGCATCCTGGCGTTTCGTGGCTTTGGGAGACTGGCTTGGCCCCAGAACCATTTGGAGGGTGGTGGAAAAAAGACATTGGCTTCCTGTTTGGGTAGGAGGGGGGCAGTGATCTCCCCACCCAGAAAATCAATGCTAGGAGAGTCTCCCTGGTTTTGAAGGAGAGCCTTAAAACCAAGCAACCCTCAAGGGCAGGTGATCTTCGACTTCCAACAGTTCATTTAGTGACCGTTCCAAGTTACAACGGCACTGAAAAAAGTGACTTAGGATCGTATTTCACACTTAGGCTATTGCAGCATCCCCATGGTCACGTGATCAAAATTCGGATGCTTGGCAACCGACTCATATTTACCACGGTCTCATTGTCCCGTGAACACCTTTTGTGACCTTCTGACAAGCCAAGTCAACGGGGAATCCAGATTCACTTAACAACCGTGTTCCTAACTTAACAACTGCACGATTCACTTAACAAGTGTGGCAAGGAAGGTCGTAAAATGGGACAAAGCTCACTTAACAAATGTCTCGCTTAGCACCGAAATTTTTCAGTCAACTGTGGTCATAGGTCAAGGGCAGAGGTGGGTTCCTCCCGGTTTGGACCGGTTCGCCTGAACCGGTAGCGACCCGCTGGTGATGTCATGGTGATGTCACGGAACCGGTTCTGTCGGTGCCGGTCCATGGGCACCGCCATCTTTTTTTTGGAATTTTTTTTTGGGGGGGAAATTTTTTTCCGGGTTTTTTTTTCTTCTGTGCATACGCAGAAGCTGAGTTTCCGGCACTGCGCATGCGTCGTCATCTTGTTTTTGGCTTTTTTTGGGGTGTGTTTTTTTGCGGTTTTGTTTTTGATTTTCTTTTTTGTTTTTGGCTGTTTTGGGGGTGGTATTTTTTTTTATTTTTCGGCACTGCACATGCGTGCGCGTGCGAAGCAGGTGCGCACCCATGAGGCGCGGCCACGTGGTGCGGGAGGAAGCGAACTGGCAGCGAGGTAAGTTACAACCCACCCCTGGTCAAGGGCTACTTGTATAGGATGCTACACTTGGAGAGCATTGAGGTAGTGGAGATATCAAACTTTTTGCTGTATCATGTTGGGTGCATCAGCCCATCTTCTTAAACTACACTAAAAATCGCATATTTGTTTGGGCTTAGCACTTCTGCATTTTTAAAAACAGCTGGAATGCAGCTCATAAGGTACCCAAGCAAGAATTTGTTTTACACCAGTATGATTTATTCAATAAATGTAGATAGCTGCCCATCTGAGCAGCGGAATTCTGGATGGTGAACCAAGATAAAAGCATAAATACATAATCTAGAGGCCTTGAATAATTAAAACAGCCAAGTGGAGGCCCCTGTAATAAAAAAAATACACTCTCTTGCTAACATGTCACACGAAAATATCACAACTCCATTAGCATCCCAACCTTAGTGCCTGGGGGTGGCGGGTGGGGGAAGCCAGGTCTTCTTGATGGCCTTCTGGAACCCGAACAGGATCTGTGTGTGTGTGTGTGTGTGTGCGTGCGCGCGCGCGCACGCGTGTGTGTGTGTTTTCCATAAGGCAGGTGAGTTAGATGCCACAGTAGAGAAACCATCTTGCTAAGACACTCACCCACCCACCCAAGTTGACACAGCTTCATTAGAGGACCCAAAGCAGCCACCCTGCCAACAGAACCCTTCAGGGATTAATTCAACTATCGCTTTTGAAAAAATCCAAAACTTTCTCTAATTATCGGCCGTACGGTGTTCATAGATTTCCAGCGTAATTGCATTTTGCGATTGCTTTCTTGGCAATCTTTTATCCGAGTCTATTGAGAGGGTCTTTAAAAGGGGGAGGGGGAGAGAAAATAGAACATAGAATTATAACAGGGATGGAAGGGACCTTGGAGGTCTTCTAGTCCAACCCCCTGCTCAAGCAGGAGACCTTATACCATTCCAGACAGGTCGAGTCTCTTCTTAAAAGCATCCAGTGTTGGAGCATTCACAACCTCCGAAGGCAAGTCATTCTACTGGTTAATTGTTCTCGCTATCAGGACATTTATCCTTAGTTGCTTCTCTCCTTGATTAGTTTCCATCCGGTGCTTCTTGTCCTGCCTTCTGGTTCTTTGGAGAATTGGTTGACCCCTCCTCTTTGTGACAGCCCCTCAAATATTGGAATACTGCCATCATGTCATCCCTAGTCCTTCTTTCCACTAGACCAGGGGTCAGCAACCCGCGGCTCTGGAGCCGCATGTGGCTCTTTCATCCCTCTGCTGTGGCTCCCTGTCACCGGTCGGCACCACAATTTTGAGAGGAGCTTCCGGTTAGGATGGGGGGAAGCAGGGCGCGCCAGGAGGAGACTCTATGGCAAGGGGCGGGTTTTCCGGTCAGCTCCACAATTGATAGGGCTTTCGGTTAGGACAGGTAGAGGAAAAAGGACGCCGCGCTAGGAAGAGACTCTATGGTGGGCGAACCGGACTTCCGGTCGGCTCCAGAATTGAACGGGGGGCTTCCGGTTAGGACCTTGGTGGCTCTTTGAGTGTTTAAGGTTGCTGACCCCTGCACTAGACATACCCAATTCCTGCAAGCATCCCTCATGGTTTAGCCTCCAACCCCCTAATCATCTTTGTGGCTCTTCTCTGCACTCTTCCCAGAGTCTCAACATTACATTTCTGATTTGCTTGATTGCTCAGCTCAGTTGTACCTCCTTTCTTTCATCTGTGGGAGCCCCTTCTTCCTTAATCTTATCTTCCCTGAATTAATCTAATCGCAGGGGGAGGATTGCGGGCAAAGGGAGTGTTCAGATTTGAGCGAATCCCTTAAACCAGAGGTCTTCAAACTTGGCAACTTTAAGACTTGTGGACTTCAGGAGCTATGCTGGCTGGAGAATTCTGGGAGTTGAAGTCCGCAAGTCTTAAAGTTGCCAAGTTTGAAGACCTCTGCCTTAAACTTTGAAGATTGGGACATGCCTCTGGCAGTTTGTGGAGCCCAACACAGAGGCCTTCTGGCTAACTCAAACCCAACTCAAAGTTGGGTTCCAGCAGGGCCTGAGGGTGGATGGCATGGAACGAAACTTCTTCCTCTTTCGATTGCAGATACCCCCCCCCTCAGGGCCCAGAAAGGTGAAAGGGGGGCCATTAAACATGGTTTCCATCCAAACCACTTTCAGGGCACTTTCCTATCTCTCCCTCAATCCCCGTTGGGTTTCCCTAACTAGGCTTCCTGCCAATTCTCCCTCCCTCTGTCCCCCCCTTTTTTAATCCAGCACAGTGGCATTAGTTTCCAAGCAACAATATTTGAGATACGGCAATGAACACACGATGATTATTTTATTATATGTTTCTCCCGCCGCGTCACCAAGAGATCCCCGATGTGAAATCTGCCAAGTTAAATGCTGTGAAAAGGCAAGATGTTGAGAGGGGTGGAGAGAGAGAAAAACAGAAGGCTTTGAATCTATCTATCTATCTATCTATTTTCCCCTACCAGCCAGGACATTTGTCTGTTCCAATCCCACCAGGCGAAGGAAGATGCTGTGGATGGGATTGAGCAAATATTTGGCTTAGAGGTCTGGCAGTTCTCCAAACCGGGGGGGGGGAGAAGGAGAAGGAGGAGGAGGAGGAGGAGGAGGAGGAGGAGGAGGAGGAGGAGGAGGAGGAGGAGGAGGAGAAAAAGAAGAAAGAAGAAGAAGGAGGAGGAGGAGGAGGAGGAGGAGGAGGAGGAGGGAGGAGAAAGAAGAAGGAGGAGGAGGAGAAGAAAGAAGAAGGAGGAGGAGGAGGAGAAAGAAGAAGGCACAGGAGGAGGAGG
>QLTV01001994.1:28092-52130 GCA_003457575.1 Thermophis baileyi
TCGGCTGGTTCGTGTTGATGTGTCTGACTGGGGCGGAGGAGGAAGAGGAGGAGGAAGCGGCGGCGACTGCAGGAATCTTTGCCAGCTCTAATGTATGCCAACAGAGCCACCTTGGGAAGGAGCAGCCCTTAAGTGGGGGAGAGGGGAGGGAGGAGCTGTGGGGGGGGCTGCTGCCCTTTGCAAGGAACATCAACAGGCAGGCCGGCTGGCTGGCTGGATGGTTGGTTGGCTGGCTGGCTGGCTGGGGAAACGGAGCGACTGCTGCGGCAAGACCTAGAAGGCAGCAGAGAGGGCACTGCCATTCCCGTCCCTTGCCAAGGCGCGAGGGGTTGGCGGATGCCACAGCAGCAAATTTTCTGAAACGGCTTTTGTTTGCACAAGTGGCGGGGCCGTTTGGATGCTTTCGCGCCCCCTCCCCAAGGAGGGAGGGAGGGAGGCCGGCCGGCCGTGGGGCAAGGCTGATCTGCTGTTTTGTGTTTTTACCCTGCCAACCCCATTTTAACAACAAAATAATAATAATAATTCTGGCCGTGGTGACATTCAAATAATTGGATTCTTCAAGGCTGTTGAGATAGAAAGGAGTGGGTTGGGGTCCCCCCCCCTTTTTTTTTTTTTGCAAGAATAAATAGAAGCACCTGTCTGTCCCAGAAGTGGTCCAGCCTGGGCTTTCTCACCCAAAGGGTAGAGAGAAGTTAGCTTGCTGCTTTCAGAAATGTTCACCACCACGGTGTTGGAACCAGGAATATAGTGGTCTGTTTGTTGTTGCGTGGAATCGTCTTGTTGCGTAAGAACCGGAAGGGGAGAATTTATATATTTGCAAACGTTCAAAGCCAAACAAACACTGCTTCTGTCAATCGTGAAGGCCAAGTCTAAAGGGATGGGAGGGAGGGAGAGAGGGAGGGAGGGAGGGTGTAAGGAAACCTTTTGACAAAACAACCTCTCTCTTGGGGGTATATGGGGAAGACAGCTTTTGAGAATCTCGTGATGAGACTCTTTGGGTAAAACAGTTCCAAAGTTGGCTTCCTTTGAGAATTGGCCATCGCTGGATCAGTTCTGCAGCACTGAACTCTAAGCCAGGGTCATGGGTTGGGCCTTCCCTTATAAAAAAAACTCTTGGGATTGAATTACTAATCAAACATGAGCTGAACTTAGTGAACGTTTCTTAGCAGTGGAGAACTGATTTAGATTTAGATTTATTATATTTGTATGCCGCCCAACTCCCAAAGGACTCTGCAAATTGGGAAGGGTTTCTCTGTTAGATTTGTATCATAGTTCATCTCGCAGTCTCTGGCAAGCCCTGGGTGATGGCTTGGTCCCAACTCTTAGCTTCCCACTCTTATTCCCCAATCTTCGGATTCGGAGGTGGACTGCCTTTGAACCTGGAGGTTTCATGGAGTCTAACAACTGAGACCATAAGAACCCCACTGGGTTAGGCCAAAACCCTGTGAACCAAATGCCCCTGCAAGATCTCTTCTATTTTCAAGCCATCTAAATTGGTGGTTCCTCTCAAATTCCAGGGTAGCAGGTTCCTTGGCATGGCCACGTTCCCTGGTTGGAAACTTGGACCATCCTCAACCTTACCTCAGAGCAAAAGCTCGACATCCTAGTTCCTTAGGTGTGAGTACGATTCACTTCCAGTTGGCAGAGCCACCACGGAGAACATGACACCATGACTATGCAATTTTCTTCTGGAGAACTTCTCACAGGAGCAAGATCTTGGCATTTGAGTGACGACTTGCTTCTTGAGAATTGGAAGCAGAGGAAGGGTGCCTTCGTGCTTTCTAGGAGACCTGGAGAAGAGGCCATCCTGGGATCCTCACCAGATCTTCTAATCCTAACCTTAGAGTGTTGTCCAAATGCAAAATGGACCATCTTCTCAGTAATGGACTACTGTACTCATAAAAAGATCTCCCTTGCAAGGAACACGGCGTCAAGGGCACTTCACTTGTCCCAAGGTTGGGCCCACTTTAGAAGGTGTTGGCTTCAGGTTGCTGGATGATTATCAGGTCTTCATTTGTTGACTTCCCCAACCATTGTTGTGTCCCTTTGTCTGACGTTTGCATTGATAGACTTTGGACAGACTTGGTTTCTATTGATTAAGTACCACAGCATGCTAAACAGGCTGTAATCTTCACACTCAGGATTAATGGGTCTGGGCAGTACCTGAGGGAGCAAAGCCTGTGAATACTACTTAGGTGTGTGTGTGAGAGAGAGAGAGAGAGAGAAAAAAGAAAAGTTCTTGGCAGAGAGAGAGAGGCTTGGTTCACATCGCACACTTAACCAGTGGGAAGCCTAGCTGATGCATTTGTGCAAATATACGAAGGGTTGTTTGCTTTTAACCTTGGTTTTGCAGTTGGCGTGTTGGGCAGGCCCAACTTCTTCAATTAGTTTCTGCTTCAATATATGGCATGACCTCGAAAGATGGATTAATTTGGGAACCAAGTTTGATATGCTGTCCTAATTAATGGATTACATTGGGCCTGGTGTGCCCTGTTTCTCTGTAAGGTTCAAGAAAGATTAAGGGAGAAGTGCAATACCTACCTACTTGAATATGGGTTATAACTATCCTGCAAAACCCTAGTTGACCACTAGACGGCAGTGGAGGATTTGATTTTTTTTTTTGTTCTGTATCTCTGCTGCTACCTGGAGGCTCTCTAGCGTATTGCAGCTGCAAACTGGATAAGTTACATTTTCTAGTGAACTTACCAGCTCAGGAGGTTATTTCTCATGAATCATGGACTCTTTTGTGAGTCAATCTTTCTCATGAAAATAACTTTTTGCTGAAGGAATGGCAAGTTTCGAATTTTCCCCACTCACATGGAATTTTATTTATGTTTGATCACCTGGTATGTACCGTGTTTCCCCGAAAATAAGACCCCGTCTTATTTTTTTTTTTTTTTGAACCCTGAAATAAGCGCTTGGCCTTATTGCCATGCACTCAAAAGCCCGATTGGGCTTATTATCAGGGGATGTCTTATTTTAGGGGAAACAGGGTATTTTGCAAAACCTTTGATCTCAAACTTGCATATTTGATGCGCTAGCGTGTATTTTCTGAATTACTGTCAATTGCCTCCTGACATTTGGAGAGGGTTAAATTTGACAATGTTCTGAACCAAAGATATACAAAATTTGCCATTCTGAAAATGGAACATTCGAGAGGACTCCAGAAACTTCCATTAGCACCACATCAACCCACTTATCCTGGGTCTGATCTGGTGGGTTTTTCAGAAGTTAATCCTGTACACTGGAAGTCAATACAGGTAGTTCTTGCCTTGCAATCATTCATTTAAGCTATTCTCCAAAGCACCTGAGGGTAGGACAAGAAGCAATGTTCTATTCTATTCTATTCTATTCTATTCTATTCTATTCTATTCTATTCTATTCTATTTTCTATTCTATTTAGTGACCAAAGTTAGAACTCCATTGAAAAAAGCACCTTATGACTGTTTCCCCACACTTACGACAGTTGCAGCATCCCCATGGCCATGTGATCAAAATTCTTATATGCTAGTATTTTGTGAAAGATAGGACTGGAATATGTATACTTACAATATATAAAATTGTACATCATGTTTACAGTGTTATATGGGGGGGGGAATGATTTCCTGTAAGGTTATACTGAATGGAATTGTTTAAACCAGGAAAGTTTCCCCACGTCCAATGTTTTTAATTGTACTATTAATAAAAAAACTTTTAAAAAAATTCTGATGCTTGGCAACTGGCATGTATTTATGACGGTTCGAGGGTCACGTGATCACTTTTTGCAATCTTCTGGCAAGCCAAGTCAGTGGGGAAGCCAGACTCGCTTAACAACCGCGCTGTTACTCTTAACAACTGCAGTGATTCCCTTAACTCTGGCATGAAAGGCTGTAAAATGGGGCGGGACTCCACTTAACAACTGTCTTTGCTTAGCAAGGGAAATTTTGGGCTCCATTGTGGTGGTACATCGGGGACTGCCTCTACCAACAGACCTCCCTAGAATGGCAAGATTGCTAAAGTTGAGAACAATCTGGGTTTTCCCACAATGTTCTCTTCCTGACCCAGAAGGTTTTGCATCTATCTCAGTGGTTCTCAACCTGTGGGTCGCGACCCCTTTGGGGGTCAAACGACCCTTTCACAGGGGTCGCCTAAGCGCACGCTAGCCCACCACGCCCCCTTTGTCACCTCATCACATGCGGGGAGGGGGCGGGGAGGGGGTCGCGGCATTTGGAAGGTTGAGAACTACTGATCTATCTGGTCTGGACCACGTACTGATGTAAGGACTGTGGATGTGGTCAGCCTGTATCAGAAATGGTCACCTCCCAGAATTCCCAGCCAGTGGGGCCTTGGATGCTTGTTGGGAGAAGCCTGGTTGAAGTTAATGAAATTCATAGGTGGGTTGGTTCTCTCCTGTACAGCAATTCCCGCATCACCGTTCTCGCTGGCCAGAAAGCTTGAGAACTTCCTCCAGAAATTGCTTGGTTGAATTACCTGCCTGGGCTTGAAAATGTCATTAATTTAAATATTAATAAGAGAGTGCGTATGTATAATTTAGTCACCCACCATGCCCTTTCTAGTTCCTTCGGTACAGCTGCCTCTTAAGCTCGCAGAAGGAGGAGGCATTCAACAGACGTAGCGTTCTCTAGCATGGGGGCCACAAGAGTTGTGAACAGAGGTTGCTAGAAAAAGGACAGAGGAATGAAAATGGGGAGAATTCGCACGCATCCCTTGACCGCTGCCTTGATAAGTTGCAAGAAGGGAGAATGTTCACATTCCAAAAGCAAATTTCTTTCAACAAATTGCATGAGAACCGATAACAGGGAGAGAGAAAAAAAATCCCTTACAACAAATGTCTTAAACCCAGTGGTGGGATCATGCCGGTTTAACAACCGGTTTGGTGATCGCGCGCGTGCGCAGTTTAACAAAAAATTTACCTTTCATGTTGCTGCTGGGGCGTAACACAGCTGAGGCGCGGCAATCTGCTGTGCCGCGCAAATCAGCTGAGAAGATATAGGTGAGTAAAGCACAGGGTGGGCGGGCGGGCCCAGCTGATCATCGGAGCGAACCGGTTCGCTCTCAGCTGATCGTCAGAGCTACCGGTTCGCCCAAACCGGTAGAATCCCACTCCTGCTTAAACCTGTTTTCCAAGCAATATTGGACAGACAGACATTGACCCACTAAGTCAGGGGTCCCCAAACTTGGCAACTTTAAGACTTGTGGGCTGGAGAATTCTGGGAGTTGAAGTCCACAAGTCTTAAAGTTGCCAAGTTTGAAGACCTCTGCACTAAGTCATCCACACCCCGTGGTTCTTGCACACGGTAGAATGTTCCAGAGATTCCTTTAACACACACTCCTGATCACTTCTTTGTATAGAGGCTCATGCAAACACAACGAATTACTGGAGCTAAACTGAGTCTGGAGGTCTGGCTGGCGTCTTTGGCGCGCAGCTTCAGCCGAATGTTTTGAGCGCTGGGTTTTTTGCTCTAAACTAGAATTACAGAAAAGAGAAAATATTCCCCAAGTCCCTTCCCTAATTCTCTTTCTGCTCGATGCAGAATCCGTTCGGCAAAGAACGACGGCGGGTGTCTTGTCTTCAAGAGGCCACCTGGGAATGTGGCTCTGCCCACAATGGGAAGTCCTAAAGGACCCAGAGTTTGGGCAACAGGGTGATGTCAGAAAGAGAGTGAGGAAGGAGGGCGGTGCATTTGGGTTCAAAACTGCCCTTGCTCGCCATTGTGATGAAATGTGCAGCTGGAGAAGGGGTGTGGGGGGAGGGCGAATGTCAGCAGTGGCACCATGGTTTCCTAGGAAGAAGGCAGCACATTCCAGAGAGGGGCCCATAACAAATCCACCCAAGTTGCTAAGGTTGAAAGACACAGTGTTAGAACTTTATAGCTTTATTCCGGCAAGATTGAGTCTATTAGCTATAAGCGAATAAGGAACTGGACCAGGGGTGAAATCCAGCAGGTTCTGACAGATTCTGGAGAACCGGTAGCGGAAATTTTGAGTAGTTCGGATAACCAGCAAATACCACCTCTGGCTGGCCCCAGAGTGGAGTGGGAATGGAGATTTTGCAATATCTTTCCCCCAGGAGTGGGGAGGGAATGGGGATTTTGCAGTATCCTTCCCCCAGGAGTGGGGAGGGAATGGGGATTTTGCAGTATCCTTCCCCTGGAGTGGGGTGGGAATGGAGATCTTGCAGTATCCTTCCCACGCCACGGGGTGGCTCACCAATGCTGGCTGGGGAATTCTGGGAGTTGAAATCCACCCAAGTTACCAAGGTTGAAAGACACAGTGTTAGAAGGTTATAGCTTTAGTCTGTCAAGATTGAGTCTATTAGCTATAAGCGAATAAGGAACTGGACTCGTGTGGATCTCACTGTGTCATCTTTGGACTTGACATCCTAGGCATGGATTGTGGATGGTTCTCTTGAAAAATAACTGATATGGTGCTATACAATTCTAAACTGGATGTGGGAGGGAGGAAGAGGTTCAGGGTAGCCACCCCCTAGAATCTCCCAAGGTATATCTGTTATCTTAGAACAGTGTTTCTCAACCTTGGCAACTTGAAGATGAATGGACTTCAACTCCCAGAATTCCGCAGCCAGCCATGCCAAAAGTCACCCAGCTGGCTTTCATGCCTAAAGCGGGACTAGAACTCATAGTCTCCTGGTGGATCTTTCAAAGTCACCCAGCCAGCTTTCATGCCTAATGCAGGACTAGAACTCCCAGTTTCCTGGTGATTCTTCCAAAGTCATCCAGCTGGCTTTCATGCCTAAGGCATGACTAGACTTCACAGTCTCCTGGTGATTAGCCCAAAGTCACCCATGTCTAAGGCAGGACTAGAATTCACAGTCTCCTGGTGAATCTTTCAAAGTCACCCAGCTGGCTTTCATCCCTAAGGCGGGACTAGAACTCCCAGTCTCCTGGTGATTGGCTTAAAATCACCAATGCTGGCTGGGGAATTCTGGGAGTTGAAATCCACCCAAGTTACCAAGGTTGAAAGACACAGTGTTAGAAGGTTATAGCTTTAGTCTGTCAAGATTGAGTCTATTAGCTATAAGCGAATAAGGAACTGGACTCGTGTGGATCTCACTGTGTCATCTTTGGACTTGACATCCTAGGCATGGATTGTGGATGGTTCTCTTGAAAAATAACTGATATGGTGCTATACTATTTTCATGTTTAAGGAATATATTTATGATAAATGCTCCCCCTTACATGCGCTTGACTCATCCCTGGCAACAGTTAGATGGATGTGCTTGGATTAAGTAGGCAGGTGGTGCTTTAGGAAAATCCGTTTAACTCTGGCCGGCGTATTATCGGCCTTCCGATCTTTGCTTATTTGCCTCCCAACCCCTATCGCTCCATTTGTCTCTCTCATGTTCGTTCTCCCTCCCTCTCTCTCTCTCTGGATCCATCTGTCTTATCCATTAAGCCAGTACAGTGAGTGCCTCAATTAAGTCAGGTTTTCCAAGTTGCAGCAGAAGGCTGTGATGAGGTCACAGAAGAAGGAAGAGTCAAATTGTTCCTTCCTCTGAGCTGGCACCCACAGGGTCACCTTCCTGAGACATCTTGGTTCTATTCTGGTGTCTCACTTCTTCTAGTTTCTAGACTTCCTGGAGATAGATGGTTGTTGGTCCTGTGCTCTATCCTTGAATATTAGATGTTTCTCAACCTCAAAGATGGGTGGACAGTGTTTCTCAGCTCGAAGTTGGGCGGACAGTGTCTCTCAGCCTTGAAGACGGGTGGACTTCAACTCCCAGAATTCCTCAGTTAGCTTCTGAGAATTGACATCAACCCATCTTCAAGTTGCCGAGGTTGAGAAACACTGTTGTGGAGGCATCTCAGGAAGCTGTGATGGAAATATGGAGCTGGGCCAAATGAAATCCTGAGATTGTAGAGTTGAGATCTTTGGTGGTATCTGGTCCCACTGTGTCGATCCATGCATGCTCCGGGCAAGATCCACAGTGCAGCTATGTTATCCCTTGACAAATGGTCACTCAGTTTTGGCTTCAACGTGATTGATTCTTCAAAAGTGGATTATGTTCCATCAAATCGGATCAACTTCTAGCAACCACAGAGTACTGTAGATTTTCTCTTTGATATTGTCCTAAATGTGCTTTTTCAAGAGGCAACTGGACTTTCTGGTTTTTCTTTGAAGATGTTTCGCTTCTCATCCAAGAAGCTTCTTCAGCTCTTCATGAGAGCTGAGAAGCGAAATGTCTTCAAAGAAAAACCAGGAAGTCCAGTTGCCTCTTGAAAAAGCACCTTTGGGACAACCGTGACCTGGATGACTGAGAATCTCCACAGACATCTTGATATTCTGTCCCTAACCTGGTTTTCCATTCTTCCAATATGATTACTGAAGATCTTCCTTTGTTTAATGTTCTCCATTCTTTGCTCAAAATGGATCACTTGGCTAATATTGATTTCGGGCTCTAGAAACAGTCTATCTGTGAATCATATCAAATGCTGGAAGATCAATAATAAGGAAGGGAGCTGCTGTGATTGATTTGTGGACTTTCCAAGAGAGAGAGGAAGAGATCTGAAACACCACTTGGCTTTATCGATCTGCCTCCATGCCTTCGTTCCCTACCACCCAACCCCTGGAGGCCTCCAACTATGTGGGGCATCGTTGACCGAGCCTTGGATTGGAATTCAACCCCTCTGGGTACACAGAGCCAATGCAACTAAAACTTTAACCCAACAAAGGCAACTTAGAATTATCCCCAGCCATGAGCAGGGAAATTGAACTTTCATCTGCTGAAGCAGAGTCACTGTGCATGTTGGCATTTAGCCGTCCTCCTTCATTGCCAGCTAATCATTCCTTTGTCAGTTTTTTTACATTTGTTGTACTTCAATATGGGATGGTGTTGATGTTATCCATTCAGTCGTGACCAACTCTGGGCAAATTCTATGGGCCTGGTCTCTCCACTACTTCCAATCTTGCCGTTACTTCTTTGAGTTGTTCTATGCTCTGGCTTTGATGGTGTCCAGCCGTCGTCGTCTTTGGTAGCCTGGTTTCCTTTTACCGCTAACTCTTCCCAGCAAAATTGCTTTCTCCGGTGAATTTTCCCGCATGACATGGCCAAAGTAAGTGAGTCACAGTTTTGTGATTTTCTTCCAAATTTACCAGACTTGTAACCTGCCTTTCATTTAGGGGTTCAAGGCATAGGGTTCTGTTCAAGAGTGTGCACAGGTCTATCTCGTGTATCAGTCCAGGAGCAAGTACAGCCAACAGTGGTTTGTATCAAATAGTGGTTTTTATCTACAATAGAAATATAGGGATACTATACATACATGTGCTACAAGCAGTATCTAAACAAACAGCAATTACAGCAGGGAAGAAACTCAACGAACCAACCAACACGCCAGCAGGGCCTCCTCTTATTACACAGGCTCTTAAAGGGATAACAGCCAAAGACCCTGCTGACTCATTCCCCTCATTGCATCAGCTGGTCAGCTCTTAAATTATCACCTTGACAGGTTCCCTCCTCCTATTTCCCCCTCCCCCCAATAGAAGCTCCATGGGGTAGGCTGGACTGTGAAGAAGAATCTGACCTCGTCCTCCCCATTCCTAATCTTAAACCTTCATCATGATACCACCCTGTTTCTTCTCCGGATTTTGAGCAGAAACCCTTGAGTCTGTCCAGGGTTCCTAAATAACTCAACCCCTCTGAAGTGTGTCTGAAGTTAAATGCCATTACATGGGTTTGGAGCCAGGAAGGGTTTTCAGAAGTCATCTGAAGGGGTCCTTGATGCTCTCTGATCTTGCTTGTTTCCTTACAGACCTTTCATTACCCAAACTAGGTAACTTCATCAATGCTGGTTGACATTTGGCCCATTGCTGTAATCCCTCCAAGTGATTTCTCTCCGCTGAACAGTTTAAAGCTGCGTTTTCCAACCTTGGCAACTTTAAGGCAGTTGGACTTCAATTCCTAGGGTTCCCCAGCCGGCCTTGCTTTTTATATTAAAGCCCCGTTTCAATATATTAAACACTGCTTTGAAGACTCAATACTGAGATTCGGTTCAAGGATGCTACCATGGGACGTTTGAATCAAATCCGATTTGCTGACTGGATTGGCCCGTTGATTTAAAACATCAAAACTGGATTTCTCCAGATTGACGGGAGCAATTTAGGGCTCTTTGGAAGTTGAATAAACCTCCCTCTTCCCCCCCCCCCAATTATTTGGAAGCGCCAACCAAAATCAATGCAGTCTGAATATTTGAATTTGGCTGATTTCTCTCTCTCTCTCAGAAGTCTGGATTAAATTGGATGGCAGATCTGAACTGTATGGACAGTTGAAATCAGATTTGCCTGATTTGGCCAGCCTTATTAAAGATGACAGGCAAGTTTTCTCCACTTCTGGTTCGGACAGAAATGCGCAGCTGGAGACCTTTTGAAAACCTCGGGGTGTGATCCCCCAGAGCCTCTCTAGAAGTTAGAGCTGAATTGTAATTTTTTTCATGTGAAGGAAGAGGGATGTTCTTAGCAGGTTAGGTGAAAAACCATATTTTAATGAACGACAATGGATGTTATAACACGGCCTTACCTGCTTTGCGCACGTAGCCCGTGTGTGCAACATAGTTGGGCATCTTGGTTTCAAACAACGTCTGGTTGCAACCAAAGAATGCAGGGAACATTTGCCGACATGAAAATAGAGATTGTGGGGATGCTGTTTATTAACTTCACAAAACATATACCAGCAGTATCAACTAGTAGATTGTTCTCTTTCATACGGGTCTTCAAACTGTATGGCACAACCACACAGAAATGAACTTATTCAAGGACCAAGGTGTGAGCTAACAGGGTCTTTCTAAACTTAGTCTAAAGCTGAACAAAAATTTATCTATCTTTAGGACTCGTGACTCCTGAAATTTTCCCACAATGCTATCTGATTGAAGTGTTATTGGGGAACTACAAAAAAAAAAAGTTCAGTAGAGAATAGTAATGATATAAGGCAGCGATCACCAACTGGTGGTCCGCGAGAAAATTTTGGTGGTCCGAAGAAAAATTATTTGCATTTTTTTATATTGCACTAAATCAGGGGTCCTCAAACTACGGCCCCTGGGCCGGATACGTGCAATGAATGCTTGTGTTGCTGCAGAGAGTCTCCCCCTTCGGGGTCTTTTTGTGCGGGTCGGAGGGGGGCAGAAATTCCGGCTTGGGGTCTGCTTCGGCCTCCTGGTGCGGGGCTTTGGGCGAAGGCTGGAGGGAAGCGCCGCTGGTGGCGAAGAGCCGGAGGGCCTCGTTCCAGTGGGACTGCATCATGGCCTGGAACTGGCTGACCATCTCAGCCCGCTCAGCCTCCAGGCGCCGGTACCTGGCCTTGCACTCCCGCAGGTCTTCCCTCTGCTTGGAAAGCCTATGCTCCTAGTCCTCAGTGAGGTGCTTCTGCTGAGCCTCCTTCTCAGTCAGATCCAATTTAAATTGGCTGGGAGTGGAGAGGTGAGTAGAGACCGGCGAGGCGCCCCTCGACGTGAGTGACATCAAGTTGGCCACACCCACCCAGTCACATGACCACCTAGCCATGCCCACCCAGCCAGTCATTAGGCAGATCATATTAGTGGTCCGCGGGATTTAAAATTATGAATTTAGTGGTCCCTGAGGTCCAAAAGGTTGGGGACCCCTGATATAAGGGGTAAAACAAGAAATATTTAGCCTCTGTCTAGGAATAACATATATCTGAGCTGCAAATACACAGACAGCCACTAGGTGGCAGCAAAGCATGACAATTCTCTACCCGTTGCTGCCCTCTTTTGGTTTTCTGGAAGATTACAGCCCAGGTATAATCTGCTTACCTCTGCAAATTGCCCAGGCGTGGCACCTACCCAAGGTTGCCAGGTGCCTGCTGCTGAGCTGTTCAGAAACTCAATTCTGATATCTCTTCCAAGCCATGAAGCACCCTTTGGCTCTTTTCCTTGAGGGGGAAACCCTGCAGGGACAATGTCTCTTTCAAAGCAAGCCCACAATTGGCATCCATGGCTGCCGTGTTGGTAAAGGGCAGCACATTAAATAGAGATCTGGAGTTTCTCAGGTAACTAAGCCATTTTCTGGCCCTGGCAAGATCTGAGCAGTCACTTTTGCGCACAGGGACAAATAAGGGAGATGTGAAGACAAGGGGGGGCCAACCCCCCCTCCCCCTCCTGCTTTTTGCAATGAGCCCCCATCAGGAGCAACAAACTTGGCGAGCGTACAGGAAATGGCAGTGAGTCAACCATATTGTACTGAGTAACTGGAATTGTTCAGATTTGCATTAAGAGCATTTAGGCTCTAAATATTGATCCCTTACTGAATTTTGCTTGCTCATAGTTGCATTATTCTGTTCCCTTTTCCTGAGGAGAACAAAATGCTATTTTTTTTAAAAAAAAATCACAACAACCCTGTAAGGTAGATTAAGTGGAAATCGAGCTGCTGAGGTATGGCTGCTCAACAGACTGATAATGTTGTGATAAAGCTCATTTGGAGCCAATGGCTTTGTTCTTTTTGGAAGCAGGGTAGATTTGATTTAAATCAAGTCGATTTAAATCCCGATTTAAATCCTGATTTAAATCACTAGTAAAAAGGCTTGATTTAAATCGACTCAATTTAAATCATAATTTTTAAAGAGCAACTGTCGTCTCTGTCCCAATTTAAATTAAATAAAATTTAAATTTAATTTAAATTTAAATCCAATTTAAATTTTTAAAATCTGATTTATTTATTTTTAATCATCAATTTTTATCCACCCTGTTTGGAAGCATGCTGGTACCCAAATTAACAATATTGTTCACCATTGTTAACAATATTAACAAATATCGGCATTTAAGACTGCAGAAGAGAAATAGTCAAGTTTAATTTAAGGCACTTTTCCTTGTGAATGTTACCAAAACATTGTCTTAATGCCAAGGTGGGGACCTCTTTAGCTTTCCTATATTAACTACAACACCCAGCATCCCCAGCCAATGAGAAGGGATGCTCATTACAGTAATACAACATTATCAGGCCATAAGGTTGTAAATGCTAACTTATGAAATGTGTACAGGTAGTCCTTGATTTACGACCACAAATTTCTGTCGCTAAGCGAGACAGTGAGTTCTGCCCCGTTTTAGGACCTCTCTTGCCACAGTCGTTAAGTGAATCCCTGCAGTTGTTACGTTAGGAACACGGTTGTGAAGTGAATCTGGCTTCCCCCTTTCTGACTTCGCTGGTCAGAAAGTCGCAAACGGGGATCGCATGACACTCCCCCACCCCCCGGGGGACACTGCGACCGTCATAAGTGTGAGTCGGTTGCCGAGCGTCTAAATTTTGATCACGTGACCCTGGGGATGCTGCAACGAACGTAGGCGTGAAAAACACTCATCGGTTACTTTTTTTTCCAGGGCCATTGTAACTTTGAAACGGTCACTAAATGACAAGTTGTAAGTTGGACGATCTGTACGGTAATTTTAGGAGCTTTCCAGATTCCGATACTCAGAGGTGTCGCATTTAGAATCTATTACAATGGTATTTGCGGTGAGCTTGTTGATCAGAAAGGTCGGCAGTTCGGCGGTTCGAATCCCTAGTGCCGCGTAACGGAGTGAGCTCCCGTTTACTTGTCCCAGCTTCTGCCAACCTAGCCGTTCGAAAGCACGTAAAAAATGCAAGTAGAAAAATAGGGGCCGCCTTTGGTGGGAAGGTAACAGCGTTCCGTGCGCCTTCGGCGTTTAGTCATGCCGGCCACATGACCACGGAGAACGTCTTCGGACAGCGCTGGCTCTTCGGCTTTGAAACGGAGATGAGCACCGCCCCCTAGAGTCGGGAACGACTAGCACATAGGTGCAAGGGGAACCTTTACCTTTACCTTCCTACAACTCTACGGGAACAAGAGGAATGCAGCTGTTATATGACGTCCTGCCTCCATGGAGGTGGTTTTTACATATCTTCCCCATACAAGTACATTGGAGGGAGGAAGAAGCATCTGTCCTCGTGCAGAACAGAGGGGGGGGGAAAGATAGACCCCCTCCCTCCCTACAAGACCATTCACAGCCTCCCTGGGCATTGCAGTGATCCCTGACATGGCATTTTTGCCTGCGGCGTTCAAGGGTACCGGACAAAAGGGTGGAGAGAAAAAAAACTCTTTGCGAAATAGCCGGCCTCAAAAGCAGCCACTCAGCTATCTGGCAAATCTCATTAGCATCAGCAGGATATAGGCAAATAATCCACCCATTGGCATTTGCAGAATAGGGCATATTTGGCCGCCGGCAACTGAGCAACCTTGGCCAGGGTTGGAGCTTAGTGGGAGGGGGCCCTGAGAATGCAGTTTGGGGTTGCACGGCGGTGCAGGAAGGCCAGAGAGCATGCAAGCCCCCCCCCCCGTTTGATTTATTGCACCCTAATTGGGGCCTGGAGAAGACTCCTGCGAGTCCCTTGGACTGCAAGGCGATCAAACCGGTCGGTCCTAGAGGAGATCAACCCTGACTGCTCGTTAGAAGGCCAGATCCTGAAGACGAAACTCAAATACTGTGGCCACCTAATGAGAAGGAAGGACTCACTGGAGAAGAGCCTAAAATGCTGGGAAAGATGGAGGGCAAAAGAAGAAGGGGACGGCAGAGAACGAGGTGGCTGGATGGAGTCACTGAAGCAGTCGGCGTGAGCTTAAATGGACTCCAGGGGATGGTAGAGGACAGGAAGGCCTTGAGGAACGTTGTCCATGGGGTTGCGATGGGTTGGACACGACTTCGCAACTAACAACAACAAATTGGGGGCAGAGGTGTTGGTGGTGTTGTATCTGAGCCTTGCTTTTGCTGAAGGTTTACTCGTGTGTCTCCTTTCGCCAGGTTTGCTCGGCCTGTCTGAAAGATGGACCTGGGCTTTGGGTTAGGGCTTTGTAGGCCCTTGCATGAAAGGGAAACTTTGTCCCTGGGAGACACAGCATGACAAATAGAAATGGATGTCTTGGCTCCGAAAAGCATTCACCTTGGTTGGCTTTATGAGATCATTCGGGGGGAAATAAATCAATCTCATGGAGCATCGTCCGATGGCTCTCGGGTCTCTGATTGGCTGGATCACGTCACCAGCAAGAATAACAGAATGACAGAGTTGGAAGGGACTTTGGAGGTCTTCTAGTCCAACCCCCCTGCTCAAGCAGGAGACCCTATACGGGTAGTCCTCAACTTACGGCCACAATTGAGCCCAACATTTATGATTTGGTTAAGTGAGTTTTTCCCCCGCGATCTTTCTTGCCAGAGTTGTTAAGTGAATCACTGCGGTTTTAAGTAAGTAAGATGGTTATTAAGTGGATCTGGTTTCCCCATTGATTTTGCTTTTCAGAAGGGGATCACGTGAGCTCGGGACACTGCAACTGTCATAAATATAAGTCACTTGTCAAGAGTCTGAATTTTGATCACTTGACCATGGGGGGAGGGGCCTGCAATGGTCATAAGTGTGAAAAATGGTCATAAGTCCTTTTTTTTCAGTGCCATTGTAACTTTGAACCATCACTAAGTGAACTGTTGTAAGTTGAGGACTACCTGTATTACTCCAGACAAATAGTTGTCCAATCCTTTCTTGAAAAATTTCCAGTGATGGAGTACCCACAACTTCTGGTGGAAAGCCGTTCCACTGGTTAATTGTTTTCACAGTTAGGAAGTTTCTCCTTAATGCCAGGTTGCTTCTCTCTTTGATTAGTTTCCATCCATTTCTTCTTGTCCTTCCGTCATGTACTTTGGAGAATAGGTTGACCCTCCTAAAAAAAAAAAAAAAACCCTTTTTCAACCAAATGAGATAAAACCAGCCCAAAGCACCAATTCAGGTGAAGTAAGGAGTCCCAAAGGTGCTTTTTCAAGAGGCAACTGGACTTTCTGGTTTTTCTTTGAAGATGTTTCGCTTCTCATCCCAAGAAGCTTCTTCAGCTCTGACTGGATGGTGGGGAATGGAAGGATTTATACTCCTTGCAGACAGTTGGTCATTTGCATCCTTTTAGAGAGTTGTTGAGGCCACTTGGCCCTCTCTCAACAGAGTGGGAGGGATACGACATCATCTATCTCCAGTCTACAACACAGTCCTTTCAGCAGTTCCAAGAAGGTTACACAACCATTTGCACTCTGATAGAGGTGACCCAGATAAACCTCAAAGTGACCCATTTGCACCACTCAGGTGACCCTGAGGACACAGATAAACCTCCAAGTGGCCTCAATGACTCTCTAAAAAGAATGCAAATGACCAGCAAGGAATATAATTCATTCATAATCCATTCCCCACCATCCAGTCAGAGCTGAAGAAGCTTCATGGATGAGAAGCAAAACGTCTTCAAAGAAAAACCAGAAAGTTCAGTTGCCTTTTTTTGGGGGGGGGGAAGCACCTTTGGTACAACCATGACCTGGATGACTGAGACTCTCCATAGACGTGAAGTAAGGAGATGGATCGAATTGTTTCAAACCCAATTGACAAAGCAAAGCTCAGTTATTAAAACATTCAGCCGTGTTCGTGTTCTGAAATTTGCGAGCCGTCTCATCCCTCCAAATGCAAGCTGTTCCACCGGCTACGTCAGCAGTATGTCCTGGTCCCCGTCCATCCCCCCCCCCTCTACTGGCATCGTGACAGTCCATTGTGATCGGTTCCTCGCCATTTCACTCAAGTCATCACTTTTCCCCACTTGTTTGCTAAAGAGATTGAGTTTGCTAACAGCGGGCCTCCATGGTCTGCGGTTCGGTGTCTGCTGATGCCGAGATTCAGGTAACGGATGAACAAGTCACGGAGAGAGTGTCTTTTTAAAAAAAATTTTTTAAAAAATCCCAACTTTCCCAGACCCCTCTGTTTGCTTCGACGCAGCAGAGTTATGCAGCTATGGTAACTGAACCGGGTTCTCGTTCACACGTTCATAGCCCTCAGATCCAGTAGCAACCGATATGTCGAAAGAAAGGCTTAAAAAAAAAATCGGGCGGCTACCCAGACAGAGACAGATGGCTCCGTTCCCCCCCCCCCCCGGAGGCATGACAATGGAGCACACGCATTTTCTATCACCTCTGGTCAAAATGGAAAGGTTTTGTTTTCGTTTTGTTTTCAAAAAAAAACAAAACCCCTTTTAAAAACCCTTGTCGGTCCAGAGAAAACAGCAGAATCATAGCAAAGTGCTCAGTTTTGGCTCGCCATTATAGATAGGGGCGGATTTTTTATTCGGATTGTATTTTTTTTACATCCAACCAACCTCATTTGCGCTAATATGTGGATGGGAACATTCATTCTCCAAATCACATCCTTTTCCCAAAATGTTGCCATACAGTTCTTGGCTCCGGGAAGGCACACACAAATTTTGTATTTTAGAGGGCCGTTGCATACAATTTAAATGCAAATGTCGGGGCTTTTATTATTTTGCAAAAAAAGAGAGGGGGGGGGGGAGGGAGGGAGGAAAATGTAACTGACTTATGATTAAATGCAGGCTTTATCTGGTGCTGTTTGAAGTTGCTAACTGTAAAAAATGGTTGCTGAGGGTAAGGAAACTTGGAACCTTGGATTCTAGCCAGGTTTGGAGAAAATTAAGTTCAGCTGTTACGTGCTTTTATCTACATCCTTGAACTAAAATGCACCACCTTTCTTGGCAGGTGGAAAACAGAGCCTTCTGTCGGTTGGTGATACGTTCTAGCCAATCGGAGAACAACAACTTATTTTGAGGTTGCAAACTTGATATAATGATTACATCAAATCTCGTTGTGGTCTATGCAGAAAAAACAAGGATGTCTTGCCTCAAGATGTGATACAAAAATCTCCAAAAAGAGACTAGGTAGCTGAAGAGAATGAACCAGTAGAACATCCTTGTTCAAAGGCAGTGTATCTGTGGACAATATTTGCTGGAGGCTGTATAAAATGGGAACTGTGATCATACCAGCTGGCTTACGGTCTTCCTGTGAATTATGGACCATTGGTATAGCCCTCAGCTTATGACCACAATCGGGATGAGGATTTTCATTGCTAAGCAAGGCAGTTCCTAAGAGAGTCGCGCCCAATCTTACAAGCCTTTTTATCCCCATGGTTGTTAAATGAATCACTGCAGTTGTTAAATAAATCACACGATTGTTAAGTGAGTCTGGCTTCCCGCATTGACTTTGCTTGTCAGAAGCTGGCTGGGATGGCAATCGCATGACTCAACCCCCTGCTCAAGCTGGAGACCCCATACCATTTCAGACAAGTGGCTGTCCAGTCTCTTCTTAAAAACCTTCCAGTGATGGAGCACCTACAACTTCTGGTGGCAAGCTGTTCCACTGGTTAATTGTTTTCACTTTCAGGAAATTTCTCCTTAGTTCTAGGTTGCTTCTTTCCTTGATTGGTTTCCATCTGTTGCTTCTTGTTCTGTCTTCAAATGCTTTGGAGAATAGGTTGACCCCCTCCTCTCTGTGATAGCCCCTCAAATATTGGAACCCTGCTATCATGTCACCCCTATTCTTTCTTTTCATCAAACTAGCCATACCCAATTCCTGCAACCTTTCTTCATATGTTTTAGTCTCCAGGCCTTTAATCATTTTTGTTGCTCTTCTCTGCACTCTTTCCAGAGTCTCAACACCTTATATTGTGGTAAATAAAACTGGATGCATTATTCAAAGTGTGGTCCTAGCAAGACCTTATAAAGCAGTACTAACAATTCACGTGAAGAGACTGGTCACCTATTTGTCTGAAATGGTATAGGGCAGTGTTGGCGAACCTTTTCGGCACCGAGTGCCAGAAACCAGAAGAGCGGCCGCCCGGTTTCCAGCGTGCAGATGTGCACTGGCCACCAAGTCTTCCAGTTTCTGGCGCACATGCGTGCGCGAAGACCAGCTAGCCGGTGCGCATGTGCACGCCAGAAACCGGAAGAGCACCTGGCCGGTGCGCATGCACCGGTTTCCGGTTTCCGGTTTCCGGTTTCTTCTGGTTTCCGGCGCATGCATGCGCACCGGCTAGCTGGTCTTCGCACGCACATGCGTGCCAGAAACTGGAAGACCAGGTGGCCGGCGCACATGAGCATGCCGGAAACCGGAAGATCATCATCTCAGCGCACGCATGCGCACCGGGCGGCTGCTCTTCCGGTTTCCGGCGCTCCCGCGCGTGTGAAGACCAGCTGGCAGGCGTGCTGGAACCCAGAAGAGCAACGGACGACAGCTCACGTGCCCGGAGAGATGGCTCTGCGTGCCACAGGTTCGCCATCACGGGTATAGGGTCTCCTGCTTGAGCAGGGGGGGGGGCTTATAGGATATGCTGCAACAGTTGCGTGAGAAACAATCGTAAGTCCCTTTTTCCAGTGCCGTTGTAACTTTGATCGGTCACTAAATGAACTGTTGCAAGTCGATGATTAACTCTACTTCTAGGGAATAAATATGAATGGACTTGAGTCGGGTTGAGTGTTTCGACTCATGGAACGAGACCGGTGAGGCTTGATCCATCTCTCAAAGGCAGCAGAGCCGAAATGCTTCTGGGGACCAGCCAGAAATGGGGTCTGTCTATCCTAAGGTTGAACGGAAATCTTTCCACTTTCAGGGGAAATTTTTTTTTTCTTCTCTTGCTAAAGAGGTGGCCGTTTTGGGACGTTGTATTCGAGGTACTTGCAAACGTCTTTTTTATATATCCTTGGGGAACGGTTCTCCTCTGGCTTTATTGTTGGAGGAACCACGTGCTGGTGGTGTGGTTTGCAGTTGATGCATATTTTTTAAAAATATGTTTTTATTCCCTTTTGAACCTCCCTGACTGCCTCGCTTCTCCGTCTGAAGAATTTCCTCCCATGTTTTTCCATGTTGGGATTGAAGGGGAAGCTTCACACCCCTGGGGGAGAGGGTGGGTCTTCTCCCATCTACTCATCATTTTTCAGCCTCTCTGACCCGCCTGCCCTACTTCCTTACTTCCTCTTCCTCCTTTCCTCGCTCTTTTTCATTCCTTCCTCCCTCCCTCTCTTTTCCTTCCTCCATTCTTTCTCTGTGTCTTCCTCCCTTTCCTCCGCTCTTTCTCTTTTCCTTCCTCCCCCTTCCTTTCTCTCTCTCTCTCTCTCTCTCTCTCTCTCTCTCTCTCTCTCTCTCTCTCTCTCTCTCTCTCTCTCTCCCTCCCTCCCTTATTTTCTGTTACATAGAACTCCTTCCAAATTCTCACTTTTTATATCTTCTATGTTCTTTAGGTCTTCCTCCCTCCCTCCCTCCCTCTCTCCCTCCCTCCCTCCTTCCTTCCTTCCTTCCTTCCTTCCTTCTTAAAAAAGGTAGAGCTCACCTACCAGATGCTACCACTCCCTTGGTAGTTGGCTAATAATAACATTCCCATCTTCTGCCAAGGGATGGGAAGGCAACAAACTCGGAGGATACAAAAGTGAGCAGGGTGGAAATTTCTCTGTCTCCGTTCTTGGTTGTCCCAAATGCTCAGTGAAGTTAAAAAAAATGCTTCAAGGCTTTTCTCTGGGTTTTTTTTTGGGGGGGGGGGGGANTCCCCCCCATTCTCCTTCCTTCCTTCCTTCCTTCCTTCCTTCCTTCCTTCCTTCCTTCCTTCCTTCCTTCCTTCCTTCCTTCCTTCCCATTCCCTTCTCCCTCCCATTCTCTCCTTCCTTCCTTCTTTCCCATTCCCTTCTCCCTCCCATTTTCTCCTTCCTTCCTTCCTTCCCATTCCCTTCTCCCTCCCATTCTCTCCTTCCTTCCTTCCTTCCTTCCTTCCTTCCTTCCTTCCTTCCTTCCTTCCTTCCTTCCTTCCTCCCCATTCCCTTCCCCCTCCCATTCCCTCCTTCCTTCCTTCCTGCCTGCCTGCCTGCCTGCCTGCCTGCCTGCCTGCCTGCCAGGGAAGTTGCAGGCAAGACTGTACCAAGAAAAGCAGGGCATTCATGCCATCCCCCATCCTCAGTCTGCCCACCTTGTAACCATGGGCGAGAACAACACTTTTCCTTCCCAAGACATTTTGAAAGCCGGTTCTTTTTCACCACGCAGAATAAAAACTGGCGGGGGGAAGAAAGCACTAGAGACTTCCTCCTGCTGCAGAAGATGCTGGGGTATGGAGACAATGTGCTCAGAGCCAATAAACGGTCAGTTGCTCAGCCAGCCAGCGAGCCAGAGATATTCCTGATGGGGAGTCAGGAAGAGAGGATAAATTCCTGTTTTCGGAATGGGGGTAGGATTGAAAGAGTCCGTCAGAAAAAGACCTTTGTCAGGGTTCCAAGTAATACATCCATAGCAAGCAAGACTCCAAGGCATGTAGATTCCTCAAAGAATACTTTTATTGGAATTATCATATTGGCACATATCTGGTGAAAACCGACTCTGAAATCTCCCACGGTTTTCCCCCCAATTAAAAGTTTTTCTACTTTCTCAAAACAATCAGTCACATGGTCCAATCACAGCACGGGCTGGCAGCCAGGTAGCATCACTCCGCCTTCTTCTGACCAAGTGTGAGAACTATTGTGTAGTGGGCTACAATAGGCAAGAACAGACCAGCATAGATACAACAGCATTTATTGACTCAAATTGAACTGAGGAACAACAGGCAAATCCCTGTAATTTATACTCTGGGCCCACAGGGCCTTAACCAATCATAATACTAGAAAGAGCCCGCCCAAATATGAATGTTCTAAGTTTCCCTCCAAAACAGTTGAAGTTAACAGGGTCATCTAAAGGTTAGTTTCACTTTAGCTGGGCTTAACACAACTATAAATATTCAATACATAACAAGAATGTCCTTGGTTCTCAAGAGAAAATATATTGTTTTGGCTATAGGTTCCCCTCTATCTCAATTCCCCCCTTCCTATCCCTCAGCTCCAGTATGGCAACACTGAAGCGGTCAAAAATGGCTTCAGTCAGGTTAGCTTCAGTGCTGACAACCTTTAGGAGCAGGGTGGATAAAAATCGATGGTTTTTAAAAAATAAAATAAAAAAATGGGGTTTTAAAAAAATTTAAATCGGATTTTTTAAATTTAAATTGGATTTTTTTTTTATTTTTATAAAATTCATTTTAATAAAATGCTTTTGGAAAAATCTATCTAAAGATAGTCTTCTATTTAAGATACATTAATAATTTAGTTTATTCAGCATGAAATGAAGCTTAGTTATGTAGCATGAGGCTGTATATTCTGCAATATTTACATTTTTGGTAAACTGATTCAATGAATCCAAGCTCTGCAAGCTAAATAGGAAACCTTCGTTTTGTTTGCAAATAATATTAAAGATTCTAACTACCAGCAAGAATGAGGCCTTACATTTAAAGAGCGCCTGTCATTTCAGATCCATCCTGGCAGCGCCTGTTAGCGGGCATCCACTCACCTGATGCCCGCCACGTCCCTCACCTTGTTGTGTCCCTGCCGCATCGCCAGCCGTCCCATTAAAGTGAGTGGGACTGTCGGTGAGTCAACAGCGGGTCAGAGGAGGAGCCGCTGCGGGACAGAGATGACAGTTGCTCTTTAAAAATTATGATTTAAATCGAGTCGATTTTAATCAAGCCTTTTTACTAGTGATTTAAATCATGATTTAAATCGACTTGATTTAAATCAAATCCACCCTCTTTAGGAGAGACCGAGTAATGCAACAAATTGAAAAAGATGTCATGTCACTTCCTGACTCAGCTGGGACCCCAGATCAGGGGTGGGTTCTAACTTACCTCGCTGCTGGTTCGCTTCCTCCTGTGCCGCATGCGCTGTGCCGAAAGCCGTGCGCGCACTTCACGCGCGCGCATGCGCAGTGCCAAAATTTTTTAAAAATTCCAAAAAAAGCCGAAAACAAAAGCAGAAGGGAAAAAAATTCCAAAAAAAAGATGGCGGCGTCCACGGGCCGGCACCGACTGAACCGGCTCCGTGATGTCACTGTGACGTCACCATCGGGTTGCTACCGGTTCAGGCGAACCGGTCCGAACCGGGAGGAATCCACCTCTGCCCCAGATCCTTCGTTTGGACGATTCAACACCCAACTCTTGTTTGACTGAAATGCACAGGAAGTTCTTGGCTTACAACCATTCTCTGAGCAACTGTTCAAAGTTACAACAGGACTGAAGACAGTGAGTTACAACCGGTTGCCTCACAACCATCATAACAACATCCCCGTGGTCACGTGATCAAAATTTGGGTGCTTGGCAGCCGAAATATATTTACGACGGTTGCAGAATCCCAGGGTCTTATGATCTCCCTTGGCAACTTTCCCACTGGCTTCCAACAACCAGAATCAGTGGGGGAAACCGGATTCATTTAACAATGACCTGTTTCACTTAACAACCGTAGCAAAAAAAAAAGGTCGTGGAATTGGGCACGGCCCGTTTAACAACCATCTTGTTTAGCGCTGGAAATTCTGTTTCGCCGTTTTGGTTATAAGTTGAGGGCTCCCTGCACAGGGAGTCCTCGACTTACGACCGCAGTTCAGCCCAAAATTTATGTTGCTAAGCAAGTTAATTTTGCCCCATTTTCCGGCCTTTTTAAGTCACCGTTGTTAAGTGAACCACTGCCATTGTTCAGTTTGTGACATGGTCATAAAGTGAATCCATCTTCCCTATTGACTTTACTTATCAGAAGGTCACAAAAAATGAACACCTGACCCCGGAGAACTGCAACCGTCATAAATATGAGCCAGTTTTGCCAAGCGTCTGAATTTTGATTGCCCGACCATGGGGATGCTGCAACGGTCGTAAGTGTGAAAAACCATCGTGCATCACTTTTTTTCAGGACCGTTGTAACTTTGAACGGTCACTAAATGAACTGTTGTAAGTAGAGGACTGCCGGTACTTTGGGCACCTCAGAGCAAGATACGGTACAGAATACAAAATGGCCCCCGCGGGCGTGTTGCTCTTTCTGGAGAATGCCTCCTCAAAAGAAGTGAATTTTCAGGAGAATGTTTTGTTTTTGCAGGAGAGCAATATATATTCCCAAGAAACAGGATGGCCATAAAAACAGGTTTGCCCAGGAGTATTGTTCCAAGAGGTCCAAATTGTAAGAAATAGCCCTTTGCTGCAAGATAAGAATGATAAATCTTTAAAAGCTGAGCTCGCTCGCTCTCCCTCCCTCCCTCCCTCCCTCCCTCCCTCCGTCTGTCTCTCTGTCTGTCTCTGTCTGTCTCTCTCTCTCTCTGTCTCTGTCTCTCTCTCTCTCTCTGTCTGTCTGTCTCTCTCCGTGTCTCGCTCTGTCT
>QLTV01001994.1:53837-76165 GCA_003457575.1 Thermophis baileyi
TCTCTCTCTCTCTCTCTCTCTCCCTCTCCCTCTCCCTCTCCCTCTCCCTCTCCCTCTCCCTCCCTCCCTCCCTCCCCTCCTCTCTCCTCCTCTCTTCTCTCTCTTCTCTCCCTGCATCCAGGCAAGCCTCTTCCTTCCACTTGGCATCTAAACAGCATCAGAACCCAAACAGGTTTTCCTGGTTCCCTAGTCAATTTCAGCTGCCCGAGATGGATGGTGATGCTATGTCTGGTTTCCAATAATGAGAGTCACCATCTACCACTTATCTGGAGGAGTGTCAAGGCAATGAGATTAAGATGATGCATGAAAAGAAAGGGAAGGGTTTTTTCTCTCTCTTTTGGCACCAGCTAAAGCTGGTGGCTGTTTTCTTAATTGCGTTCAAGGCTCCCCTGTCCAAAAGGATTCTTCCCTCCCTCTCCACACACAGCCCCCACCCCACTTTAGATGCACACAGGTTTTTTTTTAAAAAAAAAAAAGCCCAAAGAATCCTCAGCAGTGGATCGAACCATTTTAGCTTAGTGGGAGGGAGATCCATTTTAGAATAATTTCCTCCACGTTTAAAAGAAGTGGAAAATTACACAGAGAAAGGGGTCTAAAGCAAGACCCATCCCTCACGTCTAGGTGTTTATTCTGCAAGTGGACACACACAGTGACTGAAGTGATTTCTTTGTTGCCCCTTCAACCCTATATCAAATATATCATCTCTATCAACTCTGTCTTTATATATCCATATCTAATATCTATATCAATATATCTCTATCTCTCTATCTTCCTATTCCTATTCCTCTCTCTATCCATCTCTCTATCCCTATCCTCCTCTCTATCTCCCTATCCCTCTATCTATCCCTATTCCTATTCCTCTCCCTCTCTTTCTCTCCATCCATCCATCCATCCAGCCAGCCGTCCGTCCATCCATCCACCTATCCATCCATCTATCCATCTACCCATCTATCCATCCATCTATCTATCCATCCATCCATCCATCTCTCTCTCTGTCTCTCTCTGTCTCTATCTTTCCATATCTCTCTCTCTCTCTCTCTCTCTCTCTCTCTCTCTCTCTCTCTCTCTCTGTGTGTGTGTGTGTGTGTGTGTGTGTGTGTGTCTCTGTCTCTGTCTCTCTCTCTCTCTCCATCTCTGTATCTCTCCCCCCCCCTCTATCTCTCTCTCTCTACTATACCGACTTCAGTTTTCCCATTCCGGCATCACCATTATACAAAACATCAGACTTTCTCTCAGGATCTGGTTAACATCATGCTTCCTTGAAGGAGGCTCTTAAAGCTCTCTGTGTATAGACCATGCCTTTGGCCTACCTTGAAGGAAGACTTTGTCAACACCCAGTGGAAGAGTGCCTCTGCCCCTATGAGGTTGGCCAAATGGAGGACATCATTGGTTACAGCCTCAGCTACCCCTACTTATGATGATAGATGCCTTTATCCTATGCTTTCCGCCCATCTGGTAGGATCGGGCAGAGTTGATCATGAGCTCTGGGTCTCCTTGATCAAACCATGCCATCTCTGAGGACCCAGGAATTGGGCCTCCTCCATGGTGGCACCTGACCACTGGCGCAGCATTCCCCGGAGATCTCTTTGGCTCCCATCCTGATGATGATGATGCTCTCAAAGTCTTTAAAAACTTGGCTGTTCTCCTAGACCTTGGAGTAAAGTGTTTGTAGAGCCCTGTCAGTTGTGTTTTATGGTTGGTGGAGCGTGCTTTGTCCAGATGCTTGTGCATTTCTTCCTATCGTTTCCTGTGTTTTTTTTTAAGTCTAAGCCACCCAGAGTCGTTCAGAAGGGAGGCAGCCTTTAAATAACCATAGATGGTGGTAGGGATGAGGAGGATGAATGATGAGGAGGATGGAGGAGGAGGAGGAGATGAAACTGAGGAAGGAGGAGGAGGAGATGATCATGAAGAAAGAGGAGAAGGAGATGATGATGTAGGAGGAGAAGATGGAGGAGAAGGAGAAGGAGGAGATGAGAAGATGATGATGGAGGAAGAGAAGATGGAGGAGGAGGAGATGAAACTGAGGAAGGGGGAGGAGATTATGATCATGAAGAAAGAGGAGGAGATGATGATGATGGAGGAGGAGGAGAAGAAGATGGAGGAGGAGGATGGAGGAGGAGATGAAACTGAGGAAGGAGGAGAAGGGGGAGGAGATGATCATGAAGAAAGAGGAGAAGGAGATGATGATGGAGGAGGAGAAGATGGAGGAGGATGAGGAGATGAGAAGATGATGATGGAGGAGGAAGAGATGATGATGGAGGAGGAGAGGAGGATGTAGGAGGAGAAGGAGAAGGAGGAGATGAGAACATGATGATGGAGGAAGAGAAGATGGAGGAGGAGGAGATGAAACTGAGGAAGGGGAGAAGGGGAGGAGATTATGATCATGAAGAAAGAGGAGAAGGAGATGATGATGGAGGAGGAGAAGATGGAGGAGATGGTAATTATGATAACAGTGATGGAGGAGAAGGAGATGATGAGAAGTTGATGATGATGGAGGAGGAGGAGAAGGCAAGGATGATGATGATGATGATGGATGAGAAGAAGCTGAGGGAGGAGGAAATGATGATGATGATGGAGAAGGAGAAGAAAGAAAACAAAGGTAACAAAGGAATCAGATACCGAACAACCAAATTCTTACAGATGTGATTCCATTATCAGCTAGATCTTGGTCTTGCTTTCTTTTACGCTTAGACATTGCCAACCTCTCAGCTGTAATGTTGGTTCCGTCTTAAGGTCATTCTCTTGTGGGCTCAGCACCCCCCCCTTTCCAAATAGGGTCCTGGGAGGGGTGGGGTGGGGGTTGAACTTCCCACGGCCCCGGGAGAAGTCGATCGCTACAAGGGGTGCCCAAGAGGAACAAATATAGGGAATTTTGCTTGCCAGGAATACTACTTAGCTACAAGCTCTATCCCGATCACCCCCCCTCCCCAATTCCCCCCTCCCCACTTCTGGCCTGCCTGGAATCAGCTTGCAATACCGCTGTGTTTTGTTCAGCTAATTGACATCAAGAAGTGTAAACACAACAGAGACTCCAGGCCAGCACAGATGATCTGCCAAGGCAACCATGGCTGCTGACAGCAAAAAGAAAAAAAAGAAAAAAAGGGGGGGTGGCGGCGGCGTGCTCTCTCCCTCGCCTGTAGAGAGGGAAGGGACCTCAGAGGTCATCTAGTCCATCCCCCGGCCGGTCCAAGATCCGCAAAAGCGTTTCAAGGAGAATGGTTCACCTGCCTTTGCTCGAAGGCCTCCAGGGAAAAACGGACATGCCAGGCAGCCTGTTCCACTCGTGAACATTTACTTTTGGGCGATCCCTCTTAAAATCTACCCCGAATCTACTTCTCTGCGATTTTAACTCATTAGTTCTGGCCCTTCCCTCTAGGGCAATTTCTCAACTTCTTCAGCTTTAAGATGGGTGGACTTCAACTCCCAGAATTCCCCTGCCTGCATGCTTTAGGATGGGTGGACTCCAACTCCCAGAATCCCCCAGCCAGCATGCTTTAAGATGGGTGGACTTCAACTCCCAGAATTCCCCTGCCTGCATGGTTTAAGATGGGTGGACTTCAACTCCCAGAATTCCCCAGCCAGCATGCTTTACGATGGTTGGACTTCAACTCCCAGAATTCCCCAGCCAACATGCTTTAAGATGGGTGGACTTCCAACTCCCCGAATTCCCCAGCCAGCATGCTTTAAGATGGGTGGATTTCAACTCCCAGAATTCCCCTGCCTGCATGCTTTAGGATGGGTGGACTTCAACTCCCAGAATTCCCCTGCCTGCATGCTTTAAGATGGGTGGACTTCCAACTCCCAGAATTCCCCTACCTGCATGCTTTAAGATGGGTGGACTTCCAACTCCCAGAATTCCCCTGCCAGCATGCTATCCAGAGAAGTGGAAAAGTTAGAATTTCTGCAAAGTTTAGAAGCTGCAGGCAATAAAGGAATCATCCCCTCCTTTTTTGTTTGTTTTACTTATCCCCTAGACTATTCAAAGATAGTGTGTCACTAAACCTGGAAGTTCTATTTAGCTATACCACTGAACAGGCATGGCTAATTTCCTCCCTGTGTGATCATTTGTCCTGTGGGACCTAATAACCCTCCCTAACCATATTACTGTACAATATTGGTATTCAGGAAGTCCTTGATTTACAACCATTTGTTTCCTGACCAGCGAGTCACAACTGGTCCTCCCACTTACGACCGTCGCAGCATCCCCACAGCCCCGTGATCAAAATTCAGACGCTTGAAAACCGCCATGCATTTATGATGGTTGCAGCTAGTTCTGAATCAAGGCCAGGTTTGGTCTGGATTCCCTCTTCCCCCCACCCCAATTGTCCAATGTTTTTCCCCCCCTTTTCTCCACTCCCTTCCATCTCTTAACACCTTTTCTGGGCTGCTAATTGCCTATTGATTGCTAATTACCAGCTGGTTTCATTGGAATCTGTAGCAACTGGTGTTCTCTGCTGGAATGTGAAGACAGTTGCAATTCTTTGGAGAGAACTGTAAAATTAAGAGTTGGAAGGGACCTTGTAGGTCATCTAGTCCAACCCCCCCCCAAAGCAGGAGAACCTACACCATTTCTGACAGATGGCAGTCCAGTCTCTTCTTAAAAGCCTCCAGTGATGAAGCTCGCACAACTTCCAAAGGCAACTTCTGTCCCATGGGTTGATTGTTCTCACTGTCAGAAAATTCCTCCTTATTTCCAGGTTGAATCTCTCCTTGTTCAGTTTCCATCCATTATTCCTTGTCTGGCTTTGCATGTGTGCAATGATACGATGGAACCCCCTTCCCCCCCCCATGGCTAGGGGCAATCCTTTAATAGCTGCCCTCCCCCTTTTTCCAAGGGAAAACATTTGGAGTCCTAGTTTTTGATGTGACTTTTTTGGGGTGTAACAAAAAAGCAGAGACTTCCCAGATCCTTCATTTCAAAGACTTCACCTCCTTTGTCTGTCTTTTTAAACAGTTGAGTGTGCACAATTGCCCTTGGTTGCTTGAGAAAAACCCCAATGGTTGGATCAAAAGAGAAAAGGTTGCCCCCAGGGACAGAGCACCACCTGTCAATCAATTCAAGCTTTTGGTTCCAATCGGCACAGCCAAAGCAATGGCTGAGATCCTAAGTTCACACGGACGTCCATGTGAACCAGAGGTGGGTTCCTACCGGTTCTATCCGGTTCTTTAGAACCGTTAGTAACTCGGCGATGAGGTCACGGAGCCGGTTCTGTCAGTGTCTCCGTGGGTGCCGCCATCTTGGATTTTGCTTCTGCGCATGCGCAGAAGCTATTTTTTGATTGCTGCATGCGCGGCGCAACTGGCAGAAAAGGGATCCAGAACCCACCCCTGACGTCCATGTGAACCAGAGGTGAGTTCCTACCGGTTCTATCCGGTTCTTTAGAACCGTTAGTAACTTGGCGATGAGGTCACGGAGCCGGTTCTGTCAGTGTCTCCGTGGGCGCCGCCATCTTCATGCATGCGCAGAAGCTAATTTTTGATTGCTGCGGGCACGCACGCCATGACCCTGAGTGAACCGGCAGCAAAAGGATCCAGAACCCATCCCTGATGTGAACCTAGGATCCCGGCCGTTGCTATTGGCTGTGCTCGTTGGAAACAAAATCTTCAGTCTCTCGCTAAACAGACCAAATACAGGCAATCCATTCGTTTAGTGACCGTTTACAACCTCCCTGAAAAAGTCTGACTTGGGAGAACTTTGTTCACCTTGAGCAAGCTTTTTCGCATTGAAAATCCCTGCGGTTGTTAAGTGAATCATGCAGTCGTTAAGCGAATCTAGATTCCCACCCACTCTCCCCCGTTGGCGTTGCTGGTCAGAAACCAACTGAGAAGGTCACAAATGGCGATCACATAACCCTGGAACACTACAACCATTTGTAAACACATGCCAGTTGCCATGAATTTTGATCATGGGACTGTGGGAAGCTGCAGTGGTTGTAAGTGCAAGGACCGGTCATAAATCACTTTTTTCAGTGCCGTTGTAACTTCAAACGGTCGGTAAATGAATAGCAATAGCCCTTAGACTTATATCCTGCTTCACAGTGCTTTTTACAGCCCTCTCTAAGCTCCTCATTTTACCGACCTCGGAAGTACGGAAGGCTGAGTCAACCTGGAGCCTGGTGAGAATCGAACTGCCGACCTGCTGGCAGCCGGCAATCAGCAGAAGTAGCCTGCAGTACTCCACTCTAACCACTGTGCCACCGTGGCTCATTGGTGGTTAAGTTGAGGACTACCTGTAATAGTTATTTTGTCTTGTGGTTGTGAATCTCCCTGGTTTAGTATGTGATGGGTGACTTTGTCTGTTTTAAATCCAATGAATTTCATTGGGTGAAGGGGTGGGTTCTAACTTACCTCGCTGCCGGTTCGCTTCCTCCAAAGCGCGCGCGTGCATGCGCACTGCAAAAAAAAAATAAAAAAAAATAAAAAAATAAATTAAAAAAGCCGGAAACAAGATGGCGACGCATGCGCAGTGCCGGAAACTCAGCTTCTGCGCATGCGCAGAAGAAAAAAAAAAGATGGCGGCGCCCACGGACCGGCACCGACCGAACTGGATCCATGACATCATCGTGACGTCACCAGCGGGTCGCTACCGGTTCGGCCGATCCGGTCCGAACCGGGAGGAACCCACCTCTGATTGGGTGACCCCAGATTGTTGTCTTAACAGAATAACAAGAGTTGGAAGGGACCTCGGAGATCTTCTAGTCCAGCCCCCTGCTCAAGCAGGAACCCTATGCCATTCCAGACAAGTGGTTGTCCAATCTCTTCTTGAAAACCTCCAGTGTTGGAGCACCCACACCTTCTGGAGGCAAGCTGTCCCATTGATTGATTGATTTGATTGATTGATTGATCTGTCAAGAAATTTCTCTCTAGGTCTAGGATGGTCTTCTGAGAAGGGGAGAAAATTGTCCACTTTCTTAAAAGAACATTTTAGCTGTCCTCCTCTGCCTTTTGTGTTGTTCTTTTTTGTTGTTGGTTTTTTTTTTTTTTTGCTACACTCAAGTTTTTCAGCGTGGGGTGTTTAGACTTTCACGATTCTCCAGATAAAGATGTACCATGTGTCAGATTATTCATGAACTGGGAGAGCCAATGGTAACAAGGTCAGCCAATGAATAGGCATGGCAACTAAGTCAGCCAATGAGAGCTAAACACATTTGAGTCTGTGCAGAGAATCGAAACTGAAGCTAGAAGGCTGGGCGTGGCTCAGTCCACTCTGAACTCTGAAAATGAAAGTAACTGTTCTCTCCTGCCTGTGTGTTTGCCTGTAACTGCTGCTACATTAAAGAAGAACTCTGCTACTGGTATTGTAAATACTCCTCTGTTGTTCTTGTATATAAAGAAGTTTCTTATTTAAATCAGTCCTGCTGCATCAGTCTGCCTGTGTGTGCTTTCTGGATTTAATTTTTTGCAACAAACTCTGATACCATGGAATTAAATACGGTTCTGTGTTTCATAAATAGCACTGAAGATCCGGTTCGAGAATTTTTGGCCGGTCGGAGAACTGGCAGGGAAGACCACCGACGACGACGGATTGTAAACTTTTGCAAGCTCCATGTGACTCCACGGCCTATTTTGCAACAGCTGCTGGCTTACCCCAAATTGTGCCAGATCATCATCATTATCAGTGGTAGTGGCGATGGAAGTAATAGAATTTGGCTTCACCCTCCCTCTGAAAAGCAGAGAAAGAGGGGGGGGAGGATGCAGTTCTCCCCTCCCTATCTGATAACAGCTCCGTGCCCTGTCCAAGCCAACATGGATAATGAAAAAAGTCTTAATTCCTGGCTGAGAAAAAGGTTATCTGTATTGGGACCTTCTGCTAGCCAAAGCTGTAGGGAAATTGCAAGCATCCAACGGTGTTGGTTGAGGAAACATCTGGAGATCTTAAGGCCTGAGAGGAAAGGAGGCACAAAGGAAAAGGATGACACAAAATAGAGGTAGTTCTCGACTTACGACCACAACAACCCAAAATTTGTCGCTAAGGGAGACATCTGTTGAGTCTCTCCCCGTATCACAACCTTCCTTGCCACCGTTATTAAGCGAATCCCTGCAGCTGTTAGGTTAATAACGCGGTTGTTAAGTGAATCTGCCTTCCCCGTGGACTTGGCTGCCCAGAAGGTCACAAAAGGGGATCACGTGACACTGCAACCTGTCATAAATACGAGTCAATTTGCCAAAGGTCTGAATTTTGATCACGTGACTTGGGGGGATGCTGCAAAGGTCGTAAGCGTGAAAAAACGGTCAGCGTTCCCTTTTTCCGGTGCTGTTGTAACTTTGGACGGTCGCTAAATGGAACTGTTGCAAGTCCAGGACTACCTGTGTCAGCGTTCCAAGTAATGCACCCATGGAAAGCAGAACTCCGAGGCAGGCAGATTCCTCAAAGAACAAATTATTGGATACATCGTATTGGCACAACTGGTGAAAACCCACTCTGAAGGTTCCCGCGGTTTTCACCTGATTAAAAGTGAAAGTTTTCCCCTTCCCCCAAGTCATTAGTCATCATCGTCCAATCGAGGTGCTGGCCGGTTGCTTGGTTATTTCGCTCCTCCTCTCCTCAGCCACCTGTCGGAATGACCTTGGTTCCCACAAGAAAAACTTTTCGTTTTGACTGCAAAACCCCAGCTATCTATTTCCCCCTCTCCCTGTCCCCTCTTCTTCCTTGTGGCAACGCTGAAACCTCCAAGATGGCCTCAGACAGGTTCGCTTCAGGGTTGACAACGGGTGGGCTTCAAAATTTTTTAGCAAGGGGTTCTCTGCCCGGTTGCTGGGTGGGCGTGGCCATGGTGGGCGTGGCCTAGTCGGCCTCCTGCACCACAGTGGGGGAGGCGTTTTTGCCCTCCCCAGGCTCCGGAGGCCCTCTGGAGGCCGGAAACTTCCCGAACTTCCGGTAGGCCCTTTTTTCGCCCTTCCCGAGACTCCGTGTGCGCCCTGCACTTACCTGCGTCCAAAACGGCCCATGTGGGGACTCCTGGGAGGGGAGGGGTGGGCGGGGCCAGCCAGGAGTGGGATTTGGGGGTTCTCCGAACTGCACAGAATCTTAGCTAGAGGTTCTCCCGAACCCCTGCGAACCCCCAGCAGCCCACTCCTGGTTGACAACCTATATGCTTTCTCCTGCTATTTGTCTTCGGTCTCTCGACATCCCTTTGCTGGGACCCATCCTCTCTCTGGTTTTTTTTGAGGGGGGGGGAAATCGGTTGAAATCAAACTTTCCTGGCCTTGTCTTCTCAAAAAAAATAAAAAAAAATAGATGCTCTCTTTCAAGAACAATTTAAGGAGATGCCAGCAACAAAGAAAGTTGCCGGCTGCACCGAGTCATTTGAATATCGTTGAACCACAAAATCAGCTGAGGCTGCAGTGTTCCGACTGGACTGGCTTTTCTTGGCTCCGTCAGACGGTCTCGGTCACCACGCAGGGCGTTTGGCAACACCCTCTTTTCACAAAGCTTCTCCGGGGAGCTGAGTCGGGGTTTTTATTGTGCTGAAATCTCAGCCGCGCAGGAAGGGTGGATCCAAATGGCCCTTCCTGGGCTGATCTTACGAAGGTCCAGGATCCAGACCAAGTTCTTGGTCAGCCTTCTACATGGAGGACCCCGGTTTGCTATTCTGCACCCCGTTGTTTTTGTTTTTGTTTTAACCGAGGCAGATGTGTGTCTTGGAATGGCTGAGCCTGGAGGATGTTTCTAGAGGAATATGGAAATAACCTTGATGAAAGGATAGAGGAAGAAGAACAGCACAGTTCTGGGCAGGGTATGAGAAAGAGACCTGATTTTTCAAACCTTGTTTTTCTTGGGTGCGATGGGAGGCAGGGAGAAATTTGGCTTTCAGAATTCTGCTCTGATTTATCGATTTGTTTCTTGCCTTTCTAATGGGGCGGCACGGTGGCTCAGCGGTTAAGACTCTGGGCTTGTCAGCTGGAAAGACGGCATTCCAGGCTCGAGACCCGAGCACCACACAACGGGGCGAGTTCCCGTCTTCGCCTCAGCTCCTGCCAACCTAGCAGTTTGAAAGCACGCAAATGCGAGTAGATGAATAGGTACCACTTTGGTGGGAAGGTCACAGCACTCCGTGACGTCATGCTGGCCACATGACCATGGAATATGTCTTCGGAGAGTGATGGCTCAATGGCCTTGAAATGGAGATGAGCGCTGCCCCCTACAGTCATGACTAGCAGAGTAAAATCCGCAGGAACTCCTTTATCTTTACCTTTTTACCTTTGTTATGTTTACAATATTTTTACAATATTTCACAAATATCTTAAGGAGGCGAACATATCCAGCTCACTTTTCCTCCTATTTTCCCCACAACAACAACCCTGTGAGGTGGGTTGCGCTGAGAGAAAGGGACAGGCCCAAAGTCACCCAGCTGGCTTTCATGCCTAAGTCAGAACTAGAACTCACCACCTCCTGATGGTTGGCCCAAAGTCACCCAACCGGCTTTCATGCCTAAGGCGGGACTAGAATTCACCGTCTCCTGGTGATTGGCCCAAAGTTCCCCCAGCTGGCTTTCATAGCTAAGGCAGGACTAGAACTCATAGCCTCCTGCTTTCCAGTCTGGTGCCTTGAAAACTAAACTAAACTATTACATCTTACAAACTACTATATCCTACAACATTAAAGCAGAATTCCCATAATCTTTAAGGTGTCTTTTTCCTGGCTTGGCCAACCTTGAAGGGCTCTCCCCACACGTTGAAAGGGTGTGTGTGTGTGGGGAGGCCAGGACAAGAAATATTCAGTCTGATCTGATCTCATTCAATCTCTGAAGTCAAGAGGGTTGAACGCAAGCTTCTGTGCAGTTTGATTGATTGATTGATTGATTGATTGATTGATTGATTGATTGATTGATTGATTGATTGATTGATTGATTTTCTATGGCTGCCCGTTCATCGTCTAACTCTGGGCTCCCATTTTTCTCATTTTCAATTTGCTTTCGAGTTCCCTGTTTTAGCCCAGTGCCTGGTGATTTCCTCTCCACTCCGAATTCAGTTAGGGGCATCTTGCCCGTTAAAGGAACATTTTATTTATATTGAATTACAATTCAGTAATTAGTCCTCAACTTTTAAAACCCTTGCTTTAGTGACTCTTCAGAGTTACAACGGCACTAAAAAAAAGTGATTTACGACCGGTCCTTGCGCTTACAACCACCGCTTACAACCGCTTACAACCACCGCAAGAATTCCCACGGTCCCCCGATCAAAACTCAGTTGCTTGGCAACCAGGATGTATTTATGAGGGTTGCAGCATCCCAGGGTCATTTGCAACCTTCCCAGCAGACTTCTGAAAAGCAAGACCATCAGGGGAATCTGGACTCACTTAACGTCCATGGGGTTCATTTAACAACTGCAGAGATTCACTTAACAGCCATGGCAAATAAGGTCCTAAAACCGGGCATGAGTCACTTAACAATCACTTTGCTTAGAGATGGGAATTCCATTGTCATAAGTTGAGAGCGACGTGTAATAAATCCACTCATCTACAGCATGTAATACCTGGATATTTTCATCCTGTCGGTCAACCCCGTTGCCCAACTCCTTTGCAGCTACGGCCAAAAAGCTTCAGTGCTCTTCTTACCTGTCTCTCTCTGCCTTTCTCTTATAAATATTCACAGTGCAGGAGAGATTTGCAAAGGAGTGCAAATAGTTTAATTAAGGAAATATTGATTTTTCTCTCCCTTCCCACCTTCCCCAACGGTGCGCAAGACAAGAAAGGTTGCTTTAATTTGGCTGCAATGGGCTGTCTCTGAATGCTTGTTTAACTGACCACGGAGAGATCAGGATTGGAGCAGAAATGCCAAATATGGTCTATCGTCTAGATTGCGAGAGACTCTTCAGGAATTAGTTGCTTGACAAAAGAAGGAGAGCGCATACCGTATTTTTCGGACTATAAGACGCACCGGTGTATAAGACGCACCAAGATTTCGAAGAGGTAAGTAAGAAAAAAAAGTTTTTGTCCTTCCCGGCCCCCAGGAGCACTCTGCAGGCCTCCCAAACCCTCTGCGCGCCCCGTTTTTCGCAAAAAACGGGCTTGTTTTTACCTGTTTTCATGAAAAACGGGGCACGCAGAGGGTTTGGGAGGCCTGCAGAGTGCTTCTGGAGGCTGGGGGAAGGAAAAAACCAGGGGTGAAATGCTCCCGGTTCGCTCTTACCTGTCGGTCGCCGTAGAGCCGGTCGCCAAGGTAGCGCGAGGCGCCGCCCACCCGCCCGGACACCGCCATTTGAGTTCTTTTACCCTCTGCGAATGCACAGAACGCTTTGCGCGTGCGCAGAGGGTAAAAGAACCCAAATGGCGGCGTCCGGGCAGGTGGGTGAAGCCTCGCGCGGCCGTCGCTACCGGCTTCTACGGCGACCGACAGGTAAGAGCGAACCAGGAGCATTTCACCCCTGGAAAAAACAGCCCGTTTTTTTTTGCAAAAACGGCGGCATTTTTGCCTTCCCCCAGCCCCCAGAAGCACTCTGCAGGCCTCCCAAACCCTCTGTGCGCCCCGTTTTTCGCAAAAACGGGCCCATTTTTCGCAAAAATGGGATGCAGGGGTGGGGCTTCGGGAGGCCAAAAATGGCTGTATTCGGTGTATAAGACGCACTAACATTTCCACCCTCTTTTGTGGGGGGGGAAGGTGCGTCTTCTACTCTGAAAAATACGGCAATTTTTCTTTCATAATTTTACTTTTCGTCGGGTTAACATTTAAGGTTGAGCCTCAGATAGAGAGACAGTGATGTTATGGAGCTTCTGTGGTCCAACTGGTTGCGTCTTTTCTAAGATGAATACCTCCCTATTCAGACTTTTGATTGGACATATATTTGGCTGGATAGAGGGGGCGTGCTTATTCTTCTCTTATTCTTCTTCTCGTTTTTGTTTGACAAATTCCAATAAATAAATAAAAAAATAAATATATTGGACAAGTGCCTAACACTGTATATTTCTTAATCTTGGCACCTTTAAGAGGCGTGGACTTCCAACTCCCAGAATTCCCCAGCCGTGCACGTAACTCCGAACGCTCACTAAGCAATTGGTCGTAAGTTGAGAACTACTTGTGGTGCTTCTGCCTCCCACAAAACTGGTGTTTCTGAACCTTGGCAGCTTGTAGATAGGTGGACTTCAACCCCCAGAATTCCCCAGCTAGTTTGGCTTTGAAGATATGTGGGCTTCAATTCCCAGAATTCCCCAGCTAGTTTGGCTTGAAGATAGGTGGACTTCAATTACAAGAATTCCCCAGCTAGCTTGGCTGGCTGGGGAATTCTGGGAGCTGAAGTCCGCTCATCTTCAGGGTACCAAGGTTCAAAAACACTGGCCTAGAATCTTATCTGGCTGTTGAATTTTAGGAGTTGAAATCCACACGTCTTGCAGTTGCTAATGTTGGAAAAACACCACCTTAAAGGATTAGGCCTGTTTAAATTGAATTTTCCATAATTATATATTATTTTGTTCTAAGCATCATCCACATATTGTCCTTCATTATTTTTAATGTACCGAAAATAGTTTGCCAGATTTGAAGCGGCCTAGAGGGAGGTTTAACCTATGTTTAATTTTTTTTTAAATAAATAAATACAAGGAGATCTATTTTACGAAACTAAGTGGGCTGGAGTGGGTTTTGTTCTTCCCGAATATCTACTAACTGCGACAGGATGTCATGGCCACATTTCATACCATTTCCCTGATTTATGCCTTCTTGAAAATGATATAGATGAAGTGCATAGACAGCGTGACATAAATTGAAATTTGATGGACGGGAGGCCTCACTGTCTATAATCAACTTTTTTCTCGATTTGGCGAGATACACAGTGAGGCGTCGTCCCCCCCCCGTCCCCCCCCCGGTTAATTCTCATACAGGCCCCATTTGTCAGCCGTGGGCTTCTCCGAAACACAGAAGTGTAGCTTTGCTACAATCTCAAGTTGTGACACCTGCGGCTTGTGCCCGCAAAGCAGCTTAATTTCTAAGCTCATTAATACATTTCCCCTAGCCTATCACAGGTAGTCCTCAACTTACAGCGGATCATTTCGTGACCGAAGTTACAACAGCACTGAAAAAGTGACTTATGGTCAGCAAAGTCCATGGGGAAGCCAGATTCATTTAATAACTGCGTTACTAAACTTAACAACTGCAGTGACTCATTTAACAACTCTGGCAAGAAAGGTGGTAAAATGAGGTAAAATTCACTTAACTGTCTCGCTTAACAACAGAAATTTTCATCTCAATTGGGTTCATATCTCGAGGAACATATGTCAGAATAATAGAGTTGGAAGGGACCTTCAAGGTCTTGTAGTCCAACCCCCTGCTCAGGCAGGAAGCCCTATACCCGTGATGGCGAACCTATGGCACGTGTGCCACAGGTGGCACACAGAGCCATATCTGCCAGCACGTGAGCCGTTGCCCTAGCTCAGCTCCAGCACACATGTGCGCGCTGGCCAGCTGATTTTCGGCTCGCGCGGAGGCTCTGGGGAGGTGTTTTCGGCCTCCGGGGGGACGGGGGGCGGCGTTTTCACCCTCCCCAGGCTCCAAGAAAGCCTCTGGAGCCTGGGGAGGGTGAAAAACGGGCCTACTGGGCCCACCGGAAGTCGGGAAATGGGGGAGGCGGGTCGTGCGTGCATGCACGGGGGTGGGGCAGCGCGGGGGAGTCGCACGTGCATGCGCAGGGGGCGGGGCGCATGGGGGGCATTGAATTATGGGTGTGGGCACACGCACGCGTGCGATAGCGCTTGCTTGCTTGCTTTCGGCACCCGAGGAAAAAAAGGTTCGCCATCATAGGGCCTATACCATTTCAGACAAATGGTTGTCCAGTCTCTTCTTAACCTGGACTTATGTGGGAATCTTCAGATCTGGCTTTCCTTCGCTGTAACCAGTTAGCTTTAGTAAAAGTATACCTTTTGCTGCAAATGGGAGTCGAGGGTCTTTCTTCCTAAATGTCCAAGCTGGGACAGGCCTGACACAGCATCTCCTACTAGATCGAGGCCATCTATCCTATGGCATAGCTCACCTTAAATGTGGACAGTTATATTTGCCCACACGCCCACTAGAGCAGGAAAAATAGCTGAAAAATGAGATCCGTTTTGAGGAAAAGATGTGTTATATTTATAAATTATCACATTATGACGGGGGCTAATTCTGTGAAGAATTAGGCTGGAGAAGAAAGTGAAAAGTAAGTGATAAAAGAATAAAAGGAGCGTTACAGATCTGGTACAAATCTCGTGGGACCGCAAGGCTATGATGCAAGTTCAAAAAAAAAAAATTAGCTGAGAAAAGAAAGCTTGGAGGCAGGGCTGGTTATTTTGCATATAGATAGTCCTCGACTTTCAATCATTCATTTAGTGACCATTCGAAGTTACAACATGATTTATGACTGCTTTTCACACTTACAGCTGTTGCAGCCTTCCCATGATCACGTGATCAAAATTGGGATGCTTGGCAACAGCCTCATATTTATGAGGGTTGCGGTGTCCCGAGGTCATGTTGCAACTTCACAGGGTCATTAAACAAGCAGTCACTAATCGAGGACTACCTGCAGTGCTTCTACCTCTCACTATACCGGTGTTTCTGAACCTTCCGAACTTGAAGATGTGTGGACTTCAACTCCCAGAATTCCCCAGCCAGCCATTCTGGGAGTTGGAGTCTACACATCTTCACACATGCTGGCTGGGGAATTCTGGGAATGGAAGTCCACCCATCTTAAAGCCTGCTGGCTGGGGAATTCTGGGAGTTGAAGTCCACACATTTTAAGGCCTGCTGGCTGGGGAATTCTGGGAGTTGAAGTCCATACATCTTAAAGGCTGCTGGCTGGGGAATTCTGGGAGTTGAAGTCCATACATCTTAAAGGCTGCTGGCTGGGGAATTCTGGGAGTTGAAGTCCACCCATCTTCAAGCTTAATCTACCATCCTGGCTTTCAGTTCCAATCCAGTTTTCTGGCATATAGCCGAGTTTGATTTAGTCCCTTTGCACATACCTGGAACCTTCAGAGGCCTCCAAGGTCTTTTAGAAGCTCTGATATTTGTTGTCGTTGTTAGCAGAGCCTCCCCATCTCAACTCCATGCCAGGAGACCCCTGGGACTGGCAAAGTTTTAAAAACAAGGACAGCCATGAGCTGTTGATTAAAAGAGCCAGGTGCCTGTCTGTGTGGTTTTGCCTCTGTTGTCAACAATCCTTGTGTGTTGACTAATTTCCAAAGGTTTTCATTTTCCTGAGTATCTAAAAACAGAGCTGGGGACATTGGCATTGATGTGTCAAACACGGGATCTCTTGGGCTAAACATATGGCTCTATGCACACTGTAACTCTTTCTCAAAGGCTTAAGATGTTCTGTATACAGACAGTCACTCAACAAGAAAAGAAGGACTAAGGGGGATAGGATAGCAGTCTTCCAATATTTGAGGGGCTGCCACAAAGAAGAGGGGGGGGGCCTATTTTCTGAAGCACCAGAGGGCAGGACGAGAAGCAATGGATGGAAACTAATCAAGGAGAGAAGCAACCTGGAACTAAGGAGGAACTTCCTAACAGGGAGGACAATTAACCAGTGGAACAGCTTGCCTTCAGAAGTTGTGGGTGCTCCCTCAACGGAAGTTTTTAAGAAGAGATTGGTTAAACATTTGTCTGGAATGGTACAGGGTCTCCTGCTTGAGCAGGGGGTTGGACTAGAAGACCTCCAAGGTCCCTTCCAGCTGTATTCTGATTGAAACCTATTCTCCAAGCCACCTGAAGGCAGAACAAGAAGCAATGGATGGAAACTAATCAAGGAGAGAAGCAACCTAGAACTAAGGCGACTGGTCCAATGTCACCCAGCTGGCTTTCATGCCTAAGGTGGGACTAGAACTCACTGTCTCCTAGTGATTGGCCCAAAGTCACCCACCTGGCTTTCATGGCTAAGGTGGGACTAGAACTCGCTGTCTCCTATTGATTGGCCCAAAGTCACCCACCTGGCTTTCATGGCTAAGGTGGGACTAGAACTCCCAGTCTCCTAGTGATTGGCCCAAAGTCACACAGTTGGCTTTCGTGCCTAAGGCAGGACTAGAACTCACCGTCTCCTGGTTTCTAGGCCAGGGGGATGAAGGGGGATTGAAGGCAAAAATTGCTTCCTTCAGCCTTTAAAGCCGGAGAATACCCCAAATCCACAAGGGCATTTTCCACCGTGACACCTGCTGCGGTCAAAGTTTTATTGCAAACCCTTCTTTATCTTGACTTGTATTTTGTCGGAGGCCCCAAATACAGCAAGACAAAGAAGAGCTACGTTAGTCCCTCAAATAAATGACATCAAAGCAGGGATGGGTGGAAACACATCTTAAGCAACCCTGTTTAGGATGCTGACAGCGTGGGTAGCCCCAGTAATTTTACAATGTTTGTCGTCCTCGTAATTTGGGAAAGTCTAAATTCACAATAGACGTTCTCATCTCCTTCCCCCCCCCCAGATTGCCTTGTTGTTTTCTTTTCCTGAGCAGGTGGGCACATGTCCAAGGAAAGCTTTGAGCTACAGACACCTGTCATTATCATCCTGGGGGGACCAAGAAGAGCCCCAGAGGCATTCTGGGAAATCAATACGATGTTGGTAGCCAGCCAGCTCTTGGTTTATTTTGTTAAAATTACAAAAATCTTAAAAAGGAAAGAGAGTGGTGGGGGAGAGAGAGAGAGAAAAGGAGCTTGTGGCTATTGAGAAAAGTGAACTCAAAATTCAGGGCACCAATCTCAGTTCTTCTCTTATATGCAGGTAGTCCTTGACTTACAACAGTTTGTTTAGTGACCGTTCAAAGTTACAACAAAGGACTTCTGGCCAGTTTTCACATTTAGGATTGTTGCAGCATCCACACAGTCACGTGATCAAAATTCCAGCGCTTGGCAACTGGCATGTACTTAGGACAGTTGCAACATCCCAAGGTCACGTGATCACCATCTGTAACCTTCCCAGCCAGCTTCCGACAAGCAAAGTCAGCGGGGGAAGCCAGATTCGCTTAACGGCTGCATGATTCCCTTAACAACTGCAGTGATTTGCTTAACAGCCCTGGCGACAAAAGATGGGGCAAATTCACTTAACAACTGCATTGCTTTAGCAATGGACATTTTCGGCTGAATTGTGCTCCTGCGTTGAGGTGGGGAACTACCTGTGTGTAATCCACCTTTGTCTTCTGATAATCTTTCTCAGCCCTTTTCATTTTTTCCCTGAAGCTGGAAGCATTTTGCAAATGTCCAGCTGTCTGCAAGGAGTATATCAATCCTGCCATTCCCCACCATCCAGTCAGAATGCCAGCCCTAAAAAAGGATAACAGGAAGCAACGAGATTGTAAACCCTTTGCAAATAAAGTGGAAATGAGATGCTATTAGGGGTGAAAACATGGGAAAATGAACCGGTGGGGGGGGGAACGATCATTATTTCTAATGGAATGCCGTCAAAGAAAGCTTTGCACATTATATCATGAATCTGTGGAAATCCCCTCCACAGGAACGAGGATACCCGTTGGTTCAGGTAGCTTTTCAAAAGAAAGTGCAGCATCCTTGATGCGGAATGGCATTTAATTTCAGGTTTCACACTATACAGATAGTCCTTGACTTACAACAGTTCCATTTAGTGACCATTCAAAGTTGAGTAGTTTCAGCAGTTCCAAGAAGGCTCCGCACCCCATTTGCACCACTCAGGTGACCCTGAGGACACCGATAAACCTCCAAGTGGCCTCAACGACCCACTAAAAAGGATGCAAATGACCAGCTGCCTGCAAGGAGTATAAATCCTTCCGTTCCCCACCATCTAGTCAGAGCGGAAGAAGCTTCTTGGGATGAGAAGCGAAACCTCTTCAAAGGAAAAACCAGAAAGTCCAGTTGCCTCTTGGGAAAAAAAAGGACTTTTGCCTTTTTGCACACCAAAGATGGTTCAAGATCATGACCTAAAAGGGCTCAGGGCAGTTGTATTTCTCTCCAAATCCTTCCCAGAAACAAAATTTCAAAATTTTGAGTTTCCATCTGGCCTTCTGGTGTGTCTTCCCCCCCCCACCCCAGCCTTAAATGCCAGGAGCTCTCCAGGGTCCTGAAAAGCCAGCGGTCCTCCTGGCAGCCTCTGACTCTCCATCTTCCACGCGTTGCTGTTCTCTCTCTCAATCCCCCCCCCCCGGTCTCTCGCCCGTTGCCCATGAACTGGTGGGCTCTGTTTCCCCAGCGATTCCATTAGAGATCCCTCATTGGAGATCTAATGGGGCCATGTTTCATGTTCTCCTCCGCTTCGGGCGCTCGCCATTGACGGGATTGATTTGCGACCTTCTGCTTCCTTACGATCTTCTTCTTCTCCCTCGGTTGGACACTTGATGGTGAAGAACATGAGGAAGCGCCGGGTTGGGTCAGATCAACGGAGCCCCTGAGCTGTTGCTTTCCATCTCGTAACATTCGCCTCCATCTCTTAACATTCCATCTCTTAACATCGGGAGTTCGCAGTCGTGAGACACAACTTGTCCTGTTGTCAAGGAGGACAAAGGAACAGCAGGGTCTCACTCCATCAAGGAACTTTGATGTGGGAGAGCTGAAATCCTTCGTTTTAACACTGAGGTTACCCTGATTCAGGAATTGGGGTTAGGGGGAATATCACTGAGGTTTGGAGAAACCACTTGGTTAAGGCACCAGGCTAGAAACAGGGAGACCGTGAGTTCTAGTCCTGCCTTAGGCATGAAAGCCAGCTGGGTGCCTTTGGGCCAATCACCAGGAGATGATGAGTTCCAGTCCCACCTTGCCCGTGAAAGCTAGCTGGTTGACTTTGGGACAATCACCAGGGGATCCTGAGTTCTAGTCCCGCCTTAGGCATGAAAGCCTGGTAGGTGACTTTGGGCCAATCAGCAGGAGACAGTGAGTTCTAGTCCCGCCTTAGGCATGAAAGCCAGGTGGGTGACTTTGGCCCAATCACCAGGGGATCCTGAGTTCTAGTCCTGCCTTAGGCATGAAAGCCAGGTAGGTGACTTTGGGCCAGTCCCTCTTTCTCAGCCCAATCCACCTCACAGGGTTGTTGTTGGGCAAGGAGGAGGAAGAAGGTGGATATGTTCACCACCTTGAGTTATTTGTGAAAAGAATAAGACAGAAATAATAAATAAATCCACAAATAAATTCATAAATAAATTTAAAAATCTGGATTCTGGGACCCTTCTAGTCACGTTTTTCTGAGCTGATGGCCACTTTTGGCATTGTAACAGCAGGCCCAGAGTCCAAATTTCCAATGTCAACAATGTTGACATTGATGAACAGATGAAGAACAACTCCCCACCACCACCACACACACACACACACACACACACACTTTAAAGTTATCTAGAGGATAATTTGTGCCATTATACCTGTTTAATAACTTCAATTTCTCTCGTGTTGTTTTTTTTTTTTAAAGACAATTGTGTAACCCTTTTGAACAGAAGCTGATGTGATGGAGCCAGGCTTCCCTTCTGGCAAGCAAGCTTCTCCCCAGGATCCCAAGAGGTTGTGTACAGGTGCCATGAGCTCACACCTGGCAACAGGTGCGGTTGCAGCAGCTGTAGATGGTTCCTTGGTTTGGTTTGGTTTTTTTCTTTTTATTTTCCACGCACATCGCCTCACAGCTCTGAAAACGCCCTTCTGAGCCCAAGGAGACCTTGAAGAGGCGCTGCATGATGGTTAAGAGCCGAGGTGGCGCAGTGGTTAGAGTGCAGCACTGCAGGCTACTTCAGCTGACTGCTAGCTGCAGTTCGGCAGTTCAAATCTCACCGGCTCAAGGTTGACTCAGCCTTCCATCCTTCCGAGGTGGGTAAAATGAGGACCCAGATTGTTGGGGGCAATATGCTGACTCTGTAAACCGCTTAGAGAGGGCTGTAAAAGCACTGTAAAGCGGTATATAAGTCTAAGTGCTATTGCTATTATTCTTCTCCCCACATCCTGCATCTCATGACAATTGAGCGAACTCCCCACCACCCCTCCCATTTCGTTATGGTCGCTTACTCTCAACCATTTCCCTAGACTCCAAATACCGGCTAGTCCTTGACTTACAACCGCAGTTGGGCCCAGAATTTCCATTGCTAAGCAAGGCCAGTGAGTTAAGTGAGTCCTGCTCCATTTTATGAACTTTTTTTTTTTTTTGGCCAGGGTTATTAAACAAATCTCTGCAATTGTTAAGCGAATCATACAGTCTGTCAGAGTTCCAAATAGCATCTAAAATAGAATCAGAGTCCGAGGCAAAGCATTCCTCAAAGTTCCAATTTATTAACAGAGCCATGTTGGCACGGCTGGGAGAAACCCGAATCTGACGCTCCCAGGGTTTCTCCACCCAGTTGAAAGATCAAACCCTTTGTCCCCACACCCACAAGTTCATGATGTTAGCCAGTCACCTTCTGTCGACGTGTCAGTTACTCCCCTCATCTTCCGGGCAGGTGCTGGACAAAGGATGACCTTGAGAATCTAAAGGAATTTGTTACGGCTACATGTCTACATCCCTCATGCAACAGCCCCTCCCAAATTCCCACAGCAAGAATACATTCTCCAACGTAAAGTGTGGCAGGCCAAAATCTCTAATAAAATATGGCTTCGGCCTGACAGGCGGCCTCCCCTCAAGAAAAAAGTGTGTCCTGCAGAAGAGAGAGAAAATTGCATAGGGGGTTAATTCAGCATTCTTAACCACCATTAAGCAAATCCAGCATCACCCTTTGACTTTGCTTGTCGCAAATGGCGGTCACATTTACGATGCTGCGACCATCGTAAAATACATGCCAGTTTTCAAAAGCCCAAATTTTGATCATGTGAATGTAGAGGTGCTGTGACATTTAAGGACCGCTTATAAGTCGCATTTTTCAGTGCCATTGTAACTTCAAAAAGTCACTAAACGAACAGTTGTGAGCGGGTGGGTTCTAACTTACCTCGCTGCCAGTTCGCTTCCTCCTGCGCCTCGTGGCCGCACCTCGTGGCCGCGCCTCGTGGCCGCGCACACACAAAGCGCGCACGCGCATGCACAGTGCAAAAAAAATCAAACAATTTTTTTTAAAAAGCCAAAAACAAGATGGCGACGCATGCGCAGTGCCGGAAACTCGGCTTCTGCGCATGCGCAGAAGAAAAAAAAATTCAAAAAATTTTCAAAAAAAAAAAATTAAAAAAAAGATGGGGGCGCCCACGGACCAGCACCGACAGAACCGGATCCGTGACGTCATCGTGACGTCACCAGCGGGAACCTACCGGTTCAGGCGAACTGGTCCGAACCGGGAGAAACCCACCTCTGGTTGTAAGTCAAAGGATCCCTGCAGGGTTTTTGGCATTGGTTTATTTTTCATTGTTTCATTATTTCATTATTTTCATTTCAATAGCTGTGGTGGCGCAGTGGCTAGAGTGCAGTACTGCTGTCTACTTCTGCTGACTGCTTGCTGCCTGCTATTTGGCGGT
>QLTV01001994.1:145371-159509 GCA_003457575.1 Thermophis baileyi
CTCCCCTCTCTATCCCCCCCCTTCCTTCCTTCCTTCCCTCCCTCCCTTTCTCCTTCCTTCCTTCCTTCCTTCTTTCCTTCCTTCCTTCCTTCCTTCCTTCCTTCCGTATCATCTTCCACCCTCCCTCCCTTTTATTTTCCTTCCTTCTCTATCACCACCCTTTCCTCGCTTGCTCCCTCCCTCCCTTTCATCTCTCTCCCTCCCTCCCTCCCTCCCTCCGTCCCACACAGGTACCTACCTGACCCACGAGGCCAAAGGCTCAGACGACGCCCCAGATGCCGACACGGCCATTATCAACGCAGAGGGAGGTCAATCAGGCGGGGATGACAAGAAAGAATATTTCATCTAAGAGGGGAAGGGTGGGGCATGGTGGCAGGGCAGCAGGGGGGAGAAAGGAGGAGGAGGAGGAGGAGGGGGGAAAGGAAGAAGTTGTAGTGGCCAATTGGACCCCAACCTCAACCATCGGATGACAATGGAACCCACCCACCCAATATGTCTATGGCATTTCTCTCGTGCCCAAGAAGGAATTGGACGGAAAGAACAGAGGGACAGTAGAAAGGAAGGGCCAAGATTAACCACGGACAGAGAAGGAGAGAGAGAGAGAGAGAGAGAGAGGAAGAAGGGGGCATAAAAACATCCACTGGCTCATGATGCTTCTTTGAACTTGTATAAAACATTGCAACCACATGGGAGGGGGGAAACTCCCCCCATCTGAACATTGGGAATCCTTGGAAACCAACAAAAGACCCCCCAGCTTTTCCTGCTTGCTTGTATCTACATACCTGCGGCTGCCAAGCTCACACTAAACACACAGAGCTGAAGAGTGAGTGATGATGCTACCTTCCTTCCCTTTCTCCTTCCTTCCTCCCTCCCTCCCTCCCTCCCTCCCTTCCTTCCCTTCCCTTCCCTTCCCTTCCCTTCCCTCCCCTTCCCTTCCTTCCCCTTCCCCTCGGCACCCCTCCCCCCAGCTCAATGCTGCCTTCCTTCCTTCCTTCCTTCCTTCCTTCCTTCCTTCCTTCCTTTTGGCTTGTTTTCAGGACTGTTGGTTTGGGAGGCGGGATGTCTCTTCCCTCCCCCCCTCCTTCCTCCCCCCCCATTTTTTTGAAGACCTCTGTTCTTGTCCCCTTCTGTTGTAGGCATGTCTTGATGGTAGGGTTGGGGGCGTTTGAGGGATTGGATGGGTCTGTCTCTGCGTTCTTTAGGAGGGTCCTCATTGTGGGCTACGGCCTCCAGGATAAAATCAGCTCGTGCAAATAAATAAATAAATACATGGAGGGGTTAGCATACACTACTCGGGAGTAAACACCCCTCCCCCATAGGTGCGATGTGGGTCCTTCCCCCCCCCCAGTGAGAAATCTTTAAATTTCTCCTGCAAATCGGATCTTGGATGGGATGAAGGACCAAAAGGTTTGAGATGGTTGAACTGAGGAACCAAGTAAGAGATATATGAGATGGTAAAGGGGTTCTTTGATGAGCCACAAATAATTCCCTTGGTGTTTGAAAAATCTTTTTGTTTCTTGGGTCTTCCTGAATTAAGAAGGAATGGTCTCTGTTTTTGAAGTCTTCTTGATCGGGTGCCCTTAAATCTTCTTCAAACAAATCAGTACTAGTTACATGAGGCCTCTTGATTCAGAAAAAAAAAAAATCTTCGTGATTTGGATTCTTGGTTTGGACAAATTGGTAATAGTTATTTAAATCCTCTTAATTCTGAATAATTGGAGTCAATTACTCAGGCTCAATGATCTGGATGAATTGGTACCAGTGATTTGGGCCCTTTTCATTCAGACAAATTGGCACTCATTACCTGAATATCCCTGATTCGGGGGGGGGAAAGGGTCAAGATAACTCAGATCTTCCTTGATTTGGACAAAACGAGGACTAATTTTTCGAGTCTTTCTTGATTTTGAGCATCAATTATTTGGATCCAAGATTTGGACAAAGTGGTAATTAACTTGGTTGGGTCCTTTTCATTCAGACAAATTCATACTAGTTTCACGAGTTTTCTTGATTCATAACAATCGGTCTTCGTAAATCAGATCCTTGATTTGGACAAACAAGGACCAATTACTTGAGTCTTTCTTGATTTGGAGCATCAATTATTCAGATCCAGAATTCGAACCAGGTCGGACCAACTGACTTGGGTCCTTATCATTCAGACAAATTGGGACTAGTTTCTCGAGTTTTCTTGATTCAGAACTAGGTCTTTGTAAATCAGATCCTTGATTTGGACAAACGAGGACCAATTACCCAAGTCTTTCCTGATTTGGAGCATCAATAATTCGGACCCAGAATTTGGACCAAGTCGGACAAACTGACTTGGGTCCTTTTCATTCAGACAAATTGGGACCAGTTGTTCGAGTTTCCTTGATTCAGAAGGATCATTCCTCGTAATTCAGATCCTTTATTTGGACAAACGAGAGCACCAATGGCTCGAGTCCTCTCGATTTTGAAGAATTGATATCTCTTACTTGGGTTCTCATGCTTTGGAAGAATTGGGGGGGGGTCTGCACTCAGATCCGCTTACTTTGTGTTGGCACCAGGTCCCAGAGGAAGAGTGGGGAAGGATCTGTGCCAGAGGGGAAGTCCTTGCGAACTGATTTTATCCTTCAGTCTCGTTTCGTTTCTCTCTTTGTCCGAGAGAAGAATGTTGTTTTGTGGTCTGTGTTACCGAGGGGCGCCAGCTACCCAATTGAAGTCCCTACCCAAACCCATGGCAAAAAAATATATATATGTTGTGACAGTGTGGTTGGGTGTCGTCGAAGCTTCCCAACCATGGGAGGTGGGGACGATGGCGGACACGGGTGTTTTAAAAGGGGTCGGGAAAGAGGCCCCTCGCCAGGATCTTCCTCCGTTGTGAGCCACACTGTGTCAGTGTACAAGGGTGTCACACCCTTCTGTGTCTTCCTTGCCGTAGAGATGAGAAAGGACTTTGGGGGGGGAGCATCCCAAGATGGCAAACTCCAAACTCCAAATATGTCCAGTGACGGGGAGAGTTGGACCAACAGGGTTCTTGAGCATCCGCCGTAAACCCCTATTGTTCACTGCTGACTACAAGATGGGGGGGGAGGCTTGGATCTCAGCCCCTCCCCCACTGAACACAATTACAAGCAAATGGCCGCCATTTTCTTTCACCTGGATCAGAAATGGTGGCGTTTGGCAAACTCACACTTCTTACTCACCTTTGTTGCAAATCCCGTTGTCTCGGTCTCATGATGGGATCCCGGAAGGAGAAACTTAACATTTACTTGCGATCAGGAAATCGGCGTGATTTTTTGGGGTGAAAATCAGGCCCGGAAAGTCATAAACTTGCCAGCTGATGCGACAACAAAATGGTAAACCTTCGTAACAACACACTTTAAAAAGTAAAGCATCTACCCTTCCGCTTTATCATAAAAGGGGGGGGGGGTCCCATGACTACTGCCAGTGTTTTCAAAGTTTTCATAAACACCTCAGTGAGGGCTAGAAACGTGGTGGATCTTTGCATGAAATAAAGCAACATGAACTTGAACTTATCTGCATGAAACAAAAGGGTTGACTTTTCGCATTTTAACATCCAATCCAGGGTGGGTAAATCTATTGCCTTAGCTTTGCAAGTTTACAACTTTTTCATTTTCATTTTTATTTTGTTTCTATGATGTTTTAGTTTTTAGGACAGGTATACAGACAGAGAACAAAATCCTCACAATTTTTGTGTCGATTCCTAGTTTTGGCAGATGTAGCATTGGGAAGGGGTGGGGGGGTCTTTCTCCACCAGATCAGATTTTGCAGTTCTGGGTCTCTCAAGCCACCCAACTTTTCAGGACATCCAACCTGTATCCATGCATGGTCTTCTGGCAACTTCTATAATTGAGATCTTAGAGCCTGACTTTCTACACAGCTGATACTGTAGATAGCGAGAACTTTCTTGAATAAGCTGGATTTGCTTCATCCGGTCATTGATTTGAAATTTCTCAGCGTGTGATCTGAGGCCGATAAAAGGAACGACCTCTGGGTAGGTGATGGATCCCCTACCACACGTCTAAGGAAGGACCACCAACTCACATGGTTTGTGAGGGACCCGTGGAGGATCTCATTAAGAGTTATCTCCTGGGGTTACACAACTCCATGTTTATGGAGATTCTCAGTCATCCAGGTCATGGTTGTCCCAAAGGTGCTTTTTCAAGAGGCAACTGGACTTTCTGGTTTTTCCTTTGAAGACGTTTCGCTTCTCATCCAAGAAGCTTCTTCAGCTCTGATTGGATGGTGGGGAATGGAAGGATTTCTACTCCTTGCAGACAGCTGGTCATTTGCATTCTTTTAAGCAGGTCATTAAGGTCACCTGTAGGTTTATCTGTGTCATCAGGGTCACCTGAATGGTGCAACATCAACTATCTCCAATCTACAACATCATCTATCAGTCTACGACACCATCTATCTCCAGTCTACAACACAGTCCTTTCAACAGTTCCAAGAAGGCTCCACACCCATTTGCACCACTCAGGTGACCCTGATGACACAAATCAACCTCCAAGTGGCCTCAATGACTCTCTAAAAGAACGCAAATGACCAGCTGTCTGCAAGGAATATAAATCTTTCCATTCCCCATCCAGACAGAGCTGAAGAAGCTTCTTGGATGAGAAGCGAAACATCTTCAAAGAAAAACCAGAAAGTCCAGTTGCCGCTTGAAAAAGCAACTTTGGGACAATTCCATGGCTGTCTAGATTGGTGGGAACACGTCAGTCTAACACAGTATATTTCCAGCTGGAAAATTTAAGACGGGTGGACTTCAACTCCCAGAATTCCCCAGCTATGGCTGGCTGGGGAATTCTGGGAATTGAAGTCCACCCATCTTAAGCTTGCCAAGGTGGACAGATACTGGTCTGAAGTTTTAGCCTGATCCAGCAAAAGGATTTGTGATCAATCGGTGCAAATCCACCAGGTCTGAAATCAATACGAGAAAAGCCAACAAGGGAGGTCTTCAAGATATTTGTATGCTGGAAAGAGAAACCCAAGATTAGTTGTGTATGTGTGTTTTGTGTGCATGGCTAAGGGGACGCCCTTGTCATCCTAATTAGAGGCGGTATTTTGGCTCAGTGGGGCGAGTCACAGTTTTAAAGCCCTGGATGTCTCTTTCCGCATGCAACAATTACTTGCTTTGTGGATGTTTCCCTCTCCGACGATCCGTGTTTGTTCATTTTCCAATCCGACTCCCGAACGGACAACGCCGTGCCTGGAATGCGTCGCTCTCCTCCAACAGATCAGCTGCTTTTACGGTTTTTAAACTAGTGGCCTGTTTTTATTTCCCTGTTTTTCCCTGGGTGACTCAGCCTGCCCTAATCCCCCATGCCGAAAAGACACGTTCAGTCTGAGATCATCTGTCGGTGTTGCATTTAAAAACCGAAGCGCATGGATTTTAATGTTTGCATGGCCTGGCCAGTTAGGAGATATTTTAAGAATAACAGTTGCTTTTGCTAAAAGGAAAAAAAATATTTCAACTCCTACAGGGCTGCCATCTTCCTTCCTTCCTTCCTTCCTTCCTTCCTTCCTTCCTTCCTTCCTTCCTTTCTTCCTTTCCTTTCCTTTCCTTTCCTTTCCTTCTTTCTCTTTCTTTCCTTTCTTTTTCTTTCTTTCTTTCCTTTCTTTTTCTATCTATCTATCTATCATCTATCTTATAATCTTTCCAATGGGTCTGTAAAGACAAAACCGCGCCAATTGTTTCTGTTATGCAAAGGATGCCCTCATATGGACTAGAACCATGAGTTTTTTCAGACATGTAAAATATTTGATTTCTGGAGCAGAGAGGCCTTCTGAATTCATTTTTCTTCTTCTCTCTATAAGAAATAAATGGCTTTTTATAATCAACAACGCTGCTGCATAATGGATAAATGAGGAAAAATAATAATTCAGGGTAGCCACTGAGTGCTGTTGTTTTATTGATGGTGTTATTGTTGCTATAATTATTGTTGTTGTTATTATTATTGTTCTTACTGTTATCATGCCATATTTTCAGGCCAGGAAAAACCACAGTATTTTTTTTTAAATCAATCTTCGTAGGAAAGGAAGGGAACGCATGTTTCTCAATGCTTTTTAATCCCCGTGTTTATTAGCAGAATCGAAGAAAGGAAAGTGATTTGTGTAAGTTTTGGTCTCTGATACAAAGAGCAATGCGGATCTTTGAAATTTCGGGGCGGTGGGGGAAGGATTTGATCAGCCACCTCCTCCCTCTTAACTTCCTGGCATGGTTTAAAAATAAAAACAGCAAGAAATCAGTTCAAACCACTGGTAAGAGCAATCCAGGTTTAAAGGAAAGCTGGATAAAAAGCAGGAGGAAAAAAGAGAATAAGAATAAAGGGATAGAAAAGAAGACCCCCCCCCATCCATTTTTGGTTTTGTCCCGTGCCCGCCCACTGGATTCTGGCCCTGCCCCTTACTCACTTTGATCCCGCCTTCCTCCAACTTCTGACAAAGCATTCTCAACCCTCTCTGTAGCAAAAAGGTCTCTCCCCAACCCCTGACCGGGCCCAACCATGTTTCTAGTCCTCAAGATCAACATATTTTTTTTAAAACTTATTCTTTGCCTGTTCCTCTCTCTCTCTCCTTCCCTCTGAAGGTTTCTTGGGGAATCTCCTGCTTTCTTCCACCCTCACCTCACAACAGCCCTGCGAGGAAACAATCCGGAAAGAAAGAAAGAAAGCCAGAATCAATTCAATGAATCAATTGACAGGGAAGGGAGAGAAGCCGGGAGCATTTTCATTTTGACTTATCGTTGCAACGCAGGGACGGAATTGTTCCTAAGAGACAAGCTGTTAAATTGCAAACCTGGGAAAGATTTATTGACCGTTTGGGTTTGTTGAGCGAGCAGAGAATGGGCTCCACAGCATTTTCCAAGCATGCCATCCTATAACTTAAAAAATAACCACATCTGCAGATCTAATATCCCCATAACATTGCGCCGTGATGATTTTAGTGGCAGAGAACTCCAAAATCCAGTTACAACACCGGGGAGCATAAATAAATTGCATTTTCAGTCAGCCAGAAAAAGCCCTTCCCTACATATGTTTTATTGAAATAGTGCATCAGCAAAAGATTGGAAACAAACCCAACTCAAATAAATAAAATAAACAAACCCAACTCTAATAAAGAACAGATATACTGTGTATATCCTCATATACACAGAAGTGGACACTTGCTAACACAATCTTGAAAAACCACAACGTTTTTATAAACCCAGCTTCCGCACAGCCGCCTTCTAACCAGCAGATCGGTGAACTATCCAACATTGAATGTGCCCATCGGGCTAAACCTGGTTAATTTTCGTCTGAGTTAAATTGTCAAGGAGGGGGTGGCTCATTTGAGGGGAAGGAGGGGTATTGGCATTGTGTTTGTGCCAAATCTGCCCGTCTGGGTTTAACCTCTTGCCAATCCAGAGTGTGGATTGTATGTGGTGTCTTCCCAAAACGAGACTTGCAAAGATAAGGCTAACAAACCTCACGATTTAACATCATTAAAATAGGAGGAAAAAACACTACTTGCACTTTTAAAAGGAACACAAACCCCTTGCACTTTTAAAAGGTACGCAAACCCCTCACACTTTTAAAAGGAACACAACCCCCCTTGCACTTTTAAAAGTCTGGTTCTAAACATCCTATCGGCAAAAAAACACCACAACTGCACTTCTGCCCTTAGAGATCAAGACAGTTCATCACGTAAAGTTGTGAAAAATAAAAACGCCGTGCGAACCCCCTTGGGAAGTGGGGGGGGTTCTATAAAACTTTTTCCCCCCCTCCCCAAGTCTGTAAGTTGTCCTCTCTAAACTGTCATCGGGATAACATCCTCTACATCTGAACCTGTGTTCCTCCCAAGAACCAGCTCTGTGTCAGCTCATTTGTCTCCCTGGCCTCCGTTTTTCACGAGAATAATTTCTTGCAGCCGTGAAGGGCTTGCTAAGTGTGCATCTGTTGTGTTTGTCACCTCCATCGTCTTTCTTCCTTCGCATCCATTCAACGGACGGGTCAGGCAATCCTCAAACCTTGGGATCTGATCCCAGAGATTCAATCAATCAGAACAGAGCTGGAAGGGATCTTGGAGGTCTTCTAGTCCAACCCCCTGCTCAAGCAGGAGACCTTATACCATTTCAGACAAGTGGCTGTCCAGTCTCTTCTTAAAAACCTCCAGTGATGGAGCACCCACAACATCTGAAGGCAACCCTGGTTAATTGTCCTCACTGTTAGGAAGTTTTTCCTTAATTCCAGGTTGCTTCTCTCTTTGATTAGTTTCCATCCGTTGTTTCTTGTCCTGCCTTCCGGTGCTTTGGAGAATAATTTGACCCCCTCTTCTTTGTGGCAGCCCCTCAAGTACTGGAATACTGCTTTCATATCACCCTTAGTCCTCTCTGGACTAGCTGTGCCCAGTTCCTCTTATGTCCTTCATATGTTTTAATCTCCAGCCCCCTAATCATCTTTGTTGCTTTTCTGCTTTCTAATTCTAAAGGTTGGCTGGGCCAGGCATTTTATTGGGTCCTGCATTTTATTGGTAGAGGCAAATGTTGACCCCCCCTCCGAAGGACCTCTAATCATGCCGTTTCCCCCCCCCACTTCATATTGCTTCCAATATTACCTGACCTCCCCTTTTTAGCTGTATCTACCACCAAGAGGGAGATATGGCCCTGATGAGCAGTTAATACCACTCTTCGCAAATGTTCACACCAGGGGTGAAATTCAAAATTTTTCCTTACCAGCTCTGTGGGCGTGGCTTGGTGGGCATGTGACTGGGTGGGTAGGCGTGGCCAAGTCAACGTCACTTCTTTGCCCTAATGACCTACATCCCCGGTGGAACTGCAGCCTGGGAATCATGTGCTCTGCAGTCCTATTATCCGTTTCTAGCCATCTGGGCATTAAAGTTAGATTCAGTCAGATTTACGGTCGAGTCGGCCGGAAGAGGTGAGAGGCGGGACGATTTTTACCGGCTCGGCGATCCGATTCAAATTGTCCCTACCACCTCTCCCGAGCCGGGCCGAGGTGGTCGAATTTCACCCCTGGTTCACACTATCTGCAAGATTATTTTTTTTCAGCCCTTTCTGATGCACGTTAAACGGGGGTGGGGGGGTATCTTCCAAGAAGGACTCTTTTGCTAAATGCCAGCAGGCTGCCCGTGTTGCTTCCCGCCCATCAGTGGTTTCTCCAGCTAATAACTGCTATCAGAAATATGGGTTCCCCCCCCCCCTTCCTCCTTTTAAAAAAGGCAAGTGATATTTGAATAAGCTGCACTTCTACGAAAGCCATCTTTAAGAAGGCAAACTCGGTTAGCGTCCAGCAAAACAGACTTAGAAGGGGCGATGCGTGCAAAGAGAGGAATCTGGGCTGGGATTTGGGGCGTGAGAATCAGTTCTTTCAGGACCGTTGTTGTGTGTCTGAGCAGGCGGTGTGGATGGGGCATTTTTGCCCCTTACCTGTTTACCCCCACCCCACCCGTTGCATTCGTTTTTGCCTGCAGGAGTGGTGCGGTGGCCTAGAGGTGGAGCTTTCACCTCACAATCAGGAGGTTGTGAGTTCGATCCTAGGTAGAGGCAGATATTTCTCTCTCTGGGCACACTGAGAAATACCTGCTGAAAAAACCTCCGCATTGGCGACAGGGAGGGCATCGGGCCAGTAAAACGCTCTGCTAGCTCCATTCAGTTGCCCAGACTCCACCCCGCAAGGGATTATGGGGTCGTTAAAAGAAGAAGATGATTCATTTTTGCCTGCCCACCTCACATGCCGGTCTCTGCACCCAATCTAGGATTTGAAAGAGACTTTAAAAGGTCGGTTTCCTGGATCTGGGAACGCTCCAACGGTGGAAAAACCGTACTTTTGCAGCTAACAGACTCCTCTGCAAAAGAACATTTAGCCAACAGTCGTAGGAAGAAAGAAACTGCTTAGCTTGGTAAAACAAAGGCCTACATTCCTGCTTTTTTTAATTTTTAATTGACTCTCTGGAGACAATTGACTTTCAGCCTCCATTTCTCCACAAAACCTTCCCGTTCGAATCATGAGCAAAGAAGCAGAATGCCACATTGGCAAAGGGGCCAGAATCCAATTTATATTTATTAATTTATAGATCTTCCCCCTTCCCCAATATTCTGGTGAATTTACTTTCCTTTTTGCTTGTAGTTTTCTTGTTTTGTTTTATGAGTTCGACGTTGCTTATGAAAAAGACGGAGAGGAGTTTAGAAACAGAAGATCAACAGTTTAGACCAGGGGTCTTCAAACTTATCCACTTTAAGATGTGTGGACTTCAACTCCCAGAGTTCTCCCAGTCACCATATTGGAGTGGCAAAGCTTTGGATAACCACTAGAGGACAGCAAAGAGATATGAATCTCCTTGCTGCCATCTAGTGGTCATTTCAGTAGTGGTGAATTGGATTCCCAGAATTCCCATGGCTGGCTGGAGAATTCTGGGAGTTGAAGTCCACACGTCTTAAAAGTGGTCAGGTTTGGAGATCCCTGGTTTAGCCCACTGGTTTTATAGTGGACGCCGTTATTTTATTGATAATGACGATGGTGATGATCAGTGCTAAGGATTCTGGGAAGTCAACCGAAATGCATAAAATGGTCAGGGAGCTTCCAAGTTCATTCTTTAAAAGCCAATTTGTTTTGAGCCATCTGGTTTCTTGGAAACTTACACACACACACGCTTACACCCCTATACAAAAGTTAACTCTAGTTCCAGGTGGGGTGATTTAGTTTTTCATAACTGTAGCTCCTTCCTTCGGCATCTTGCCGACTTGGAATTGGACTGATTCCCATTTTTAAAGGCTGCCTATGCATTTGCAAGAACGGGGAGCAAATATTCAATTTCCCCCCCCCCCTGCATTCTAATTAAAAAAAATGCAAGGAGGGCCACATTCCTTTTCCTGGTGGAAAAACATGTGTCTTTGTTCCATATATTTTATGGTCTTTTTCCTGCTCCATCCACTGAGCTGAGATGGATTGCATCTGGCTTCCTTTTGGAGCTTGACAAGTTTCCAATTTGGCAGCCTCAGATTTCTCCTTGTATCCAAGGACATTAGGCACCGATAGGATGACGAAGGTTATTTTGCCATCCCAAGATATAAACACTATCCTTGTTGGGCAGGCCTCCCTGCTTTCCCTTTGGGAAGCAAACACAATGGGCTCATTTTCCAGGGGAATAGCTAACGTGGATTGCGTCTAACTTCCTTTGGGAAGTTTGCAGGTGTCTAATGGAGATTCTCGGTCATCCAGGTCGGGGATCCCCAACCCCCGGTCCATGGATTGGCAGCGGGCCACAGCATGCCAGAAACCGGGCCATGCAAACAAGCAAAGTCCCATCCGTGGGATGTAGACACCACACAAAACCAGACCCCCTCCGGACCGTGGAAAAACCTATCTCCACATAACCGGTGCCCAAAAGGCTGATCCAGGCCATGGTTGTCCCAAAGGTGGTTTTCCAAAAGGCACCTGGACTTTGTCAAACAGGTTCTGGTCATCTTTTGAAAAAGCACCTTTGGGTCAAGGACAGAAAACACCAACCAGGTGTTTCCCACTGGCCCTTTAGTCTCTGGGCACAATCCACCCCACATCTTGAAACAGCCATTCATCCATTGGCCATTCAAGGATGGAGGGGCTCCAAGGTCAGCCATGGGCCCTTCTAAAACCAGACCTCAATGGTCACCATGGGTGATGGTACATTTGGAGGGAAGGTGCTCATTGGCCACTACGCGGGGAAAGTTATTCTGCCCTCCCATAGAGGGAGCTTCTGTTTCATGCAGAAGTCCCATTTCATCCACCACCTAGATGAAATGTCTAGAGGCCTAGACAGAAGTTCTCGAGAACTTCTCCAACCACCACCTTAAGAAACGAAGGAAAACATTGGGGATGGGGGGGGGTGGAGAAACAAACACACACACCCCCCAAACTCTGCTGTAGGCAATATTGCAATATTTTGGACTACAATATCCCTACATACCAGCATTTTGCACCTGTTATCGGAGGCTAAACCTCAGTAGCGCTATCTCAGCCCCCTTTCACGCCCTGCTTCTATGCATAATCTTAATATAATCCTATGCATGTGAATTAGCAACAGCACATTGCTGGCTAGCATCAAAAAAAAAAAATGCAATCATTGTCTCTTCTGGCAGCTGGCGCCCCCTACTGGAATTGGTCAAAAAATGCTTCCTGATTGGAGTCAGACTCTTTATTATTTACCCAAAAGCCATATTTGTACTGAGCTAAAATTAAAAAATAATGATAATAATAATAATAATAATAAAAAGGAAAACATGCATTACACAAAACATAAACACACACGCAATCTTCTGGGTTGGCTGTGGGGACAAGTGAGGTTGGTGGTCTCGAATTGTTGTGCTTTGTTCTTGTATGTATATAAACTTTCAGGGGGTGTGGGGAGAAAACCGAGTTGCAAATGATGTCAATGTTCCTTTATAACCTTTCTAAATATCCTGTGCTAATCTCAGAAGATAAACTTATAAATATATCTGGATAATACATGTGATCTTACTGGCGTCTTTCTGCTTTCCTATCCGGGCGGGGTCTTGGTGGGGGGGGGGACATTCAGAAGCTCCAGAGGAGCGCTGGGTAGGGCTGACCACCAGGTGGGTGGACCATCCTTGGAGACCTGGATCTGGGGGACAATTCACGGCCAAGACAAGCCCCACATGGAGAGGAAGCATGGATTAGGTTCTGGAGAACAGGCCATCCAAACGTTCTCCCAAGCTCCTGACGTTGGGGAGAAGCTCGGATTATGGAAACCCACCAAAGAGAACTTCCTTGGTTGAGTCACATCCTTGATGCCATAAAATCAACCTTGTCAAGGCTGGAGAAAGGAGATTTTTTTTCCAGCTTTCTTTGGAGATAGCCAGCTCTGAACAACATCTCCAATCCAATGAGCCTGTTGGTACCATAAATGGTCATTCCATCCAGGTAAACCTTCTCGTAATTGACTGTTATCCACGCGAAATTCTACCTCTTCCTTACGATCTTCCAAAGGTTGAATCTTAAGACTAATACAAATAAATCTCTCCACGTAACATTCACACAACCAGAGATGGGTTCCTCCCGGTTCGCACCGGTTCTATAGAACCGGTACCAAACTGCTGGTGATGTCATGGAGCCAGTTCTGTCGGTGCCGGTCTGTGGACGCCGCCATCTTTTTTTTGGGGGGGGGGTTGGAATTTATTTATTTTTGGAATTTTTTGCTATTTTTTTTTCTTCTGCGCATGCGCAGAAGCCGAGTCCCTGGCACTGCGCATGCACCGCCATCTTGTTTTCAGCTTTTTGGGGGGGGATTTCTTTTGTGAATTTTCATCACTGCGCAAAGCGCATGCGCAGCCATGCAGCGCGGGAGGAAGCGAACCGGCGGCGAGGTAAGTTAGAACCCACCCCTGCACATAACCATATTCCAAACAGAAGCTGGAGGAGAAATATGGAGGGCAGGAAGTGCGTGAGAAAACATTTGTCATGACACCGTAACGGAAAATCCCACGACGCTCTCATCTTTTCATTCAACACCAAGTTGAATGAACAGGTAAGGTTGGGTTTGCCCCGTGGTGTCCCCAAATCTGGGCCATAATTTTTCCACCATCGTGGCTAGCTGCAGAGACCCAATGAATGTGGGTGCAAAACACACAACTGAGCTAAAATAGAATATGATGGTTGGTGGCCTCCAGGTGTTCCCAAAACTGGATCCTTATTTTAACAATCGAGGCAGGGGTGAAATTCAGCAGGTTCTGACAGGTTCTGGAGAACCGGTAGCGGAAATTTTGAGTAGTTCGGAGAACCAGCAAATACCACCTCTGGCTTGCCCCAGAGTGGGGTGGGAATGGAGATTTTGCAATATCCTTCCCCCAGGAGTGGGGTGGGAATGGAGATTTTGCAGTATCCTTCCCCTGGAGTGGGGTGGGAATGGAGATTTTGCAGTATCCTTCCCCTGGAGTGGGGTGGGAATGGAGATTTTGCAGTATCCTTCCCCTGGAGTGGGGTGCTTCCCCCAGGAGTGGGGTGGGAAGGGAGATTTTGCAGTATCCTTCCCCTGGAGTGGGGTGGGAATGGAGATTTTGCAGTATCCTTCCCCTGGAGTGGGGTGGGAATGGAGATTTTGCAGTATCCTTCCCCTGGAGTGGGGTGGGAATGGAGATTTTGCAG
>QLTV01001995.1:0-17676 GCA_003457575.1 Thermophis baileyi
GCTCTCTGAGCTTGGTGGTTTCCTTGCAGACGTTTCATTACCCAAGAGACAATCAACCAGCCCAAAAGAGAACAAAAAGACCCCAGCAATTGCCCATCAAAAATCAGCACCCAGATCAGCATAGATTAACTCTGAGGTTAACAACAGACCAACAAGCAAGAAGTAAACAATACCTCAATCAAGAAACTGTCAAACAAGTTAACAGTAAACAGTCCAACCAAAAAAATTCCAAGACATCCTCTCCCCCCCACCTACACTGACAGGGCAAGACACGATAATATAAACGGAGAGTGACACCCCCCTCCCCTCTAGCACTGATGGTGTTACTTAGTTGGGTCATGAAACGTCTGCAAGAAAGCCACCAAGCTCAGAGAGCACCAAGGACCCCACAGTTCTCCTCCTCTCCACAAACCGCCGACTCCCTTCTCACTCTGAGTATGTTACCTAGTTAGGTAATGAAACGTTTGCAAGAAAACAACCAAGCTCAGAGAGCACCAAGGACCCCACAGTCCTCCTCCTCCCCTCTAGCACTGATGATGTTACTTAGTTGGGTCATGAAATGTCTGCAAGAAAACCACCAAGCTCAGAAAGCACCAAGGACCCCTCAAAAGAAGGGACATGCATTTGATCCAAGAAAACGTTGCTCCGTACTTACCAGCCAGCTTTAAAATATCCAAGACGACTGAATTAGTCAGTTTGTTCAAGAGACTGGAGCCTGCCGCTTTGGGCTGGACCGCTGCGATGTCTCCTGACCTTCCAATCCCATGAATCAATCTGGAAATCAAACAATATTGGTGAAACTGGGGGGGGGGGGGAATTTCCAATTTAAAAATTGGAAAGACTAAGGAGCGGATGCGGTGAAATCTCGCCGACGAAGGAGCAAGTTCCTCTTGGGGGAAATTGTAAGGAAGTCCTACAATCGGTTCTGATAGATTGGAATTTTATTGTATTTTTTTTAAAATTATTTATTTAAAGCATTTCTATATCCCTCTTAGGGGGGAACTCTGGTTTGGGCTGGGGGAACTATGCAGTGGCTTGAGACAGGATGTGGAAATCGTTGCATTATATTGCATCCTGTCGCCTTAGCTAGAAATCACTCGCGTGTGTGTGTCATTTTGCACGCGAATTTAGCGGGCGATCTTCGGCATCACAAACCAAATTTCAAAAGGTTGGGTAATCTCCAAATTTGCCAGTAGAGGTAGTCCTTGACTTACGACAGTTCATTTAGTGACCGTTCAACGTTACGACAGTGGCAAAAAGTGAGCTTTGACCGTTTTTCACACTTACGACCACTGAAGCATTTCCCCGTGGTCACGTGATTTATATTCGGATGCTTGGCAACTGACTTGTACTTATGACGGTTGCAGTGTCCTGAGGTGGCGTGATCCCCTTTTGCGACCTTCTGACAAAGCAGTCAATGGGGAAGCCAGATTCACTTAACAACCGGGTGAGTAACTTACCAAGGGGATCACGTGACTCTGGGATGCTACAGCTGTCATAAATGTGAGTCAGTTGTCAAGGATCTGAATGTAAATTGACCGTGTGCAATGGTCGTGTGAAAAACGATCATAATTCACTTTTTTTCAATGTTGTTGTAACTCCAAACAGTCGCTGAACAGATGGTTATAATTTGAGGACTACCTACACCACCATCATTTGTGATGCAACACAGGTAGTCCTCGACTTACAACAGTCCATTTAGTGACCAAAGTTACGACGTCAATGAAAAAAGTGAGTTAAGACCATTTTTCACACTTACGACCGTTGAAGCATCCCCATATTCACGCGATTTACATTTGGCTGCTGGGCAACTGACTCACCTTTATGACGGTTACAGTGTCCAGAGGTCATGTGATCCCCCTTTTGCGACCTTCTGACAAGCAAAGCCAATGGGGAAGGAAACCAGTTTCACTTAACAACCGTGTCACTAAGTTACCAATTGCTTTGATTCACTTAACAACTGCGGCAAGAAAAGTCGTCAAACGGGGCAAAACAAATGTCTCACTTAGCAACAGAAATGTTGGGCTCAATTGTGGTCGTAAGTTCGAGGACTGCCTGTAATGAAGTGACTCTATTTTTTGGGGGGGGGGCATCCTGTGTGAATAAACCTGAGGAGTGCCCAAACAAAACTTTGGTCAAAACAAACCCCCTTTTACCTGTAATGTCTCCGAGCCACTATTTGGGACGCAACTCTTCCTTCTCGCTCACCCACACCGCAATTGCCCAGGAAATTATTGCTATCCATAATTGCAAGTTCATGAAGAAAGAGTTCAATTGTGCTTTCGTCCCATCCATCTTCAGGACATTTGCCCTTCAGGAAAAAAACAACAGCACAATAATAATCTATATATATATAAAAGCCAAATACCACTCACTCATCGCAAAATCTCCAGAACTGTAAAGGCTACAAACTTGAAACTTGGCACGTATGTTCCTCTTGGCTTCTAAGTGCTCGCTAAGAAAGGATTTTTCGAAATGACCATCAGATCATTAGTATTTCTTATACAGTATTATATTAAATACTGTATAATTATATTAAAGAGCCGAGGTGGCGCAGTGGTTAGAGTGCAGTACTGCAGGCTACTTCAGCTGACTGCTAGCTGCAGTTCAGCAGTTCAAATCTCACCAGCTCAAGGTTGACTCAGCCTTCCATCCTTCCGAGGTGGGTAAAATGAGGACCCAGATTGTTGGGGGCAATATGCTGACTCTGTGAACCGCTTAGAGAGGGCTGTAAAGCACTGTGAAGCGGTATATAAGTCTAAGTGCTATTGCTATTAATTAACACACTCTGATGCTAAGGAGTTAGACGTTCTACTCCCCCTCCCCACCTGAAAAGAACTCTGTTCCAACTGCCAGTTGCCTTATATTAACACGCTCTGATACTACCCTTTTGCTACACCGGGCGTGGGCGTGGCCAGCGCGTGACTCATCTGGCCTGTGGGCTGGGAGTTTAGACATTCTACTCCCCCTCCCCACTTGAAAGGAACTCTGTTCCAACTGCCAGTTGCCTTATATTAACACGCTCTGATGCTAAGGAGTTACACATTCTACATAAATTTTCAAGCTTTAAATGTCCATGTATCAAGCCCGATCACATAGTTTCGTAGCGAAGCACGGATATCCAGCTACTAGTAATACAATAGAAATAAGGTATGCGAAAAATACACAATCTTGTTTTCTTCTATCTGACCAGGATCCTGACATCTCTTTTCAGGTAGCTCCATTTGGTGTTATCATTTGTTGTATCTGCCCTACCTACCTTGGAAGTTTAGCAAACATGTTGCTGACTGCCCCTGCTTTTGTAAGACAGTTTCTATATGTAAATGTACGTCATTTTACTGCCCTATTTTTAAGCTTCGTTAATGGGAACAAGTCTATGAAGAAGCAATAATAGTTGAGCAGGGGGTTGGACTAGAAGACCTCGGGCGTCCCTTCCAACTTTTGTTATTCTGTTAACAGTCTGTGGTGTTTTTTTTACTGTTGAACTTCCTGACTCAAAGACCAATAATAAAGGCTCGACGGCTTATGTAGCTAAACGAAAGCTAAAATATGGAAAATCTTAAATTTTAACGGTAGTCGGGATTTTAATTTTAAAACAATACTTGGTCATTGCAAAGTGCTAAAGCTTTCTGTTCTTTTTATGTGTTTATAAAATATTTAGATAAATATTAACGAACGTTAAAATAAAATAAGAAATATTGTAATTTGTAAATAGATTAGGAAATACTTTGAAAAAGCTGTAAAAGTGGTTAGTAATTTTTGTGTATGTCTTTTTTTAATGTCTTTTTTGTATGTCTGTTTTATATGTTGTTTTTAACGAAAAACCTAATAAAGATTATTTTATTAAAAAAAAAAGAAAAAAAATGTCTGTTTTGTTAAGATATAATCAGGTTTACCGGCTGAAATAAGACCTAAAGCTAAGTTACTTGTTCCCTGTGAACTGCTATATCAGCTGTAGTGGTCTAGTAAATATATTATGCCAATCTCTAACAACGGGGTTCACTCCTTTGAAAAACTCAAAAGCAAGCCAGCTTATGATTTAGGATTTCATGGACTCACAACCTGCTGGACTGGGTTAAACCATAGTTTAAGGTTGTGAGCTACTTCCCAAGAGGTGTCTAGAAAACAAAAAGGTGAAAATAAAAATCCAGTGGACACCCCGAGGCTCTCCTGGTGGTCTCCCATCCAAGAACTAACCGGCCCAGACTAGGAGCTAAACTTGTGGACTTCAACTCCCAGAATTCCTGGGGCTAGCGGGGGAGGGGTGGGGGAGAGCTATGGCCCTTTTATGACTTGTGAACTTCAACTCCCAGAATTCCTGAGCCAACAGGGGCGGGGAAACTATGGCGCTTTTATGACTTGGGGACATGCTGGCTGAGGAATTCTGGGAGTTGAAGTCCAGACGTCATAAAAGCGCCAGAGTTCTCCACCTAGTTGCAGCTAAAGCAAACTCGGCCGCTGGATCCAAGCCCCGCCCTCCCACGGGGAGGCGTGCCTAACCAGCCCCGGGGGCGGGGCTTCCTCCGAAACCCCGCCTCCCCCCTCTTTCCCAACCGGCCGGGGCGAGCGGCACCTGTTCCAGCAGCGTCCGCACTCGCAGCTCGTGTGCGCGGCGGCCTTGCCATCCCTGCCGCACGTAGGCCGCGTTCACCAGCCTCTCGCCGGCCTGGAAGTTCTCGGAGTTCATGACGGGCGACGGGCGAACAGCGGCAGGAGGCGAGGCCGGCGCGCAGGCGCAGTTGACCTCTGGCTGGTAACTCCGCCCCCGGGCGACCCCGCGACGCGGCGTAAAGGCGGCGCGCGCCCTCTACCGGCTGGGAGGAGGAAGCTCCGCGGCGGTCCAATTTAATTGATTGGGACTGGGATGGGAGACCACCACGCGATCCTCAGGCTGTAGGCCCGATTGGGAAGTGGGGAAAAAAGAAATCCTATGAAAAGGCAGTGGCAAATCACTAGAGACCAGTGGAAAAAAGGAGCTTGCTTTCTTCTGTCCCTTTTTTAAAAAAAACATCTGTGTCGAACTGCGCTTATGCCCCAATGTGCTAGTAGTAGGCAGGCGTGTTCCCGTGCCTCGTGCAAGTGCAAGAGCTGTGGCTTTTGCATAATGACGGCACAAGAGACGTTATTATCCACCTGTCATTTGCCCTTTGTCCCCAGGCAGCAGGGCTGCCCTTGAATGCTCTGGGATTGCCTTGGTCCAAAGTCAATTCACACAGTATCGGTACCCGTTTCTTTCCTTAAGTCCAACTCTCAACTGAGGCTGTAGCCTTTTGACGTTCCCAGAGCTCTTTCTTGGGCTGAACATCACGAAGATACGGAGAGGAAAGCAAAAAAATAATAATAATTAGGGGCTTCACTTTGCCTTTGTAAGGCATATAAGCTGGAACCCAATGGGGACGATTTACAGGGTGGATATGCAGGCTCCATGGGTTCCATTGTTTGTTTAATACAATACTGACAACAAATATTAGTTGTTCTACAGTGCGTAGTGGTGGCGCAGTGGTTAGAAGGCAGCATTGCAGGCTAACTCTGCCGACTGCCAGCAGTTCAATCCTGACCGGCTCAAGGTTGACTCAGCCTTCTGAGGTCAGTAAAATGAGGACCCAGATTGTTGTGGGCAAGAGGCTGACTCTGTAAACCGCTTAGAGAGGGCTGGAAAGGATATGGAGTGGTATATAAGTCTGCTTTCCAGAGCTATGGACAGTTAAATATTATTACAAAGTTCAAAGTTCAAGTTCAAAGCCTTTATTGTCATTGTACATCATGTATACAACGAAATTGGTTTAGCCTCTACTCTAGGTAAATAAAATGGCCTACAAATGAGTTATTAATTCCACATCTGGAGAACAGTGTGTATAAGTAACTCTACTGTTAGTACACCAGTCATTATGTGTGTAAATATAACTCATTTGTTCTCTACTTATTCTATCATCTATCTATCTATCTATCTATCATCAATCAATCAATCAATCTATCTATCTATCATCAATCCATGGTGGCGCAGTAGTTAAATTCAGGATTACAGGCTAACCCTGTCCACAGCCTGGAGTTCGATCCTGACCGGCTCAAGGATGACTCAGCCTTCCCTCTTTCTGAGGTGGGTAAAATGAGGACCCAGATTGTTGGGGGCAAGAGGCTGACACTGTAAACTACTTAGAGAGGGCTGGAAAGCACTATGAAGCGGTATATAAGTCTAAGTGCTATTGCTATACAGTATCTTGCCCCCCCTTCAATTGATAACATGAAAATTGATTGGAAATGCTCATCTTGTTAGTTGATACAGAAAGGTAATATTAACAAATATATAGGATTTTTTTCCCACCTTGATTCTAGCTTGGTATAGTCCTTCTGTCCATCACTAGCTGAATTCTCTTGAACTAAAAATTAAGGCTGATGAAAAAGTGTTTGGAAGAGTTCTGCATTTTAAAAACACAAGAGGGCGCCGATTTATAACACAAAAATTGGTTTCCATTCTACATTGTAAAATGTAGGAGCAGGACCTGATAATAACCACGCATGTACAAACAAAATGTTAGCCTGAAATGCACCTGAAGTCAAATAAATGTATAAACAGTATAAATCCATATTGATAATATAAAATGAGTGAAATCTAGGATTTTTATGTTGTTCTTATCAGTAGAGTCTCATTTATTTAAAAGTGGGAGAAGGCATTTGGCATTTGTATTCGCAAGTATGCTTTTAATCCATGTTGGCTCCAGGGGCCTTCTAAGAAAATGCAGTTGGGCACAGTTGAACGACCAAGGCTTTGCAAAACGTTTCATCACAAAATATTCTGCCTTGAAACAAAGATAGGCAGGAAATTCAGGAAGTGTCCCTCTGAGGTCAAACAATTTCAAGGTTGGGACCATTTCTCAGGAACAAACAGCCCCTTTTAATGGCACTCGTTTTATTCTGCTAAGCTTGGCATTAAAGCCATAAGAGTTTACACAGGACCATCAGAAAGCAGGATTGTGACGGGTGGACAATTTGCTTCATTTTATATTATTATTGATTATTTATTCACTTTAACCATTAGAAGAAGCAACCAGGTATTTTTTTCAGGATACAGAATAATAAGAGTTGGAAGGGACCTTGGAGGTCTTCTAGTCCAACCCCGTTCCAGCAGGAGACCCTATACAGGTAGTCCTCAACTTATGGCAATAATTGAGTCCAAACTTTACGTTGCTAAGTGAGTTTTGCCCCATTTTACGACTTTTCTTGCGACAGTTGTTAAGTGAATCATTGCAGTTGTTAAGTTAGTAACACGGTTGTTAAGCGAATCTGATTTACCCCTTGACTTTGGGGAATCAGTTGCCAAGCATCTGAATTTTGATCACATGACCATGGGGATGCTGCAACGGTCATAAGTGTGAAAAATGGTTGTACGTCACTTTTTTCAGCGCCATTGTAACTTTGACCGGTCACTAAGTGAATTGTTGTAAGTTGAGGACTACCTGTATCATTCCAGACAAGTGGCTGTCCAGTCTTTTTTGAAAACTCCCAGTGATGGGGCACCGACAACTTTTGGAGACAAGTTGTTCCGCTGGTTACGACCTTGGAGATCTTCTAGTCCAACAGCCCCTGCTCAGGCAGGAAACCCTAGACCAGGGATGTCAAACTCGCGGCCCGTGGGCTGGATGCGTCACGCACTGGCCACACCCACCCTCGTTTTAGCGAAGGGGGAAAAACTTGAGATACGTCACGTGATGGCGTGTTGTTGCGAGTTTGACACTCCTGCCCTAGACCACTTCAGACAAATGGCTGTCCAGTCTAGTCCAACCCCCTGCTTAGGCAGGAAACCCTACACCACTTCAGACAAATGGTTATCCAACACCTTCTTAAAAACTTCCAATGTTGGAGCATTCACAACTTCTGGAGGCAAGCTGTTCCACTGGTTAATTGTTCAAACTGTCAGGAAATTCCTCCTTAGTTCTAAGTTGCTTCTCTCCTTGATTAGTTTCCACCCATCGCTTCTTGTCCTACCCTCAGGTGCTTTGGAGAAAGGTGGACCCCTCCTCTCTGTGACATTTTCAATGTTGATTTACTCAGACTGTTGATAAGGAACGAGGAGAGCATTTGTGCGTTTGTGCATTTATTCAAGGACTGCTGAAGGACTTCCTTATTCATAATGGCAAAGATGGCTGCAATGCTTTCCGATACTTTATACTGAAGGATGTACCTACAAAAGAGACTACAGGTAGTCCTCGACTTACAACAGTTTGTTTAGTGACCATTCAAATTGACAAAGGCACTGAAAAAGATAACTTATGACCATTTTTCAGTTACGACGTTCGCAGCATCCTTATAACCATGTGATCAAAATTCGGATGCTTGGCAAATGACTCATAGTTACATTTTTGTCCAATAGAAAAAATGCATTTTAAATTTCGTTTGCACCATGGTTCCATATCTGCCATTCTGGTAGTCCTCGACTTACAGCAGTTCATTTAGTGACCGTTCAAGGCTATGACATTGGAAAAATGCGACTTACAACCATTTTCCATACTTACGACCATTGTGGCATCACCATGTGATCAAAATTCAGATGCTTGGCATCTGACTCATATTTACGACGGTTGCAGTGTCCCGGGGTCACATGATCCCCTTTTGCGACCTTCTGATAAGCCAGCGGTTCTCAACCTGTGGGTCGCGACCCCTTTGGGGGTCGAACGACCATTTCACAGGGGTCGCCGCGCGCGTTAGCCCGCCATCTTGGTGCCACCGTCACTGCAGGGGTGAAATGCTCGTGGTTCGGCCGTGCCTGCGGGTCGCTGGATAGCTGGTAGCGAGAGAAGTGGGAGACTTCGCCCAGACGCCGCCATTTGGGTTCTTTTACCCTCTGCGCATGCGCAGAACGTTTTGCGCATGCGCAGAGGGTAAAAGAACCCAAATGGCAGCGTCCGGGCGAAGTCTCCCACTTCCGACGCTATCAAACTGTCCGGCGACCTGCAGGCAAGCCCGAACCGGGAGCATTTCGCCCCTGGTGCCACGCCCCCTTTGTCACCTCATCCCGTGCAGGGAGGGGGCAGGGAGGGGGTCGTGGTGGCGGGGGGGTGGTGGTGGGTTGCGGGGGTCGTGCCATTAGAAAGGTTGAGAACCACTGTGATAAGCAAAGTCAATAGGGAAGCCAGATTCACTTAACAACCGTGTTATGAACAGCTGCAGTGATTCACTTAGCAACTGTGGCGAGGTCGTAAAATGGGGGCAAAGTTCACTTAACAAACGTTTCACTTAACACCAGAAATTTTGGGCTCCCTTACGGTCGTAAGTCGAGGACTACCTGCATAATGACCTCTCGTGTTATACAGACCAACATTTCCCCGTGTAAACAGATCAGGATTTGGGTTTCGGATGGACCGCTCAATGCAATGAAAATCCCCACTTTCTGACACTTCCCCGCATTTGCTTGCAACTCCCCACGAATTCATTCGTCTTCCTTTCAGCCAGATGCGAGGAAAAAGCTAAGGGCGGAGCTGGAAGTCAAGCCCCGCCCCCTGCTTGGCCCTGATACCCCCACGCGCCCAGGGTCTCTTTACGCGCAGGCGCGAGACTCCTTCCCCCCCCGCCTCTCCCTAGCCCGGGGCGCATGCGCCCTCAGCCATCCGGCGCTGGAGCCCGAGAGCCGGCCGTTGCCTCCGCGAGCCCCTATGGCGGAGGCCGGCTCGGTGCTTTCCCCGGAGGCGGAGGCGGAGGAAGAGGCCGACGAGGAGCTCCTGCAGCTGGAGACAGAACCGCCGGTCGTGGCGGTTTCCGGACGGGCGGCGCCGACCGCTCCCGGCGGCGCCGTTCGCCTCCTCGCCGCCCGGGAGCCGTTCGAGGCGGCCTGTGAGGAGGAGGGTGAGGAGGAGGAAGGCGACGGCGAGGAGTCGGAGCCGCTCCTGGGCGCGGCGGCGGCGGCGGGCTGGGGCCGAAGGGCCCGTGAGGGGACAGGTGAGCTGAGGCGTAGCCTGTGGGAGGCGCGTGCCGCGTGAGGAAACAACGCGCCTGCGCAGAGGAGGGAGGGGGGCGTGGCCACACGTGGGATGCTCCTGCTGTTCCTGCTTGGCTCTCCCCAAGGAGGGGGAGGGAGTACAGGTGGTCCTCGACTTACAACAGCTCGTTTAGTGACCCCCCCTCGAAGTCTCAAGGGCACTGAAAAAAGGGACGGGGGGGGGGCCTTTTTTCCCCACACTTACATGACCATTGCAGCATCCCCATGGTCAAAATTTGGACGGAGGTAGTCCTCGGCTTACAACCGTTCGTTTAGTGACCGCTCGAAGTTACAGCGGCACTGAAAACAGGGACTTGGCTTTTTTCCACACTTACGGCCATTGTAGCATCCTTGTGGTCACGGGATCAATGTTTGGAGACAGACGGTCCTCGACTTAACAACCGTTCGTTTAGTGACCGTGCGAAGTTACAGCGGCACTGAAAAAAGGGACTCGGGGCTGTTTTTTCACACTTATGACCGTTTTGCTTCCCCGTGGTCACGTGATCAAACTTCAGATGCTTGGCAACTGGTCCCTATTTATGACGGTTGCAGTGTCCCGGCATCACGTGATCCCCTTTTGCGACCTTCGGACAAGCCAAGCCAATGGGGAAGCCAGATTCAGTTAACAACCGTGTTACTAGCTTCACAACTGCAGTGATTCACTTAACAACTGTGGCAAGGAAGGTCTCAAAAGTGGAGCAAAACTCTCTTAAGAAACATTTCAAGTTTGGGCTCAATTGTGGTCGTAAGTCGAGGACTATCTGTATGTTGCTTGGAAAATTGCAGAGACTTGTCCAGGGCGTTGCCCGGAGTCAAGGATGACTCGAAGGAGAAGAACTCCTTGAGAGGTAGTGATTAAGGCATCAGGGCAGAAACCGAGAGCCTGCCAGTCCCAGTCCCAGCTTATGCACAAAAGCCCACTGGCTGATCTTGGGGCAGTCCCTCAAGCACTGAATTAGGGGTGCAATGCAGCTGCTTTGGGGGCCATACCCTTGCTCTTCGGGGTTGAAGGTGGGAGGACAATGTGGCTTAGTTAAACTTCTTTAAAAAAAAAAAAAAAAGGAGCAAAGTGTTGAAGGTGGATGCATGCATGCTTAGGGAACCGTTCATGTGCTTGTTCCTTTGTTGCCAGTGTTATTGCGAGAATTAGTATCGTCCTAGGATCGGGAGTAGAGAGTAGAGTAGTGTATAGGATGAACTGGAGCCCATCGTTTGTTTTCAGGGAAATCCACTTCACAGGTTGGTTTTGAAGATTGAAACCGAATCTCTGTGCCGCGTTCAATATTAACGGTCTTCTATCTGGGTCTGATAGGATTCGTTCTGCATGCTGCCCTTGTGCCTATGAGGACCGGCCCTCAGTAATTCCAACAGTTGCCGAGTCAAATTTCCAACAACATAGCTTTTATTATGCAAATGTAGCACCTGCAGTGGCTATACATATTATTTTGGCATTTCTATCGTGTCCCCGTATTTTTTCTTCCTACCGGTAGGAAGTAAGCCAGTGTTAAGTGTCTATTGAGAGATGAAGGTGGGGGGAGGAAAGAAAAAAATACATCAGCTCACGGCACTGACTTGAAATGATTGTCGCAATACACACAGGAAATGTCGGAAGCATTGCAGAGATGAATTTCTTTGTGGATGATCCCGAATTTGCTGAAGTCATGCAGCAAGCGGAACAAGCCATCGAAAGCGAAGTCTTTCCGGAAAGAATCTCCCAAGGTTCCAGCGGAAGCTACTTTGTCAAAGACTCTAAGAGAGTGAGTGCCCTTGGCTTCGGGGTTCTTGGTGGGTTTATGTTATAAAGTGCTTGAACGGTTTTGTGGAGGAAAAACAATTGCCATAGTCAAGGTTGAGCATGCATATCTGCACACAGCCATACCAGGGTCCTTTCCTTGCAGCTGGTCAGAACGAACAAGCGGGCAGCATTTTCTACTGCTGTGTCTTGCTAGCGGGACTGCTAAACGGATTTGAGCAAATCCACAATTTGTTGAGCGTTGTGCACATGTAGGTATCCCTTCCTTCCTTCCTTCCTTCTCTCCCAATATGCAGGAGCCAGAAGTATGTATTTGCCTTACGGTCTGCTATTAGGAGAACAACAAATGCCTAGTCCTACTTTGTGCCTAATGCTAAACAGCGTGGACGGAGGGAACCCTGGGATTTTTAGTCATGGTTAATTAACTAAAATGTTCCCTTTTTTGTTGTGTATATATGGAGCTTATTGGATCATCATTTCTTCAGTTAACATTGTTTGGAAAGACTTCATGATCAATTGTAAGAACAGTCTCGTTTTTGTCCCATAACAATTCTCTTGCTTTATAAATTAAGGCTCAGAATTCTTTAGCAGATGATTTATTTTCTGCAGTGTGTTTCAAAAGATCATCTTTGTAATCTGTATGAAAGTCTATGTGGTTGCTAAGAGTTGAAACCAACTTGATGACACAATTTATGCAGAGGTGGGCTGCACTTACGTTCACAAGCGGTTCGCTGGTTGTGCGAGTTCGCTTCGCTCCCACGCACCCCTTTGGGACTGAAACGGAGCTTCAAACATGCTGCTAATCAACTCAGGCAGCTCCGGTGAGTACAGCAGGGGCGGTGCGGATCTCAGCTGGGCAGCGTGGGCGGGGGAAACAAGCCAGAAAGTTAGTTACATATGGAAAGCATAGTGCAAGGGCAGGTGGGCGGGCCCAGCCTGCGATGACAGCTAAGGGTTCGCCCGAACCCGCACGACCATGCAGCAGCCCACCACTGAATTTATGTATAAGTGTATGCGTGCACACACATTTTCTAACTTCAGATTCATAATTCCTGTTGATCTCCAACTCTCATAGTAGCTGTCCAAAACTGTCAAATATTTGGGTGATATTATCTAAAGAAGTTGGATTAGAAAAAGCAGAGAGAGAGGCCAGGTTTCGTGGTTTTGTGTGATATAACTTGGAAAAACCTTCAGAAACTGAAATGAATGCAAGTTGCTAAAGGATACTACTCCATAAGAGCATTGTATCTTGCATCTTCTTTCTGGGAAACAGAATCTTTGTTTGGTTCTGGATCTATCTCCAGAACCTACTGAACAGTAAAATGTGGGTCATAATTATCTTTTGTGTTGAAATAATATAACTGAGTGGCACTACCTGAATTAGAAGAGCCTTTTGCCTTGACCAACAATTTCTGGATCAATTAAAATTAAGGAAATAAGGTTGCTTTATAGACAAGGAAAATAAACTTCATAAATACTTGAAATATATATGTTACTCAATGGCATTAGATGGCATAAGAAATTTGGATGAAAGGACCTTAACATTAAACACAATAACTTTTTTTTAGTATAACAAAGTAGCTCCATACTGAAATAGTTCTACAGCAGCCTTCCCTTCACAATTTTGCCTAGTATTTTGCAGTGATACCCTTCTTTACTAGGAAGTAAACATGAGCCAGGCAAGTAATTGAATATGGCTGCAGAGGTTAAGGTACATAGGAGACAAAAGAGAGGAAATAAGGGAGCTAAATTGGAAATAATTGTCTATATAATGAAGCCTGGCATGAAAACAAACGTTGCAGCTGTTTGCGCCAAAGCCATGAAATCATTTTATTAGCAACTGGGCCTTGAAGTCTCTGACTTCAGACAAGTCAGTGGCTGTCCTCGTATCCATGCGATCCCATTTTAAATTTCAGATCAACGTCTCCACCTTCTCCTCTTAAGGCCCATTCATTATTAAAGAAGACAAATTGGTTCAGAATTTCATACAGGCTTGGCTTATTTCTGTGCCTCTGGCTCCACGCCAGCCATCGACTGGCACTAAAGCATAATGCTGTAATAGCATAACTAGTGAAACCTGCTCTTGTTTATCGTGACTTACCATGTAGTCTCTCAGCTTCAGCCCATTGGTTTTTTTTTTTTAAATTATTATTTTAGTCTGCCAGTATTGCATATGGCAAAATATACATCACCCTTAATTTTAGGGACACTACTAGAGTCAATATTATAGTACATTTGGAAAATATGCAGTGATTGCATTTGAGGGCAAGTAAAACTCTTGTCAGAGGTAAACTAATGGTTTATTGTGTGTCTGGTCTTTTAAATCTCATTGCTGTGAGAGTAAAAAAAAAAAAAATTGCTAGTTTTATTGCTCCTTCATGTTCAAAGTCAGGGCTTACAGTGGCTGCCTTGTCCTCTTTTCTTTCCATCCGAAATCAATGGCAACTCCGAAACAACAGCATCATATTGAATTTTTGATTTATTTTTGGAATGCTATTTATTCTGCTAATGGATATTGTATAAATAAAACATGCTTTATTGCGACTGTGGTTTAAACACTGTATGTATTTGTTTTGGAAGATGAAGTTGCAAAAAAATATGAACCCTTTATATTTTGACGCTCGACTTGTATTTTCAATTTACATAACTTTTAACATCTCAGAATCGTTAACCGAATCACTGCAATTGTTAAGTTAGTCACACGGTTGTTAAGTGAGTCTGGCTTCCCCATTGATTCTGCTTGTCAAGTCACAGGTGGTGATCCCATGACTCCGGGACACTGCAACCGACATAAATATGAGTCAGTTGCCAAGTGTCTGAATTTTGATTGTGTGACCTTGGTGGATGCTGAAATTGTCTTAAGTGTGAAAAACGGTCCTACGTCACTTTTTTCAGTGCTGTTGTAACTTCGAACGGTCACTAAATGGACTACCTGTAGTGACATTGAATTTTAGATAACCAGGTAGCTTTAGACAACCAAGGCCATAAAGCAGAGGTCCCCAAGCTTGGCAACTTTAAGACTTATGGACTTCAACTCCCAGAATTCTCCAGCCAGCATAGCTGGATTATAGCATAGCTGGCTGGAGAATTCTGGGAGTTGAAGTCCACAAGTCTTAAAGTTGCCAAGCTTGGGGACCTCTGCCATAAAGGCTTATCTTCCAAGCCCGTTTTGTCTAGTGGAAATTTAGAAGCTGAGTTCTAGTTCCCCCCCCCCCCTCCACCTTAGGCAGGAAAGCCAACTTGGCTGACTTTGGGCCAATCATTCTTTGTCAGAGTTGGATCTACGACAGTTTGCTGTGGCCAACTCACCACGGCCACCTCACTTTGGGACAACTCAGTGCGAGGCAAGAGTTACACTAACATCAAAGAAATGGTGGAACAGAATCATCAAAGAAAGGATGCCAAAGGAGGGACAGAATGAAATGTGAAGGGCAAAATTAAAATATTTTTTTTAATTTATTTTAAATAATTAAACAGAATTGTTAAATTGTCCTGCAGCGAGTTGGCTGCAGTGAGTAGTCCCATTCTGGCCCAACTCGCCTCACAGAGTTATTGTTCTGAGGAGAACAGGAGAAAGGAGAATTAAGTATTTTTTGCTACCTTGAGTTATTTACAAAACTAATAAAAGGCGGGATGAAAAAAAATTAAAAATATATGTTTTTATAAACTATTTCTATATACGACTAGCAAATAAGTGCACACTTTTATGATTCCTTTTTCATTCTTCCTTTTTTTTTCCCCTTCTCCTTTAGAAAAGTATTGGAGTGTTTAAACCCAAATCTGAAGAGCCTTACGGTCATCTCAATCCAAAATGGACCAAATATTTCCACAAAATCTGTTGCCCTTGCTGTTTTGGCAGAGGCTGTCTTGTTCCTAATCAGGGATATCTCTCCGAAGCTGGTGCCTATCTTGTGGACAGCAAACTAGGATTAGGAGTGGTACCCAAAACAAAGGTAAGGGTGGTTTGCAACATAAATTGAGCATGAAGAAAAGAATTTCTGGTCAAAACTGTAAAAAAAAAAGTTAAATTAAAACCTTTTAAACTAATTTTCAGACTGGGAGAATAGTTTTGACTTTTGGGGTTAACATTAACAGAGTTGGAAGGGACCTTGTAGGTCATCTAGTCCAACCCCCCCCACCCAAGCAGGAGACCCTACACCATTTCTGACAAATGGCAGTCCAATCTCTTCCTGAAAGCCTCTAGGGATGAAGCTCCCACAACTTCCGAAGGCAACTTCTGTTCCATCGGTTGATTGTTCTCACTGTCAGAAAAAGCTTATGTGAGGGGCCCTTTCCTTTTTTGGCCTGGGGGTCCACTTGGAATTTTGTGTATATTTTATCGATACGCTGCTATAGATACAGAGCTGCCGACATCACTCTTAACCATGCAGCTTTCAGGGTGGATCCAGCCACTCCCTTTTCTCCCTTTACTGTACACTTTTTCACTCCTCCTTTTTGCAACAACTTGCAATTTCGTTGCTGTAATTCTCCGAAACTGGCCTAATAAAAATGTTGCTGGAATGCAAGCAAGCAACTGTAGCAGAAGTCCCCTCCAATGAAATCACCAAGGTGATTCTCTGACCTCTGAGATAAACATTTTGATCTTTGTTTATTACTAGAAGGCCTAAAGACAAAATACAGGAGTCCTCAACTTACGGCCACAATTGAGCCCAAAATTTCTGTTGCTAAGTGACACATTTGTTAACTGAGTTTTGCCCCAGTTTACGACCTTTCTTGCCGCAGCTGTTAAGCAAATCATTGCAGTGAAGTTAGTAACCCGGTTGTTAAGTGAATCTGGCTTCCCCCTTGACTTTGCTTGTCAGACGGTCACAAAAGGGGAATCACATGGCCCCAGGATGCTGCAGCGGTCATAAATATGAACCACTTGCCAAGCGCCTGAATTTTGAACGCACGAGGATGCCAAAATTGTAAGTGTGAAAAACGGTCATAAGTCACTTTTTTCAATGCCAATGTAACTTCAGTCACTAAATGAACTGTCGTAAGTCGAGGACTACCTGTACAGCTTAATGAAGAGGTGGATACAATGAATGCAGTGTCGCCATGAAAATGTTAAACGTTATTCCACTGTCTGTGTTTAAGGTGGTCTGGTTTGTAAGCGAGACGTTCAACTACAGTGCAATAGATCGTGCCAAGTCGAGAGGCAAGAAATACGCTTTGGAAATAGTGCCAAAAGTTGGCAAAAAGTTTCATCGAATTGGGCTACCTCCTAAGGTAAAGTTTCATCAAATTGGACTACCTCCTAAGGTAAAATTTCATCCAATTGGACTACCTCCTAAGGTAAACCTTTGGCAGTCCTGAAAAATGTTCCCCACTTCAATTTTAGGAGGGGGGGGGTTGTTCTTTCCTTCTATTCCTGCTCTGGGATAATTTGTAAGTAATAAAGTATAAATAATAAGGAAAAGTTTTAAATCTGATCCCAAAGGTGCTTTTTCAGGAGGCAGCTGGATTTTCTTGTTTTTTTCTTTTGAAGACATTTCACTTCTCATCCAAGAAGCTTCTTCAGTTCTGACAGGATAGTGGGGAATGGAAGGATTTATATTCCTACTAGTAGCTGGATACCCGTGCTTCGCTACGAAACTATGTGATCGGGCTTGATAAATTGACAGTTAAAGCTTGAAAATTAATGAGTAGTTACGATTGGGCTTGATACATTGACACTTAAAGCTTAAAAATTTATGTAGAATGTGTAACTCCTTAGCATCAGAGCGTGTTAATATAAGGCAACTGGCAGTTGGAACAGAGTTCTTTTCAGGTGGGGAGGGGGAGTAGAACGTCTAACTCCTTAGCATCAGAGCGTGTTAATATAATACTGTGTAAGAAATACTAATGATCTGATGGTCATTTTGAAAAATCCTTTCTTAGCGAGCACCTAGAAGCCAAGAGGAACATACGTGCCAAGTTTCAAGTTTGTAGGCTTTACGGTTCTGGAGAT
>QLTV01001995.1:36876-53100 GCA_003457575.1 Thermophis baileyi
TTCTTCTTCTTCTTCTTCTTCTTCTTCTTCTTCTTCTTCTTCTTCTTCTTCTTCTTATTATTATTATTATTATTATTATTATTATTATTATTATTATTATTATTATTATTATTGTCCTTGTTAGGTCCTACTCTTTTGTTTGCAAGGATTCCTCCAGGGAAAGAAAAAGGGAGAAGATTTTATGCTTGTTCGGCGTGTAGAGAAAGAAAAGACTGCCATTTCTTTCAGTGGGAAGACGAAAACGTAAGTCAGAGCAAGAGACGTTTTAACAGAATTACTCTTCCTTTACTTTTCAAGGGATGATCGGGTTCTCTTTCTTTATGTTGTCTTGCAGTGGAGGAATTATTCGTACACTTAAATTGCTGTTTTTTTGAAATGTGCAGATTTCAAAATCTGGGGATGGTAATGGGATTTAAAAAATAAATAAATCTGTAAATTGCTGGTAATTCTGGTATAGAAGATAGAAAACAGAAGGTAGAAGACAAAAGAGTGTAAAAATGGGTATATTTCAATGTATGCTCTGGGGTTTAAAAACAAAAACAATAATTTTCTAAAGTATCTTATCAGTTGTTCCAAAATAAGGGGGAGGAAACATACAAAGCTTTGAGTTAGAAATATTTTTTTTTTCTTTCCTGAACCAGAAATTCAGAGGGAAAAAAAATGAACTTGCATTTGGCGGAAATCTTGAAAATTATACCTCAGGTAGTCCTCAATTTACGACCACAATTGAGCCCAAACGTTCTGTTGTTAACTGAGACATTTGTTAAGTGAACGCTGCCCCATTTTACGACCTTTCTTCCCACGGTTGTTAAGTGAATCACTGCAGTTGATTAAGTTAGTAACACGGTTGTTAAGCGAATCTGGCTTCCCCCTTGACTTCGCTCGTCAGAAGGTCGCAAAAGGGGATCGCGTGACCCCGGGACACTTGCGACCGTCATAAATACGAGTCGGTTGTCAAGCATCTGAATTTTGATCACATGATGATGGGGATGTTGCAAAGGTCGTAAGTCTGAAAAACGGTCATAGGTCACTTTTTCCAGTGATGTTATAACTTTGAAGGTCACTAAATGAACTGTTCTAAGTCAAAGACTGCCTGTCACACTTCTTTCTCATTCTTTCATTTTTTCCCACCCCCCTCTACATGTTCCTTAGATATCAGAAGCTCGTCTTTCAGCACGGGAAAAATACAACCGGAGTCATCGGCCCTCTAAAACTCATTCTGACAATGTAAAAAGGTATAGTTCGGGTTGAAATGCTTTGTTTTCGTTAATCAGTTGAAAATTAAGTATGTTTTCATGGGTTACATGAAACAGATATTCAGATTCCTGTAGTAAACGGCCCTGGATAATTCCTTAAAAATTATAAATTATAAAAGGAAATTTGATCGCCTCTGTTGTCCCAAAGGTGCTTTTTTCCAAGAGGCAACTGGACTTTCTTGTTTTTCTTTGAAGACGTTTCGCTTCTCATCCCAGACGCTTCTTCAGTTCTTCAGCTTCTTGGATGATCGCTTCTCATCCCAGAAGCTTCTTCAGTTCTTCGGCTTCTTAGATGATCGCTTCTCATTCGCTTCTTCAGTTCTTCGGCTTCTTGGATGATTGCTTCTCATCCCAGAAGCTTCTTCAGTTCGTCTGTGTCCTCAGGATCACCTAAATCAGCGGTCACCAACTGGTGGTCCGCGAGAAAATTTGGGTGGTCTGCAGAAAAATCTTTGCATTTTTGCCTTTTTTATATTGCACTAAATCAGGGATCCTCAAACTACGCCCCCTGGGCCGGATACGGCCTGCCGAAGCAATTACTCCCGCTCGCTGACGGGATGGGGTCCCTCAGGCACTTAGCTTGGCTGCCTGTTTAGTAGCTCCAGCCCTTCCCTTCCTCCCTCCCTCCCTGAGAGTCCAGGCGCTTCAGTGAGCGGTGCGCGAAACTTCGGCCAGGCTCCTCGAAAGACAGAGTTTGCAGGGGGCGATCTAGCGCCCGGGCTGGCTATAAGACAAACATTCATTCTTGGCCGTATTTGAGATTCCTAACTGCAATGGACAGCAAACCTAGGGTTGACCCCGGGCGCTTCTCTCCGCTAACAGGCGGCCAAGCTAAGTGCCTGAAGGACCCCATCCCATCACTAATTCATATTAGTGGTCCACGGGATTTAAAATTATGAATTTAGTGGTCCCTGAGGTCCGAAAGGTTGCTGACCCTTGACCTAAATGGTGCAAATGGGTGTGGAGCCTTCTTGGAACTGCTGAAAGGACTGTGTTGTAGACTGGAGATAGATGATGTCGTATCTGTTGAGAGAGGGCTGTTCAATTTTGACACAGATGGCCTCTTTGACCCCCCTTTCAAACCAGCGGTCCTCTCCGTCCAAAATATAGACTTTTCTGTCTTCAAAAGAGTGGCCTTTGTCTTTTAAATGCAGGTGGACTGCTGAATCTTGTCCCAATGGGTTTGTTCTCCTACGTTGCGCCATGCGTTTGTGAAGTGGTTGTTTTGTTTCCCCAATGTTCAGATCTTCACATGTCTCACTGCATTGTATTGCGTATACCACGTTGCTCAGTTTGTGTCTGGGTGTTTTATCCTTGGGGTGGACATGCTTTTCTGCCTTAATGTATTTTTGGGTTTAAAGTCTGAACATACGTTGTGTTGGCTGAAGTTCCTCCTGAGCTTTTCAGATTATTCCTACAACGTATGGAATGACAACATTGCTTTGTTTATTGTTCTCTTCGTTATTTGTTATGAAGGAACTCCTGCCAGCTCTTGTTTTGGGATTTAATGAAGGCTCACTTGGGATAGCCACACATTCTGAGGGCTTCCTTGATGTGTTTTAGTTCTTTTATTTTTTGGGATGAGAAGCGAAACGTCTTCAAAGAAAAGCAAAAAAGCTCAGTCGAAAAAAGCACCTTTGGGACAACCATGACCTGGATGACTGAGAATCTCCATAGATGTTCACCTCTGTTGCAAAGGTGGAATAATGAAATGCAAATTCATTCTGTTGGGTTGAATTCTTGGCGCTCTCTGAGCGTGATTATTTGCTTGCAGACGTTCATTTCCCAACTAGGCAACATCACGAGCGAGTAGCTGCTATTTATAAACAGACAACAAACCCCACCCTTACTCACGCTGATGATGGTACCTGGTTGGGCAATGAAATGTCTGCAAGAAAACAAACAGGTTTAAAGACTTTCAAAAACTCCGCAGTTCAACCCTGAGCTACAGATATACTTTCCTGTTGGAAGCAAATGTTTTGGGAAGGACGAAGGGAAGAGCTACTGTTGTACCTTAAAGAGAAGACAGGCCATTGCCCCCAAAGTTTGAAATCTAAGTGGGTGGGCACATCAATTAAAGGGCGGGAACTTCAAGGCAATGCCCTTATACCAGTGACTTCTCTGCTATAAGGTACAAGGAATTCATCGCTCTACTGCCACCAAAAAGGAAGTTTTGTCAAGAATGTCAACAGCTCCTGTTGATATCTGAATGGGAAAGACACTCTGGCCATCCAGTACTCTCCGATATCTCAGTGGCCCAGCTGAGAAGACCTACTCAACTCCTCAGTGCTCTGGAGAACAAGAAGACGAACGCACAGTATCTCTTCACCGATAGAAGTTGCCACTTCCTGCTGGATCTTCTCGTGGCGCAAGGTTTCCGAAGGGTGCTTTGTGTGGGCACTCCAAGGTGAGCTCTTCGTGTTCCCCCCCATAGTTGACCTTCACCAAGGAATGGCCTTTTAGCCTTTGCCCTTGAAAAATCATGGGGCCAAAGTCACAAAACACAGAAGAACAGAGATGGAAGGGACCTTGGAGGTCTTCTAGTCCAACCCCCTGCTCAGGCAGGAAACCTCATACCATTTCAGGCAAATGGTTGTCCAATCTCTTCTTTAAAACTTCCAGTGTTGGAGCTTTCACAACTTCCAGTGGCAAGCTGTTCCACTGGTTAATTGATCTAACTCTCAAGAAATTTCTCCTTAATTCCAGGTTGCTTCCCTCCTTGATTAGTTTCCACCCATTGCTTCTTGTCCTGTCCTGCTTGGGCAGGGGGTTGGACTAGATGACCTACAAGGTCCCTTCCAACTCTGCTATTCTATTCTATTCTATTCATCCCCTTCTTTCCCCAATGGTTTTGTTTTGTTTTTTTTTCTTTTTGGGGAAATAGAATGCAAAGAAGCTGTCCGTGTCCTACAATGCAACAACAAATCTACAAAGATGTGATAACATGTCGGGGTGAGGCACAAGCAACCAGATTCATGTGGGTCCCTATTTTACCTGCCAGCTCTTCCTGTATCCCACGTGTCCCTTTCTTTTCATACAGTCAATCAAACAATCAATCAATCAATCAATCAGAATAGAGCTGGAAGGGAGCTTGGAGGTCTTCTAGTCCAACCCCCCTGCTCAAGCAGGACATCCTATACTATTCCAGATAAATGGTTGTCCAATCTCTTCTTAAAAACCTCCAAGGATGGAGGCACCTACAACTTCTGGAGGCAAGCCCTTCCACTGGTTAATTGTCCTCTCTGTTAGGAAGTTTCTCCTTAGTTTATTTATTTATTTATTTGTTTGTTTGTTTGTTTGTTTGTTTGTTTGTCAAACCTGTACAAGATAGCAGGTATAGGTATAAACATAAACATAATCAAAGTGAATACAGATAGATGAGGTCAATAGGACAGTAGGACAGGGACGGTAGGCATGCTGGTGCGCTTATGCACGCCCCTAGGTTGCTTTTCTCCTTGATCAATTTCAGGCTTCATGAACTGATCCAGTTGGAAGCTTCATCCAAAGAGAAGAACTCCATGAAGAGTCTTCTGCTCGATATTGATTTCCGGTAAGTCTTCCTCCGAGAGTTCTTCCTCTTTCCAACAGTCGCTTTCTTTCCATGCCTCTCCATTGTGTCATCCATCTATGCAGATAGTTCTCAACCTACAGTCACAATTTTCTGTTGCTAAGCGAAAGGGTTGTGAAGTGAATTTTGCTCCCTTTTACGACCTTCCTTGGCACAGTTGTGAAGTGAATCCCTGCGGTTGTTAAATTAGGAACACGGCTGTAAAGTGAATCTGCTTTCCCCTGCAACCGTCGTAAAAATGAGTCAGTTGCCGAGCGTCTGGATTTTGATCATGCAACCATGGAGATAACTGCAGTGATCGTGTGAAAAATGGTCATAATTCATTTCGTTCGGTGCCGTTGTAACTTTGAACGGTCACTAAACAAACTTTCGTAAGGCGAGGACTACCTCTATGTAGATACCCTCTGATTATCCCTCTATAAATTGTTTTCTCAGCTATTAATATGAATAAGTGATCTATTCTTAACTATAAAAGAGCCTACCTACATATCTTTATAACTTAATTAGGGTTTTTTTCCCGATGGCTGAAATTGTAAGGAACGTGGATGTTCATGGCAGTCTGGTTTCTGACACCAATTGGCTGAGTCCTTGGGATCTGATGAGTTGGCCTTAGTTTAAGAAATATCAGAATATTGATGAAAGAAGAGGAATGGGGCATTCTACTTGGCTGAAGTGTTATATGGAGGTAGGGCGAAGACAGGAGTCAGATTGGGGTAAGAAATTCCTGGAAAGTGGCAGAAGGGAAAAGGGGAAGAAAGAGGAAGGGAGGGAGGAAACATGGGAAAGGAAGAGAAAGAGTAAAGAAGGGAATGAGGGGAAGGGAAGCGGAAGCGAAGGAAAGGAAAGACAAGGAAGGGGAAATAGAGAAGGAGGGAAGGGAAGAGGAAGGGGAAGAAGGGGAGAACTGAAGTAGCTTCTTGGATGACAATGTTTTCAAGGAAAAAAAACCAAGAAAGTCCAGTTGTCTTTTGAAAAAACACCTTTGGGACAACCATGACCTGGATGATGGAAAATCTCCATAGACGGGGAAGAAGAATGAGTTGATGGAAGAGAAAGAGAAAGGAAGGAAGGAAGGGAGAGGGGAAGGGAAGAAGAAGAAGAAGAGAAGAAAGGAAAAGGGAAGGAGGAAGGGGAAGTGGAATGGGGGGGAAGTAAAGGAAAAGAAAAGGGAGGAAAAAAGAATGGAAGAGGAGAGGGGAAGAGAAAACTAAGAAGGGAAAAGAGAAGGAGAAAAGGAGAGGAAGGAAGGAAAGGAAGGAAGGAAGGAAGGAAGGAAGGAAGGAAGGAAGGAAGGTCGGATGGATGGACTTTTAGGAGACATTTGAGCGGCTGAATGCCAAGGGAGAAAGCAACTGAGACATTTTTATCTGCTGAGTGCAACTGATCGTCCATCTACATTTTGACTGCTGAAATCTCATTTGTAAACCTAATAAGAAACAATTCCTTTACAGGTATTCGCAGTTCTATCCTGAGGAAGACTTTTGCCACTATAACATGTTCAACCATTATTTCTTTGCTGGAGGGGTAAGTCAAGTTTTATGCACATTTTACCAATGCCCCCAAGCTGGTGCAGCGGGAGTGGGTTATTCAGGGAGTGATGGACAGCCCCTGAACCCCTTCAATATGACCCTGCTTACCAGTGGTGAAATCCAATTTTTTTTTACTACCGGTTCTGTGGTACCGGTTCTGTGGCTTGGTGGGCGTGGTGTGGCTTGGTGGGCGTGGCAGTACTTGGTTCTGTGGCTTGGTGGGCGTGGTGTGGCTTGGTGGGCGTGGCAGGGGAAGGATATTGCAAAATCCCCATTCCCACCCCACTCTGGGGCCAGCCAGAGGTGGTATTCGCCGGTTCTCCGAACTACTCAAAATTTCCGCTACCGGTTCTCCAGAACCTGTCAGAACCTGCTGGATTTCACCCCTGCTGCTTACCATTATATGATTGCCCTGATGAAGTTAAAGGTATCCGTTAATACAATGTATTAAAGCTAATACAATCCTCGGTTGCATAAACTGAGGCATAGAATCAAAATCACGTGAAATATTAGTACCGCTTTATAAAGCCTTGGAAAGGCCAGACCTGGAACACTGCATCCAGTTTTGGTCACCACGTTACAAAAAAGTTGTTGAGACTTTGAGGAAAAAGTGCAGAGAAGAGCAACTAAGATCATTTAAAGGCCTGGAGACTAAAACATAGGAAGAACGGCTGCAGGATTTGGGTTTGGCCAGTCTAGAGAAAAGAAGGACTAGGGGGGACATGGTAGCAGTATTCCAGTATTTGAGGGGCTGCCACAAAGAAGAGGGGGTTAACTTATTTTTCAAAGCACCTGAAGGCAGGACAAGAAGCAACGGATGGGAACTAATCAAAGAGAGAAGCAACCTGGAATTAAGGAGAAACTTCCTGACAGTGAGGACAATTAACCAATGGAACTGCTTGCCACCAGAAGTTGTGATTGCTCCATCACTGGAGGTTTTCAAGAAGAGATTGGACATCCATTTGTCTGGAACGGTATAGGGTCCCCTGCTCGAGCAGGGAGTTGGACTAGATGACCTTCAACGTCCCTCCCAGCTCTATTCTGAATATAAGATAGTTAAAAGATAATAGAATAGAATAGAATAGAATAGAATAGAATAGAATAGAATAGAATAGAATAGAATAGAATAGAATAGAATAGAATAGAATAGAATAGAATAGAATAGAATAGAATAGAATAGAATTCTTTATTGGCCAAGTGTGATTGGACACACAAGGAATTTGTCTTGGTGCAGATGCTCTCAGTGCACATAAAAGAAAAGATAAGTTCGTCAAGAATCATAAGGTACAACACTTAACGATAGTCCGGGTACAAATACAAAGATGCCTTTAAAAGAGTAAAACTTGCCAAAGACCAGATCTCCAGAATTCCAGCCTTCTCTTGGCTCTCTTGCAGGCTGCTTCCCGTGTGTGTGAGGACTTCCTGCAGGAAGACCAAGGGAGGCATGTGGTCATGGTGGCCGATCCGCCCTTTGGAGGCTTGGTGGAGGCCTTGGCTTCTAGTTTCCAAAAACTGATGGCAATGTGGAGCTCAGCAGGAGGCGCAGGTAACTTTCTGAGGTGCTTACAAACCAGAAAGAGGGCTGAGAAAATATCTACAGACCCCTCACATCCTGGACGTGAACTCTTTCAACTTCTCCCCTCACTATAGAGCATTGCAGGCCAAAACAACCAGACATAAAGATAGTTTTTTCCCCCCTGTGCCATCATTCTGCTAAACAACTACCGTAATTCCCACAGCACTGTCTCATTTCTCATCTTTTCTCATCCTCTCGTCTTTCCTACTGTCTTCTCCTATTGGTTTCTTATGATTTACCGTATCTATTGTTGTTTGTAACTTACGATTAATGATTGTAACTATGATTTATGACCTATGGCCTATCACTTTGCTGTTTGTATGTACACTGTGAGTTTCTGCACTGGAGGCAAATTCCTTGTGTGTCTGATTACACTTGGCCAATAGAAGTAATTCTGTTCCGTTCCGTTCCATTCTTCATTTTCCTTTTCCTTTTTTCCTTTTCCTTTTCCTTTTCCTTTTTTCTTTTTCCTTTTCCTTTCCCCTTCCCTTTCCCTTCCTTATGGTTAAACTTTTGCCCGGTACGAGTGGACGTTGAGAGCGTGTGGACGGATCTGGAAGTCCTCAAAAGTAGCCGAGGCTGCAGAAAGAAAGAGAGAGAGAGAGTGTGAGTGAGAAACTGAGGGGAAGAAGGAATATCCAAAGAATTTTCCTTTCCTTTCCTTTCCCTTCCCTTCACTCTTCATCCTTTCCTCCTTTCCGCCTTTCCTTTCCTTTCCTTCCCTTCCCCCCTTTCCCCTTCCCTTCCCTTCCCTTCCCTTCCCTTCACTCTACTCTACTCTACTCTACTCTACTCTACTCTACTCTACTCTACTCTACTCTACTCTACTCTACTCTACTCTAACCTAGTCTAGGTGACAAGCTAGGATTTTTGACATGATGTAGGAAAGGATCACAGCTTTAATGGCTATCTTCTACTGAGAACTCATTTAAAGTTTTTCAGCTAGCATGCCACAGTTCAGAGCGGGTTGCAAAGTTTCTTTTGCAAAATAGATCATTTTAGCCCTAAAGTGTTTGCAAAGGCAATAAGTGTTTTTGCTGTGTTGTTCCTTGCGGAATCTTATTTATATTTACATAAATTCATTTATATCTATTTTATATTATTTTGTATCTATTTTTATTTGTATCTATTTGTATATTTTTCATATCTATTTTTTAAAAATATTGTGAACAGTACGTATATCTCTTCTCTGCTTCTTTTCCTCATTAGGTTCTTCTACCAGCAAAGAGTTACCTATCCTTTGGATATTTCCGTATTTTTTTGAGCCACGCATTCTTGAATTTTTTCCAAGTTTCACAATGTTGGATTATCAGGTAAGGACAAAGAGTCCTGTATCGAAATCTGTAAACCTTTTGTCCACATTTGAGTGCCAATTTCTGTATGACTTCTAGAATCTCTCTGTTTCTGATGATGAATTGCTTTTGTTTGGTTTGTGCTGAACCATCGATTGAACAGGTCCTTTAATTTTTTCTAAAAAATTATAATAATATTTTCTCCAAGGAAGATTTGGACTGAAGCAAGGGAAAGATGCGGCTGCTTTAAAACATTTCTGATAAGTGCGGTGTTCACATGATAGGACATTTTATTTTTCAAATCGAAATCTCTGTCCATCCCTCTTAATGCATGAAAACATGGTCATTTGAGTAGATGAGAGACAAATATACCATCAGTCCAAAATCTTGGACTGACCCAATAAGAGAATGGATCACAATACCTGTAAAATCATCCTCAGTATAGGAGCCAAGATAGCGGTGGCTCTATTTTAAAGTACGTTTGCCTATTCCCAAAACAAACTACGAAGCAGTTATGCCAGCCGGTCATGCGATCAACCCAGGTTCCCCATAAGCTCCCTAAAGGCCGTTGGGATGATGTCTTCCCAACCTTGTCCTTCAGATTCCTAACATGGCATCCATCATCTGTAGGAGATGACCAGGCTGACTCTGAAGGAGGGGTTAAACCCGTCATCAGTCACGAGTCCCTGTGTTCAAGAGATCTAAGTCCAGCCCAACATGAATGCCTTTCTTATCTCCCGCTCATTTCCCTTGCCTGTTAGTTGGCCAGATTCTTGCACAGAGCTTAAGCTTGCCATAAATCTTCATACTTCTTTGAACTGCCTGAATCTCCTGATTTCCCTGGCGTTTTTTGACCTCATAGCTTTAATCGTCCATCCACTTTGTTGCTGTCATCCTCTCTTTTTTCAAGACAGCTGGATCGTTGCCTCATGCGTCCAAAAAAGGATGACTTGAACCTGGTTATTTGGAGCTCAAGGGAGAATCCTGGTTGGTTGGTTGGTTGGTTGGTTGGTTGGTTGGTTGGTTCTGTTGGCTGTCCACAATATTTTCAGGAATCTTCTCCGACACCAAAGTTCAAAGGCTGTTTCTATCCTGCTTCTTCAGAGTCCAACCACAGAAATAAAAAAAAATTGCTTGCATATTGTAAGTTTATAGACACATAGCATCTGTATATCATTTCAAAGCCTTCATTTCTACCCTACCCAGTCATAATCAATCAATCAATCAATCAATCAATCAATCAATCAACCAGAATAGAGCTGGAAGGAACCTTGGAGGTCTTCTAGTCCAACCCCCTGCTCAAGCAGGAGAACCTGTACCATTTCAGATAGGTGGCTATCCAGGTTCTAGTTAGCACTAGCTAAGAGTCAATGGAATTCAAGAGAGGCTGAGCTTAGACCGCTTTGTGGGAACGTAATGATTCCAGGCTGATTCCTCTCTTGACTCCGCCCCCTGCCTCTGCCTGTCCTTCTCTTACAATTCACACAGTTAATTGTCCCTGGGTTACTTAAAAGACTGGATTAGTTAAGGCCTGAAGCTTGGTTGATCATGGCGCTTGTATCCTTCAAGAAGGCGTGGGTGGAAGATAGGAGAGACAATTACACTTTTCCTTCCAATACACTGGAAGATTTCTCAGCCTCCCTTTCGTTAACTACTCCTGCTTTTATTTTATTTTTTAGGTTGATTATGACAATCATGCGCTATATAAGCACGGGAAAAGAGGCCGCAAACAATCCCCAGTTCGTATTTTTACTAACCTGTCCCCACGTTCAATAGTTCTTCCCGCAGAAGAAGGATACAGGTAAACCCTCTGCTCAATAGAACAAATTATTAAAAAAAAAAATTACCCACAAAACCCACTGACGTGGCTTACCACAGTGGCCCCCAACCTTTTGGGCACCAGCCACCGGTTCCGTGGAAAGTTTTTTTTCCCGTGGACCGGAAGGGGCGTGTTTTCACGTGCTGCCTGCATCCCACGGATGGATCTTCGCTTATTTGCGCGGACTGGTTTCTGGCATGCCACGGCCCGGTACCGGACCACGGGTTGGGGACCCCTGACTTACCGAGCCTCTGTTTAGTCCGGACTAGTCGCATCCTTTCTCAAAACCTTCTCATTGGTTTCTCTCCGTCAGGTTTTGCCCTGTCTGTCAGCGATACGTCAGCGCCGAGAACCGGCACTGTGACATCTGCAATTCCTGTACTTCAAAAGTGAGTCTGTCCTTAAGAAGTTCTCTTGCGATGGTTGGTTGCTCCTTAATTTAGTTCTCCCGTCTTCAGTGGATGGGGACAAGGCGGAATTCAGACATCAGGATGCTGAATCCCTACACCAAGGCTACAACGTGCTGTCTTCAGATGGATGGATCTCTTACTTCTATTTTTACTACCGTGTTTCCCCGAAAGTAAGACCCTGTCTTATATTTTTTTGACCCCTGAAGTAAGCGCTTGGCCTTATTGCCATGCACTCAAAAGCCCGATTGGGCTTATTATCAGGGGGTGTCTTATTTTGGGGGAAACAGGGTAGAAAGAAGCAAGGTGAACTTTGTGGAAAAGTTGTAGCTCGGAGTTAGGAAGAGACAGCTACGTGAAAAATTGATCTCTGGAGAAGAATCTCTGATTAGTCGACTTTTAATTCAAAAAGAAAGCTTGAGGTCCATACATTATTTGTAAGAACTATTCTACATAATATTAAAAGCTACGCTGGGCTCACCCATAAACATGAAGCCTGAGGGTTAGTTGACGTTTATGAACTACAGGTAACGCTCAACTTAAGAACCACAATTGAGACCAAAATTTCCGTTGCTAAGCGAGACAGTTATTAAGTGAGTTTTGCCCCGTTTTACGACTTTTCTTGCAAGGTTTGTTAAGTGAATCACCGCCGTCGCTAAATTAGCAACACGGTTGTTAAGTGAATCTGGCTTCCCCATTGATTTAGCTTCTCAGAAGGTCGCAAAAGGGGATCGCCTGACCCTGGGACCGTCATAAGTATGACTCAGTTGCCAAGCATCTGAATTTTGATCACACGACCACGGGGATGCTGCAACAGTCGTAAGTGTGGAAAATGGCCATAAGTCACTTTTTTCAGTGCCATTGTAACTTCGGTCACTAAATGAACTGTTGTAAGTTGAGGACTGCCTGTATAGTACCATAGAGGGAGACAGTTGTAATGGAAGGATTACAAGACGACAAAAACATGGAATCATTTTAATTTTGCATCTTTCACCAGGTGAGTGTGGAAGGATACTGATGAAATCAGCTGTATTAACGGCTCCAAAATAATAATAATAATAATAATAATAATAATAATAATAAAATCCTTCGGGTTTGAATTTTATTTTATTTTTCAAATTCTATTTTTATTAAATATTTTTTAAATATAAAATACGAAGCCCAGACGTATTAAAAAGGGAATAAAGATAATAAGAGTAGAATACAGTGAGTAACTTCTTCTGACAAGCAAAGTCAGTGGGGAAGCCAGATTCACTCTCCAGCTGTGTCTATCTAACTTAACAACTGCAGTGATTCATTTAACAACTGTGGCAAGAAACGTCGTAAAATGGAACAAAATTAACTTGACAACCGTTTCGCTTAGCAACAGAAAATTTGGGCTCAATTGTGGTAAGTCGAGAACTACTTGCAATAATTTGATTGTAAATGATAGTTTTGTTCTTTTAATCTATATGAAAAATTAACATATTTTTCTTCCCCGCAATAGGATGGCAGATGTTGGACTCATTGTAACCTTTGCAAAAAATGTGTAAAACCCTGTAAGTTGTTGTGGTTTTTTTTAAAATAACATCTTTATAGTTTGGGATCAGGAGAATTCAAGATCAAACGGCCGTTAAAAAGTTTTAATGTTTTGCTTTGTGGCAAGATGACTCAACCTCTGGCCCGGTCACAAAACAAACACCCTTAACTGAGATTAGTGGATATCTTCTTAATAAATTTGACCTCCTTTTGATCCTGGTTAGTTATGGTTTCCAAAGTGTCCAGAAACAGCAACAGGAATTCTCATATTTGGGTCTGGGGCTTTACTGAAACATTTTATTGTACATTTTACTGTAGATTCTTGCAAAATTGTTTTTTTTTTTTAAACGTCGTTCAGTGCAGTCCCTCTAAGGCCCCGTTTTTCAAACATTGCAATTTTAAGACTTGTGGACTTCAGCTCCCAAAATTTGCCCAGCCAGCATGCTGGTTTAGCTGTGGACAAAACAATTCAAACGTTTTATTGCTGCTTTTCATGAGGACTGAATCCTTCCTTTCTTTGACAGCCTGGGTTCACTGTAGCATCTGCGATCGCTGTGCTCTTCCCACTCACCCTTGCGAAGAAGCTCATGACGGGTGCTTTATTTGCGGTGAAGCCGATCACAAACGCACCACGTGTCCAAATCGGCAAAGGACCTGCAGAGTTGACCAGTAAGTTGATGATAGGAATTCATATCTTGCTGATCTGGCAAAATGAGACCGGTTGTTGTGAGCTCTTCCTTGTTGGGTCCTTGGTGGTCTCCGAGCTTGGTGGTTTTCTTGCAGACGTTTCATGACCCAACTAGGTAACATCATCAGTGCTGGAAGAGAGTGTGGGGTTTGCTCTCTGTAAACAGTGGGTGCCCTGTCAGCATGGATGGGAGAGGTCTTGGTGGTTCCTTGATTAGGCTATTTTTGTTTTTTTACTGTGGGTTCCTTGGTGCTCTCTGAGCTGCGTTGTTTTCTTGCAGACATTTCATTACCAAACTACGTAACATCATGAGTGCAACATGCTGCATTAGATACCTGCACCAAACCCCACTCCCTTCTAGCACTGATGATGTTACTTACTTTGGTCATGAAATGTCTGCAAGAAAACAACCCAGCTCAGAGAGCACCAAGGACCCCACAGTCATTCTCCTTCTCCTCCTCCTCCTCTCCACAAACCCCACTCGGTTCTAGCACTGATGATGTTACTTAGTTTGGTCATGAAATGTCTGCAAGAAAACAACCCAGCTCAGAGAGCACCAAGGACCCTCCACAGTTCCACCCTGAGCTACAAATATTCTCTCCCGTGACTCTTCATTGTATAACCATGGTTTATTAAATCACTACATCTGGGTTAACCTACTATGGCTTAACATTTTGGTTAAACCAAGCGATTGAGTTTCAGGCGGATATTTTTGCCTGTTGGAAAGCACATATAGTTCCAAACATTTCTAATTTCATAGCGTGGTTAATTCATTTAATGCCATCTCTTTCACCCTTTCCTGCCACAATTGTGTTTTTTCCCTCCCCCCTTCACTCCTTCTGCAGAGATAGCAAAAAGGCCAAAAAAAAGAAGAAATTGAGGAGGGTTGTTCTGGAGACAACATGTTGGAAAAAGGCAAAAGCTGCAAGAAAAAGAAAAAAGAAAACCTAGAATAAAACATTTCGGTGCTTATTCTTTTGTTTATTATTGTCCCGTTATTAATCTGACTATTAAAAAGTATCACTGGATTAACAGAAAAGGTTTATATTTTTAGAAAGAGTCAAATATGTCTTTGGGCACATACAGGTAATCCTCAACTTACAACAGTCCACTTAGTGACTGTTCATAGTTACATCACTGAAAAATGTGACTTATGACCGTTTTTCACACTTACGACTGTTGCAGCATCCCCATGGTCACGTGATCTAAATTAGGTAACTGACTCATATTTACAACGGTTGCAGTGTCCCCGGGGTCACATGATCCCCTTTTGCGACCTTCTGACCAGTAAAGTCAATGGGTAAACCAGGTTCGTTTAACAACCGTTGCTAACTTAACAATTGCAATGATTCACTTAACAACTGTGGCAGGGTGGGTCGTAAAACGGGGCAAAACCCACTTCAGAAATATCTCACTTAGCAACATAAACTTTGGGCTCCGTTGGTGTCCACCTGTATTTGAAAAATCAGCCCAATTTTTCCCAGTTGCAGGCGGTGAAGACTGCCGTGTGTCATGGCCGGTTCCTCCACCAGATGGCGCAAGTAGATCGTTTTTCTCGTCCGTTTGCTGCCACCTAGTGGTAACCCATCCTAGATACTCCTTCCCTGAAAAACAAGCTGTTCTGCAGTTGAAATGTGCATTTTGCAAGCTGAATTGAACCCCCTTTGCGTGAACTGCTTATCTTGGTCTGGTGCTAACTGAGTTAGATTTTCCTGGTGGTTGTGGACATAGAAAATGACACCGGACCCCCCAAAAGGCCAGTTGAGGAACATGCAGAAAATGGGATGTTTGGCAGCTGGAGGAGAAGAGGGGGCGAAGGAGAAGAGATGGATAAGGAGGAGGAGGAGGAGAAGAGAGAGAAAAGGAGAAGGAGAGGAGGAGAGAGGGAAGGAGAGGGAGAAAGAGAAGAGAGGTAGGCAGAGAAGAAGAAAAGGATGAGAAGAAGAGGAGAGGGAAAAGGAGAAGAGAGAGGGAAGAGGAAGAGAGGTAGGAGGCAGAGAAGAAAAGGATGAGGAGGAGAGGGAAAAGTAGAAGAAGAGAAGGAGAAGAGAAGGAGAGGGGAGAGGGAGAAGAGGTAGAAGGCAGAGAAGAAGAAAAGGATGAGAAGAGGAGAGGGAAAGAGAAGAGAGGGAAGAGGTAGGAGGCAGAGAAGAAAAGGATGAGGAGGAGAGGGAAAAGTAGGAGAGGAGAAGGAGAGGAAAGAGGGAAGGGGAGAGGGAGAAGGCAGAGAAGAAGAAAAGGAGGAGAAGAAGAGAGGAGGAGGAGAGGGGAAAGGAGAAAGAGACGGAGAGGAGGGGGAAGAGGAGACCCCCCCCCTCCCACCCAGGGCCTTCGGGCCCTTCCAGGCGCTGCTCTCCCTCCTGGTGGCAGAGCAGGAGGAGCCCAGCGGACGCCGGAGGGCCGGCCTTGCCGCCGTCGCCGCTTCCGGAGCCTCCGCCGCCCAGAGGAAGGAAGGAAGGAAGGCGGGCGGGCGGGCCGAGCTTAGCCGGGCAGGAGGAGGAGGAGGAGGAGGAGCCGAGGCGGCCGGCCAGCCAGCCAGGTGCGCGCCGGGGTCGGGGTCGGGGTCCTGGG
>QLTV01001995.1:62814-77273 GCA_003457575.1 Thermophis baileyi
TCTTTCTCTCCCCTCTCTCTGTCTCTCTCTTTCTCTCCTCTCTCTCTCTGTCTCTCTCTTTCTCTCCTCTCTCTCTCTCTGTCGCTCTTTCTCTCCTCTCTCTCTCTCTCTCTCTCTCTCTCTCTCCTCTCTCTCTGTCTCTCTCTGTCTCTCTCTGTCTCTGTCTCTGTCTCTGTCTCTCTCTCTCTCTCTGTGTGTGTGTCTCTGTCTCTCTCTGCCCCCCTCTCTCTCTTTTTATCTTTTCTATGTAGGCTTAATGCCCTGGTTCTTGGAGGCATTGATGGGTTCATTGAGATCTATGCTTACGGAATGTACAAGATTGCGACAATAACAGGGGTATGTAGTTCTTTTCGCTGTCACACTTGTTCAGTAAAAATGTTCTTCCCTTCAGACCGCCAAAGGTGTTTTTCCAAAAGGCAACTGGTCTTTCTTGTGTTTTTTTCCCCCCCTTGAAAACATTTCGCTTCTCCTCCGAGAAGCTTCTTCAGTTCTTCAGAAAAGAAGGGTCATTCTTCAGAACTGAAGAAGCTTTTTGGGTGAGAAGTGAAATGTTTTCAAGGAAACTATTTTGAAGATTTAATAAACTTCAGAACTGAAGAAGCTTCTTGGAGGAGAAGCGAAATGTTTTTAAAGGGGAAAAAAATCCAAGAAAGTCCAGTTGCTTTTTGGAAAAACACCTTTGGGGACAACCATGACTTGGATGATTGAGAATCTCCAGAGATATCTTCCCTTCAGAGGTTTGCTTTGCAGCTGGATTTTTTTTTATTAGATCTTCAAAATAGTTTCCTACTTTCTCCCTTCCCATCTGAAAATATGGACGAGATTGTCGGCTCTTGACAATTTCACATTAAATTATTGGATTGGCTTCCTGCTGTATGCATTTCTTCCCCCTTCCCATCTCACAAGTTTTAGATCCAGCTGGAGAATAGCTTATTTACCTCTTTAATGTATTGGATAAAACTGCATGTTTAGTTTTGTTTTTAAATGGGTTCAGTCACTCTAAACCAGTGGTTCTCAACCTTCCTAATGCCGCAACCCCCGCCCCGCCGCCACGACCCCCTCCACGCGCATGCGCGTTGCCAGGCGAGAAGCGATGAGGTGACAAAGGGGGCGTGGCACCAAGATGGCGGGCTAGCGCGCGTGGCCCTTCCGTCGGCGCCTGCGCATTCGTGGGCCGCCTGTGCGTCGCACCGTCCCCGGGTACTCGTATGTGGACGGATAGAGGAGCGTGTCTCGATCCCTAAGACCATCGGAAATATGTGTTTTCCGATGGTCTTAGGCGACCCATGTGAAAAGGTCGTTCGTCCCCCAAAGGGGTCGCGACCCACAGGTTGAGAACCGCTGCTCTAAACCTACACCCCAAAGAACCCATGGCAATAAAAACCATGAACATCACTGTATTATTCAGTTAAAACAAGATTCTTTATAGCAAATCTTTTGAGGCATCACAATGCGAGTTTCAATGAAGTATAAACTCACCATTTTTGAACAGATTACAGGTAGGCCTCGGCCTAACAATAGTTCATTTAGTGACCGTTCAAAGTTACAACGGCCCCGGAAAAAGTGACTTATGACCGTTTTTCACACTTACGACCGTTACAGCATCCCCATGATGGATGGCATGATCAAAATTCAGATGCTTGGCAACTGCCTCATATTTATGACGGTTGCTGTGTCCCCGGGGTCACGTGATCCCCTCTTGCGACCTTCTGACGAACAAAGTCAGCGGGGAAGCCAGATTCACTCAACAGCCGTGTTACTATCTTAACAACCGCAATGATTCACTTAACAACGGTGACAAGGAAGGTCGTTAAATCAGGGCAAAATTCATTTAAAAACGTCTCACTTAGCGATAGGAAGTTTGTTCTCAGCCGTGGTCGTAAGTCGAGGACTACCTGTGTAGCAAACTTACTTCTTTTAAACACAGCAGGATAAACAATAAAGATGGGAATAAACAATCCCAGATTCTTAATCACCTGCTACTAAGAGAGGCAAAGAAGGCAACAGCTTGCAGTGTGAACTGTTTTTAAATATGAACGAAAACGTGGTTTATGATTTTTGCTGTTCCAGGTGACGGGTTCCTGCCTTGCGTTGTGCTTATCCAGTGATTTGAAATCACTTTCGGTTGTGACAGAAGTTGACAATTGTCCGGACACCGATCCCGAAATAGCATACTTCCAAGTGAGTAGAAGATAATGGCCATTCGATGATTCTTCTGTAGGACGTCAAGATCTTTCCAGGTCTTATTTAGATCAGAGCATCCCAAGCTAACTTTGGAGTGGTGCGGTGGCCTAGAGGGTGGAGCTCTCGCCTCACAATCAGGAGGCTGCGAGTTCGATCCTAGGTAGAGGCAGATATTTCTCTCACTGGACTCACTGAGAATATATCTGCTGAACAAAACTCCGCATTGGCGACAGGAAGGGCATCCGGCCAGTAAACACTCAGCTAGCTCCATTCAGTTGCCCAGACTCCACCCCGATGCAAGGGATTATGGGGTTATTAAAAGATGATGATCACACGCTAACTTTGGAATATATTCTACCAACGTCTTCTGGAAATTCACCAGCAGGATATAATAATTTTGCTTCGTTTTCTCCCAGTCTGGTCCTACGTTTATTTGTTTTGTGAGCTCCACTATGTAGACCAAACCAAGAAATCAACTCCAAGGAAAGGCTAAAACTTTGTTTTAAAATATATATATATATATATAGATATATATCGGCTACAGATAATAGGAGAGCTACCGGTAGTTTGGTGTAGTGGTTAAGGCATCTGGCTATAACTGGGAGAGTGTGAGTTCTAGTTCTACATGAAGCCAATTGGGCCGGCCAGTCACTCTCTCTCAGCCCTAAGAAGGAGGCAGTGGCAAACCACTTCTGAGAAACCTTGCCAAGAAAACAGCAAAGGGTTTATCCAAGTAGCCTCCGAGAATTGGACGTGATTGAATGGAAGGGAGAAAAAAAAAATAGTAGCAGGCAGCGGTGGGTTCCTCCCGGTTCGGGCCGGTTCTATAGAACCGGTAGTAACTTGGCGGCCTGGGTCGCTAGAACCAGCAGCGACCCAGGCCTGCCACGCCCCCAAACCGGTTCTTTCGGCAGCGCCATAGGCACCGCCATCTTGTTTTTTGCTTCTGTGCATGCGCAGAAGCTTTTTTTAAGCACTGTGCATGCGCGAAGCGCCCGCGCGCCCACGCGTCACGTCACTGAGAGAACTGGCAGCGAAGAAAACAGAACCCACCCCTGGTAACAGGGCTGATTTTTTCCTCCTCTCTTAGTATTCCTATAAACTTGGAAGATGTCCATCCGAGTCTCTTTTGCGTAATTCCTTTCTTTTAAAAAAAAATTATATTAATTATGTTTTAGCAATGGGAATAAAATATAAAAGAAAAACACAGAAAAAGACAACATACCGGTATATCCAACAGTAATAACAACAAAAAATTGCGTACAAAAGGAAAACAAATTGACCCAAACATCCAACATTAAACATAAAATAATAATAATAATAATAATCCATTCTGGCTGGATGCTGAAAAAAATAAAAATATAAATGATAAATTCTCCTCTTGTTACATAATGGGTCTCTAAATATCTCATCCTTATTTAACAAGAAAAATATACAAGTAGTCCTTGACTTACGACCACACTTGAGCCCCAAATTTCTGTTGCTAAGTGAAACATTTGTGAAGTGAGTTGGGCTGACAGAGGTTGACGGGCCCAAAGTCACCCAGCCGACTATGGTGGCTAAGGTGGGACTTGAACTCGCAGCCTCCCACTTTTTAGTCTGGTGTCTTAACCACTAGATCAGGGGTGTCAAACTCAAGGCCAGTGCGCCAGAACCCCCCTGCGGGGTGCTTAAATCTGGCCCATGGGGCCGGCTTGGAAATAGCAAAGGACCGCCCCGCGGTGCCTCTGGCAGCCAAAATGGGGTACGGGGGGGCCACACGAGTCCCCCCATGCCCCGTTTTGGCTGGCAGGTGCAGGAGGCCATCCAGGCAGAAAACGGGGCGCGGGGGGCCTCGCGTGCCCCCCATGCCCCATTTTGGCCAGCAAAGTGCTGCAGGAAGCATCCATCCCGTCTTTCCCCCCCCCCCCAGCCGGCCCGCGGAGGAAAACTACAATGCTGATCCGGCCGTTGAAGAAATCCAGTTTGACACCCCTGCACTAGATCAAACTGGCTGTCTTTTAATGAACCCAGACTCTTTAATATTTTGAAAAGGAACATTCATTCAACCAGAGGCTGAATGAAGAGAGCCTCTGGCGCAGTGGTTAGAGTGCAGCACTGCAGGCTATTTCAGCTGACTGCTAGCTGCAGTTCGGCGGTTCAAATCTCACCGGCTCAAGGTTGACTCAGCCTTCCGTCCTTCTGAAGTGGGTAAAATGAGGACCCAGATTGTTGGGGGAAATATGCTAAAGCTTAGAGAGGGCTGGAAAGCACTATGAAGCGGTATATAAGTCTAAGTGCTATTGCTATTGCTAACCATTATTCCCCGGTTTTAAAAACCCGAATTGTGCTCCCACATGAAAATAAGAAGCTTTCATTTTTTTTAAAATTTTTGTTTTGTTTTGTTCTGTATTGTACCCAGTTCTGCAGTTAGCAGAGGGCATGTAATATTGTCTGGTTACTAAATTGGTTCTCTGATTTAGATGGATACCAGTCTGCTCTCAACCTATTTACCAGAAGTGACTCGAATGGCCCGAAAATTTACGCACATTTCAACTCTCCTGCAGGTACGGCATTAAAATCTCCACCTTTTCATACTGTACCAACCGCGAGATATTCTATAGAGGAGATGATGTTAAAAATCCATGCCCTCTGCACTTTATTAGCCATTTTAACGAACTTTTCAAGAATAAATCGTTCCTTTTTACCATAATACACTTACGACCACAACTGAGGCCAAAATTTCTGTTGTTAAGTGAGGCATTGGTTCGGTGACTTTGGCCCCATTTTACGACCTTGCTTGCCACCGTTGTTAAGCGAATCACTGCAGTTGATAAGTTAGTAACCCGGTCGTTCAGCGAATCGGGCTTCCCCGTTGACTTTGCTGGTCTGAAGGTCGCAAAAGGGATTCGTGTGACCCCGGGACGCTGCGACCGTCATAAATATGAGTCAGTGGTCAAGCATCTGAATTCACGTAATCATGGGGATGTGACGCAGGTTGTAAGTGTGAAAAACGGTCATAAGTCACTTTCTTCAGTGCCGTTGTAACTTTAGTGAACGGTCACTAAATGAATCAAGGACTGCCTGTTTAGGGTTGAAATGTTAGCACACTTAAAATAAATGTCGCTATATAAGCTTTACATTATTTCCGAGTCAGCTATGTTATGTGGGCATTTAATATTCCTTCTCCATTACAGATATATGATCAGGATTATTATTATTATTTAGATTACAGTTTTATTAGATTATAATATAACACACAAAGAGAATACAAAAGCAAACATTAGGGAAAATAGGGAAGGAAAAAGGGAAGTGAATACTGGGGGAAAGAAAGGGGAAAAGAAAAGAAAAAAGGCATTGACTTCTGACTCCTTTGATGCAGTTGAATAAGGCAGTAAGATCTAAGCTGGAAAAAAAAAAAGATATGATTATTTTGATACGATAAGGCCGATCCTAACAGGGGATTTATTGTAATTTGTAATTCTTTTATCCTGTTATAGCGATGTCTGCTGTTTTTCGGTTTGTTTGAAAACTGAACATCAGGCTAAACAGAATGGGATTATAAGGAAATGTACAATTTATGCCTTTCCCCCTAATGTTTGATGGTGTGTTTTTTTCTTCTTCTCTATTTGCAAACAGTACATAAAGCTTTCGCTAACCTGCATGTGTGAAGCTTGGGAAGAAATATTGTTGCAGATGGATTCACGATTAACCAAGTTTGTACAGGTATTGCCAAAACGATTCTCCCCCAATTATTAACGCTTTTTCATACAGGCAGTCCTCGACTGAACGACCGCAATTGAGCCCCAGCATTTGTGTTGCTAAGCGAAACATTTGTTAAGGGATGAATTTTGCCCCATCTTACAACCTTTCCTGCCACCGTGGTTAAGTGAATCGCTGCAGTTGTTAAAAAAAGTAACACGGTTGTTAAGCGAATCTGGTTTTTTCCATGGACTTTGCTTGTGACCCCGGGACACTGTGACCGTCATAAACTTGAGTCAGTTGCCAAGCATCCGAATTTTCATCATGTGACCAGTGGTCGTAAGTGTGAAAAACGGTCCTAAGTCACTTTTTTCAGTAACTTTGAATGGTAGTCCTCAATTTACAACAGGTCACTTGTTCGAAGTTACAACGGCCCTGGGGAAAAAAGGGGGGGGGCTTAGGACCGTTTTTCACACTTACGACCACGGTCACGTGATCAAAATTCAGACGCGTGGCAACCGACTCATATTTATGACGGTCGCAGTGTCTGGCTCCAAGTCGACCCGTTTGTCGATAGAGTACCAGCCTTCGATGAATTCACACGCATGGCGTGGGGTGTCGTGGCCAATGATTTTTGTTCCATCCCAGATTGAACGGGCGTTGCTCGGTGTCACTGTGGGTCAAAATTACGGGTTTGTGGTTGTGTTGGTTGACAGCTAGTTCGGTGTTCGTGGATTCAAGGAGAGCCTCGAAATGCCAGGGGAAAACAATCTCCGTTTATTTTTATTTTATTTTATTTTTTAAGGAGAAGAATACAACCACGTCTGTGCAAGATGAATTTATGGAGTTACTTTTATGGGGCAAAGCAAGGTAAGTCTTCCAACCCCATCCACATTTGATCCTTCTTCCAGCAGGAAAAATAAAAATAAAATTGTGTTCTATTTTCTTTTTCCCTTCTTCTCCTTCTCCAAAAAGTATTGAACTTCAGGCACTGCTAATGAACCAGCTCACCGTCAAGGTAGGCCGGCTTATACGGTATGAAATTCTTGTGGTTTTTTTAATATATATTTGTACATTTTCATTTAACATACATAAGTGCTTTGTGAACAGTGTATTGTCTGGGTCAGTGATGGCTAACCTTTTTGTCATCGCGTGCCGAAAGCGCGTGTGCGACAGCGCACCCGTGCGCCTGCACCCATACTGCAATGTGCATGTGACCCCCCTGCGCCCCTCCCCCCAAGCATGCATGCGCGCCCCCACCCATCTTGGCTGCCAGGGTGGTGCAGGAAGCCCTCCAAGCCCAAAATGGAGCACGGGGGGCGTTGCGCGGGTCCCCCTCACCCATTTTTGGCTTCCAGGGTGGTGCAGGAGGCCTTCCAGGCCCAAAACAGGGCGCGGGGGGGGGCGGTTTGCGCCCCATTTTGGGCCTGGAAGGCCTCCTGCACCAACCTGGAAGCCAAAACGGGGCGCGGGAGGGGCCGCGTGAGGCCCCAAAATGCAATGTGAGCACCCCCCATGTATGTGCCCCACCCCCGTGCATGCGCCATGCCCCCACGCATGTGCACGTGCGGCCCCCGCATATGCCCCGCCCCCTGCGCATGCGCTGCAGAGACCTGAAGACCAGCTGGCCTGCGGGTGGCGCGCGCGCATGCGTGGTGGAGCTGGGCTGGGGCGACGGCTGGCATGCCCACAGAGAGGGCTCTGCGTGCCACCTGTGGCATGTGCGCCATAGGTTCGCCATCACGGGTCTGGATCAATTGCTTACAAAATAATGTTTTCCCAGCTCCTAATTACTACTTCTATTCTCCAACCGTTTATAAAACAAATCCCATATTTGAAAGTATTCTGTATATCTTCCTTCTCTTTTATCTTTAATGTCAGTCTATCCATTTCTGCACAATCTAGTATTTTTTTAATTACTTTCTTCTTCTCTCGTGTTTCCTCATTTTTACAATACTGTGCAAATACAATTCTTGCTGCCGCCAAAACATGCAATATTAAATACAGATTCCCCATATAATATTTTTCTGGTACTATACCTAACAAAAATATTTCTGGCTTATAATCTATATGTAGCTTTTTAACATTTTTTCTAACCATGTATGTATGCCATGTTTTTTTTCTAACCATGTATGCATGCCAATAATTATTTGCTTTCACACATGTCCACCACATGTGATAGTACGTGCCCAGTGTCTGATTACATTTCCAGCATTTGGCAGACATGTTTAAACATCTTTGCTAGAAATTCTTGTGGTTTGTGTTGGTTTGTCTCACTTGACCAAAGATGCCATTTCTTCCTCCCAGGGTTTAAAAAAACTTGGCCAGTCCATGGAATCTTCCTACTCCAGTATTCAGAAGCTTGTGATAAGTCACCTGCAGAGGTAAAATTCAGCAGGTGCATGGATTTAGATACATTGGTGATGTTTCTTAACTTGGAGACCTCTCAATATTATTATTGCTCTTTTCTCAATTATAGCTCTAAACCAGGGTTTTGCAATCTTGGCAACTTTAAGACCTGTGGGCTGGCTGGGGAATTCTGGGAGTTGTAGTTCACAGGTCTTAAAGTAGCCAAGATTGGGGAACTCTTCTCTAAACCCTGACATCACTTAAAACATGTTCCTGTCTATCTCACTTTCTTCTGTTAAAAAGAGGAATAAAGATTTGAACTTTGCAGCTGGATGAGGGATTCCTTGATCGGGTTGAATTTTGATGAGTAATGATTTGTTTCAAAAATTACACTCCATCAGAATAGAGGGAAAACCAAAAGGAAGGAGGGAGGGAGGGGAAGAGGGAGGAGAGGAGAGGGAAGGAAAGGAAAGGAGGAAGAAGAGGAAGAAGAAGAAGGAAAGAGGGAGGGAATGGAAAGAGAAGAAACGGAGGAAGAGAAAGAAGAAGAAGAAGGAAAGGGAGGGAGGGTGTGCGTTCTCTCCCCCCCCCCCATTCAGAAGCAGCCACTGAAAGAGGAGGGGAGGGGAGGGGAGGGGAGAGGAAGAAGGAGGGAAGGGAAGAAAAAGAAAGAAAAAGAAGGAAGGAAAGGAAAGAGGAGAGGAGAGGGGAGAAGAGGAAGAAGGAGGGGGAAAGGGAAGGAGGGGAAAGAGGAGAGGAAGAAGCGAGGAAGAAGGAGAGGAGAGGAAGGGGAAGAGAAAGGAAGAGAAATGAGAAAAGAAAGAGAAAGAAAAAGGGAAAGGAGAGGAGAGGAAAAAGGGACAAAGGAAAGGAAAGGAAAGAAGGGACAAAGGAAAGGAAGGAAAGGAAAGGAAAGGAAAGGAAAGGAAAGGAAAGGAAAGGAAAGGAGGAAAGGAAAGGAAAGACCCCATAAACCTATTTCCAATTTGGTTTGTTTTTATCAGTCTGGCAGACGAAAGTCCAGGAGGAAAAACCAAAATCCACCACTTGTTTGGTTCTTGGCTTTTCGGCTTGCTTTCGGTACCCCTGAGAGACCGATCTTTCTCCCAACCTTTTTAATGGGAATCCCCGTTGCTTTGATAGCGGTTCGGAGGCCTTGCTGTACCATCTGAGCGAGCTGAAAGGGATGGCTTTGTGGAAGCAGAAGTACGAATCCCTTGGCTTAGACGCCTCAGGAATAGAAGGTACGGCACCGTCTCACCGATTTCGATGTTGAAGCCGCGTTCACCCGGCCTTCACTCGCTTTTATTCTCTATTTACAGAGGCAATTACTGCAGTCGGTTCCTTCATTCTGAAAGCAAACGAACTTCTCCAGTAAGTAACTGAAATGATTTGCCAACCCTTCGTTTTGATACAGGTAGTTTTCGACGTAAGAACGGTTTTGTTTAGCGACCGTTCAAAGCTACAATGGCACAATGAAAAATGTGACTTATGACCGTTTTTCACAATTACGGCTTTTGCAGCCTCCCCGTGGTCCACGGGATCGTAATTCAGAGGCTCGGCAGCTGGTTCATATTTATGACGGTCGCTGTGTCCCAGGGTCATGTGATCCTTTTTTGCGACTTGCTGAGTCAATGGGGAAGCCAGATTCCCTTAAAAACCGGGTTACTGACTGACCAGCTGCAGTGATTCACTTAGCAACTGTGGCAAGAGAGGTCGCAAAATGGGGCAAAACTCACTGAAGAAATGTCTCGCTTAACGACAGAAAATTTGGGCTCCGTTGTGGTCGTAACTCGAGGACTACTTATAAATGACTGACACAAACAAAACTCAGTTTCCCCTTGTGGAATACCACTTAAGAGAACCATTTCTGTTCTCTCTCTTTTCCCCCAGAGTTATAGACAGCAGCATGAAAAATTTCAAAGCTTTCTTCCGTTGGCTTTATGTAGGTAAGAAAAATGGTTGTAATTCTAAATACTTCTAGTTTTTTTCCCCCCTAACTTTCTATCTGGTTGGACTCTTAAAAAGCTGGCTTCAGAGCAAACGCTGCACAGCTTTCTTAAACAAACTAAGTTGATCTAAGTTAATGGTGGGTTGTGCCAACAAAAAGGCAGTGATGTGTGTACACGATGGCCTTTATAGCTTCTACCCCTTCAGTGCAGTTACCAGTTATAATGACTTGAGGTTCCTCTGTGTAATGGAAAGGCAATATTATTTGTGAAGTCTTTTGATGCTCTCTGAACTGGATTGTGTCTTGGCAGACATATTGTTATCCAACATCTATGGAGATCCTCCATCATCCAGGTTGTCCCAAAGGTGCTTTTTTTCCAAGAGGCAACTGGACTTTCTTGTTTTTTTTTTTCTTTTGAAGATATTTTGCTTCTCCATAGACATTTAGCTATGCACTTTGGGATGAAAGTCCACACCCATTTGCACTACTCAGGTGACCCTGAGGACACAGACAAACCTCCAAGCGGCCTCAACGACTCTCTAAAAAGGATGCAAATGACCAGCTGTCTGCAAGGAGTATAAATCCTTCCATTCCCCACCATCCAGTCAGAGCTGAAGAAGCTTCTTGGATGAGAAGCAAAACATCTTCAAAGAAAAACCAGAAAACCATCTTCCTGAATAAAAAAGCACCTTTGGGACAACCATGACCTGGATGACTGAGAATCTCCAGACATTTAGCTATGCACTTTGAGATGAACCCCCTTCAAATGGTGCAGGAATAGGAACGGATTTCCAGAAAAATTGCAGACTACAGGACCCATTTGCGCTTCAATTTGAGATGCAGACAAGACAAACCCGTCCCCAACAGCCTGCACCTGTCTTCAACAAGGAAGGGACACAGGGCAAAAAAAAAAAACCATCCTGCAGAAAGCACAGCTGCACAACACAGATCCTTTCAGCAGTTCCAAGAAGGCTCCACACCCATTTGCACCACTCAGGTGACCCTGAGGACACAGATAAACCTCCAAGTGGCCTTAATGACTCTCTAAAAAGGATGCAAATGACCAGCTGTCTGCAAGGAATATAAATCCTTCCTTTCCCTACCATCCAGTCAGAGCTGATGAAGCTTCTGGGATGAGAAGCGAAATGTCTTCAAAGAAAAAGAAGGAAGTCCAGTTGCCTCCTGAAAAAGCACCTTTGGGACATTGTTATCCACCTGATAACATTATTAGTGCACAGGAGTGTGGATTTTGTTACCTGTTTATATGTAGTCGCTACTCTCTAACATTGATATGCAGATAATTCTCAATTTAGAGCTATTCTTTTAGGGCTGTTGAAAGTTACAAACGGCACTGGGAAAAGTGACGTGTCCCCGTTTTTCACACTTACGCCCATTGTATCATCTGCACGGTCATGGCGATCAAAATTCGGGCACCTGGCAACCAGCCTGTGTTTATGAAAGCTGCAAAATCAATGGAGGTGGCACAGTGGTTAGAGTGCAGTACTACAGGTTACTTCAGCTGACTGCTAGCTGCAGTTCAGCGGTTCAAATCTCACCAGCTCAAGGTTGACTCAGCCTTCCATCCTTCCGAGGTGGGTAAAATGAGGACCCAGATTGTTGGGGGCAATACGCTGACTCTGTGAACCGCTTAGAGAGGGCTGTAAAGCACTGTAAAGCGGTATATAAGTCTAAGTGCTATTGCTATTGCTATAGATTCGCTTAAACGAGAGCACGGTTCACTTCACCGCTGCCGTGATTCGTTTAACGACCGTGGCAAGAAAGGTTGAAAAGGAGCAAAATTCCCTTAACAAAATGTCTCGCTGAACAACAGAAATGTTGGGGTTGGTTGTGGCTATAGATCGAAAACTCCCTGTTTTCTGCTTTGTTTTTATTTTATTTTTTCAGCCATGCTTCGAATGTCAGAAGACCCTGTCCCTCCTGAATTGAACAAGGTAACCATCGTTTACGCGCAGAGATGAGAGGCTTCTAACATCTTTTGTCCATCCAGACAATCTTCGGTCTTATTATTTGCGAGAATCACAAATAATTTGTGCCATTGGAATGTTTCCTTGTGGAGCATTCAATGAGGGCCTGCAGCCTTCTTACCCATTTAATGAAATTATGAAAGCACATTGCTTTTGGTGGCATTCCTTCCCTGGGTGACGGGCAGAATTACAGAATCACACAGTTGGAAGGGACCTTGGAGGTCTTCTAGTCCAACCCCCTCGCTCAGGCAGGAAACCCAAGTCAGGCATTCTGACGGGGACAAGTTTTCAGAGCTTTATTTCTGGACACAAGTGCTGAAACAACTGAATTTCTTTTATGTTTCCTTTTTTTTCTTTTTTAAAATACAAAAAAAAGAAAAGAAAAGAAAATAGGAAATTAAGGGAAGGAAAGGGGTGTATGAGATACAAGGGAGAAGAGAAAAAGAAAGAAAAGGGGACATTGTCTTCCAACTGTTCTTAGCACAGTACAGGATGAACACACTGCAACCTCAACTTTTTGCTTTTACATATTAACATATAACACCAAATCTTTCTAATCAACAAAAGCAAAATCAAAGTTTCATTTTTTTTTCTTCACAAGCACAAATTCCAGAAGTGATATATCCAAATAAAACCATGTTTTCCTCTTTAAATAAAGTATTCAAATTAACCATTCCTGCTTTATCTTCCTTGCTGTGGAAATACTGTGTATTTCTATTTGCACCTAGTAATCTCTGTGAACTGTCACCATTTTTATTTACAAAATTTATTGCATTCTTTCAGATTCTTTGGCCTTACTGAAGGGGGGGAGGGGAGACCTTTTTCTCTTTCTTTCTGCCTTTCTTTCACCCTCCCCTTTCCCTCAAAATACTAAACTTTTTAAAAACACCCAAACAAGCAAAAAAAAAAGAGCACTTTTTTTCTTTAAAGCGAAACTCTCTAATATATCTTATTCTTTGACTTTACCATGCAAACTTTAAACTTCAATATTGCATAGAACAGAACAGAACAGAACAGAATAGAATAGAATAGAATAGAATAGAATAGAATAGAATAGAATAGAATAGAATAGAATAGAATAGAATAGAATAGAATAGAATAGAATAGAATAGAAAATAACAGAGTTGGAAGGGACCTTGGAGGTCTTCTAGTCCAACCCCCTGCTTAGGCAGGAAACCCTACACCACTTCAGACAAATGGTTATCCAACATCTTCTTAAAAACCTCCAGTGTTGGAACATTCACAACTTCTGGTGGCAAGTCGTTCCACTGATTAATTATTCTAACTGTCAAGAATATTTTTGCTTGGTTTTAGTTGGATTTCTCCTTGATTAGTTTCCACCCATTGCTTCTTGTCCTACCCTCTGATGCTTTGGAGAAAAGTTTGACTCCCTCTTCTTTGGGGCAACCCCTGAGATATTGGAACAATGCTATCATGTCTCCCCGAGTCCTTCTTTTCATCAAACTAGACATACACAGTTCCTGCAACCGTTCTTCATGTCCCTCTTCTTTGTGGCAACCCCTGAGATATTGTAACACTTCTATCATGTCACCCCTAGTCCTTCTTTTCCTTAAACTAGACATACCCAGTTCCTGCAACCGTTCTTCAGATGTTTTAGCCTCCAGTCCCCTAATCCTCTTTGTTGCTCTTCTCTGCACTCTTTCTAGAGTCTCAACATCCTTTTTACATTGTGGCGACCAAAACTGAATGCAAAATTCCAAGTGTGGCCTTACCAAGGCATTATAAAGTGGTATTAACACTTCACGTGATCTTGATTCTATCCCTCTGTTTATGCAGCCTAGAACTGTGTTGGCTTTTTTGGCAGCTGCTGCACACGGCTGGCTCTTATTTAAATGGTTGTCCATTTAGCACTGAAAGTGCTGAAACCACTGAAGACTGTAGGGGTGAATGAAATTTTGCTCGTTTTAATGTGCTGCAGAAGTCTTTCACTCGAAACACCCCCCAGGCCAGCTATTCACACAACTCTCCAAACCTAATAAGGTCTACCTATTAGACTTCTTATTTTTTGAGACCTCAAAATCAGAAGCTAGCAAGTACTTGAGAAACTGTAGTTTCCGATGGATGGGCAGCACACCAGTTTTGAAACTTGAGTGACTTTCTAATGTTCTTTAGTCATGTTGTTATTTGTAAATCACCCGGAGTCTTATAGTTTTAGTTTCAGTTTAGTTTATGGATTAGCCCATGGGCCAGATCAAAGTGCAGAGTTCCAAACACAAATTATTACTAAAATCCGATAAAAACAATTTAAAATGGAATTGGAATAAAATACAATTTAAAATGAGCTTGGA
>QLTV01001995.1:77524-92692 GCA_003457575.1 Thermophis baileyi
CGCAATTGAAGGAAATTGGAATAAAACATAACTTAAAACAAAATTGGAATAAAACAATTAAAAACGAAAGTGGAATAAAACAAAATTTAAAACGAAATTGGAATAAAACGCAATTTAAAATGAAATTGGAATAAAACGCAATTTAAAACGAGATTGGAATAGAGTACAATAATTTAAGATATAGATAAAATATGATAAAATTATATTTCGGTGTCACCCCTACAATCTATCCCAATCATATGCCGATCTCAATCGAACCATTTTGCTCAAGTACTGTGCTGTATTAAATGTTGTTTTCAAATTCTGTCCGCACATAAAGTAAATTGTTTTGCTATGGGGATCCCAATGGATCACTCGTTTAGTATATAGACCGAGGTACCTGTCTCTCACCCTCTTGTACAGGCAACAATCAGATAGGATGTGAGCCAGGTCTTCTACTTCTGCCGCTCCACAAATGCAGAGACGTCCATAGAATGGAATCTCCCATCTCTGACCATTGTGTCAAGCACCCGGAGTTATATAGAAAAAGCTGGGCGGTGTAGAAATTTGATAAATAAATAAATAATCTGGATTTGTTGCCAAGAAGCTGATTCCTGAAAGGTAGACTTCTAAATCCAGGACAATATTTAGCCCAGTATTCAATTTGCAAAAGAAACTTTGCAATCTTGTATTGGACATTCCAACCTTAGATATGAACATGATCAGGGGTGGGTTCCGCTTTTCTTCGCTGCCGGTTTGCTCAGTGGCACGCCGCGCAGGCGCATGCACAGTACTTAAAACACAGCTGCGCATGAGCAGAAGCAAAAAAAACAAGATGGCGCCTACGCCGCTGCCGTGAGAACTGGTTCAGGGGCGTGGCAGGCCTGGGTTGCTGTCGGTTCTAGCAACCCAGGCCGCCAAGTTACTACAGGTTCTATAGAACCGGTCTGAACTGGCAGGAACCCACCTCTGAACATTATGGGCAGCCTTCTTTGCCCCAAGTTATAATGACTGGACATTAGTTAATTTGAAAGTTACGGCTTTTTCCTTCTACACTTTTGCAAAGAAGATACAAACCACCTCAAACGTATTAGAGTATCTCTCCAGTGCAACAACTCAAATTCAATTCCTGACAGTTGCTTCTCTCACACGGGTGTTAAATTCTATTTCTTCCAAGCGGCAAACAGTTCCTTCATAAATGAAACATTAAAATATTTTTTTAAACTGCCAGGCAAACTGTTCTTAGAAAATGATTCTGTGTTTTCCTCATTTTGGTCCTCTTAAAAGCCGACTTTGTTCAATATAAAAGCAGTCGAAAGGATTTTAGGATTAGCTTAATTATGTTTTTTCTTACCTTTTCAAAATATTATTGCATTACTGCTCTGGGGTGTTTTTTTTTCCTGTCCAAGTTGTTTGAAAATGTCATTCTGGCACTTTGTTGGTTTGCAGAATTGTGACGGCTGTTGGTTTCGGTTGTGCTGCGTTTAGTGTAGATGCGTGAAGTGTAAATTTGTGGTGATAGTGATTTGTTGTGTTTCTTTTTCTCAAAGATGACTCAGAAGGACATTACTTTTGTGGCTGATTTTCTCACGGAGCACTTCAATGAAGTAAGCTTTCTATTTTATTTTTATTTTATTTTGTATTTTATATTTGTTTTATTTTAGAATAGAATAGAATTAGAGTAGCATAGAGTAGAATAGAATAGAAAATAGAATAGAATAGAAATATAGAATATAGAATAGAATGCAGAACAGAACAGAACAAAACAGAACAGAGCTGGAAAGGACCTTGAAGATCTTCTAGTCCAGCCGTCTGCTCACCAGTGTTGGTGAACCTTTTTGGCACTGAGTGCTGAAATGGGGCCGCACATGCATGCGCGCCGGAAACCGGAAGAGCAGCCGAACATGATGTTCCGGTTTCCGGCGCGTGCATGCACACCGGCCACCTGGTCTTCCAGCTTCTGGCACACATGCATGTGCGAAGACCAGCTGGCCGGTGCGCATGCGCGCGCCAGAAACCAGAAGATTATCTTCCTGGTGCGCGCATGTGCGGCTGCTCTTCCGGTTTCCGTGTGCGTGAAGATCAGCTGGCCAGCGCGCTGGAACCCGGAAGAGCAATAGGCGACGGCTTGCGTGCCCGGAGAGATGGCTCTGCGTGCCACTTCCGGCATGCGGCCATAGGTTCGACATCACGGCCCTATACCATTTCAGACAAGTCGCTGTCTAATCTCTTCTTAAAAACCATCAGTGATGGAGTGCCCACGATTTCTGAAGGCAAGCTATTTTATTTTATTTTATTTTATTTTTATTTTATTTTATTATTATTTTATTTTATTTTATTATTTTATTTTATTATTTTGTTATTTTATTTTATTTTATTCTTCTGCGCATGCACAGAAGCTGAGTTTCCGTCACTGCGCATGCACTTTTATTATTTTATTATTTTATTTATTTTATTTTATTTTTTTTTATTTTTTTATTTTATTTTATTTTATTTTATTTTATTATTATTTTATTATTATTTTATTTTATTATTTTATTTTATATTTTATTATTATTATTTGCAGGTATTTTCATGGCAAGGAAGGTGTTCCCCCCCCCTTTCAAAAGGGCATGTTCAGGTCATCTCGACGTAGCTTAACATTTATTTATGCCACTTCCCTTAAAGCTATTTTTCCCCCCCTGATTATATTATATTGTACAGCAGAGTGCTCTAACCCTTAGCAACTTTTAAGACGTATGGACTTAAACTCCCACAATTCTAGCAGTCGAAGTCCACACATCTAAAACGTTTCCAAGACAGGGGGTATATAGGATTATTAAAACTCAATACAATGGCATGACGTAATTATTGATGGGTTAAACAAAAGCTGGGGACTAATCTGAATTCCCAGCCAAGGGTTTACTACTGATAGAGAATTCTCAGGGCTTAAAACAATTGCTTTCACTCTTTCCTTTCTAGGCACCTGAGCTCTACAATCGAAAAGGGAAATACTTTAACGTCGAAAGAGTTGGGCAGGTAAGGTGTTAGTCATGGCATTGAGTGACGGCCTGGGTCCTGGAGTTCTTCAGAAAGGAAGAGTTGGCCAGCTTTGACTTTCCACAAGGAAGTCTGTGGTCCGTGAAGCAGTCTGCAGTTTTGGAGTCATATTAAGCAGACTTTTTTCCGTGTAGAGAAAACCCTTGGGCACGGGTGAATTTGCATGGGATTTGCACGATGGATCTCTGCAGGGGTGGGTTTCCCATTTTGCCGCTACCCTGCCTTCCGCGCATGGGCCCGGCCTCAAAAACGTCCCTACATAGGACGTCATAGAGCCAGGGCGGGGAAAACGCCACGCGGCAGTTAGAAACTGGCGCGCGGCGCTCTATTTTCATGTGCGCAGGCGCGCAGCCTCTGCCATTAGAAAACGCCGTGCGGAAGTTGGAAACTACTGCGCGGCATTCTCTCGTTACGTGTGCGGCCGCGCGGCCGCGCACCTTAGAGGGAACAGTGGCGGGCCCACCCACGATTTCCACTACCGGTTCGGGTGAACCAGCTGAATACCACTCTGGATCCCTGCCATATCTATGAATAAAACAGAATGATGATCTCTTGCGTCTTCTGCATTCTTGCAAGATGTAGGGTGGTAGCCTCAAATCTCCCTTTAAATTTTTTTTATTTTCAATTCCATATAAACACTTCACATATTTATCATCTCCTTTTACATTTCATTCTTTTATACAATCATTGTACATATATCTTATATTTATCTTATTTCTTTATTTTGTTCAAGGTTGCTTTCTTTACCATCCCCCTTTCCTATCTTACAGCCCTTCCTTCCCTTTCTTCTTTCCTTTCCTCCTTCTCCTCCAAAACTACTTCCCTTCCCTCTCTCCTCTCCTCCTCTCTACCCCCCCTCCTACCCTCTCTCCTAAACTCTCCCCCCCTCTCTTCCCTCCTCTTCTTCCTTTCTCCTTCTTCCACTCCCCACCTTTCCCCTTCTTTGCTGTACTTTCTTCCTTTCTCTGGGATGGTATTCCAGCAACCCCGAATTCATCTGCAAACTTTTCTATTCTCATCTTTATTTCAAATACATTCCTTTAACTTATTTCTTTTATCTTTCTCTGTTTAATACAGTTCAAATTTATGATTATGTTTTATCAGTGTCAACACTGAACCCCCCCCCCAACCATCATCCTCTTTATCTTTTAATTTTAATGTTAATCTGTTCATTTCAGTGCAGTCCAAAATCTTCTTTACTATCTGCTCATCTCCAGGAATATTTCCTGCTTTCCAATTCTGTGCAAATACAATTCTAGCTGCTGTTATAATATGTATCTTCAAGTATATATCCTCTTTTTTATATTTTTCTGGTACAATTCCTAGTAAGAAAATTTCTGGTTTTAATTCTGGCTTTTCCATCATTTTTCCTAACCATGACTGTATCTTGAGCCAAAATTTCCTCGCTTCTGTACATGTCCACCACATGTGATACCTGGTATTTGCTGACATTTCCAACATTTTACTGATTTATCTTTAAACATTTTTGACAATTTCTATGGTGACATGTGCCATCTATAAAACATTTTATACGTATTTTCTTTATATGCCGTAGCCATGGTTAGTTTGTAGTTCCTTTCCCACATTTGTTGCCATCTATCCAATTCTATTGTGTAACCAAAATTTCTCATCCATATTATCATTGTTTCTTTTACTACCTCTTCCTCTAATTCCGTTTGTAACAAGAAGTTATATAATTTCGTAATCATTTTTTCATCCTTACCAATTAAAATATCATCTAATTCCGAGATTCCCATCATAAAATCCTCTTTTTTGTCTTTTTCATATCTTGATTGTATTTGCAAGTATGTGAACCAATCTGTCTTAATTCTCAGTTTTTCCAAATCTTGTTTTGTTTTCAACCCCCCTTTTTCTGTTAAAATATCCTTATATCTTATAACCTTTCTTAAGTTAACTATATTTGGATGTACAAGTGCTTCCATTGTTGAAAGCCACATTGGAATTTTCGTATAGTATTTCCCTTTCACTTTTTCCCACACTGTTAACAAACTATTTTTTAAATAGTGATTCTGAAGATATGAGTGTGTTTTATTCTTCCCATACCACAAAAATGCGTGCCAGCCTAACTGTAAATCATGACCCTCTAATGTTAGTAATCTTACATTTCTCAATAGGACCCATTCTTTCAACCAAGTCAGTACCGCTGCTTGATAATAAAGTTCCCAATTAGGTACACCAAATCCACCTCTCACTCTTGCATCTTGCATAAGTTTCAGTTTAATTCTTGCTTTTCTACCTTGCCAAATGAATTTCCTTATTGTCTTATTTAAAATCTCACGAGATAGCACAATCTGGAGATTTGAGGTACAGGTAGTCCTCGACTTACGACAGTTCACTTAGTGACCGTGCAAAGTTGCCACCGCACTGAAAAAAATGGCTTGGGACCGTTTTTCACACTTACGACCGTTTTTCACACTTACGACCATCATTTTTCACACTTACGGCTGAGTATCCCCAAGGTGATCAGAATTCAGGCGCTCAGCAACTGACTGGTGTTTATGACGGTTGCAGTGTCCCGAGTTGGGGGGAGAGGTCACATGATCCTCTTTTGCGACCTTCTGACAAGGAAGGTCAGTGGATTCATTAAACCACCATGATACTAACTTAGCAACTGCAGTGATTCACTTAACAACTGTGGCAAGCAAGGTCGTAAAATGGGGCAAAGCTCGCTTAACAAACGTCTCTCTTAGCAACGTAAAATTGGACCTCCATTGTGGTCGTAACTCGAGGACTAGCTGTATATTTTCTAAACGTGAGGAAAGTTTGCCGCCTCCCCACGGTCACGTGATCAAAATTCAGAGGCTTGGCAACTGACTCATAGTTATGACGGTTGCGGTATCCCGGGGTCATGTGATCCCCTTTTGCGACCTTCTGACCACCAAAGTCAAGGGGGGAAACCAGATTCCCTTAAACACCCGGGTTGCTCACTTAACCACGGCAGTGATTCACTTAACGACGACGGCAAGAAAAGTCATACAATGGGGCAAACCTCCCTGAACAAATGTCTCGCTGAACGAAACAGACATTTTTTTAGGCTCAATGGTGGTCGTACGTCGAGTGGTGTGGTGCCCTAGAGGTGGAGCTCTCGCCTCACAATCAGGAGGCTGTGAGTTCAATCCTAGGTAGAGGCAGATATTTCTCTCTCTGGGCACACTGAGAATATATCTGCTGAACAAAACTCCGCATTGGCAACAGGAAGGGCAGCTGGCCAGTAAAACACTCAGCTACCTCCATTCAGTTGCCCAGACTCCACCCCGCAAGGGATTATGGCGTCGTTAAAAGAGGATGATGAATGGTGGTCATACGTCGCGGTCTACGTGGAGTAGATTTAAATGGATGCGTCCAGGAGCCTTGCTGAGCGAAACAAGGGTTTTTGTGAACACGCCACCGCCGCCGCTCGTAGTGGCTTTCTCCCGCGGCAAGGCCCAAGGGACCAGGGCATGCACATCGGGGCATAAAATCTGTCCCTTAATGAACAACTCACAGTCACAAGGCACAATTGTAGCTGCGAGTTTCACAGAGCAAAGGTTTACAGCCATTTCTGATAAATTGTTCCACTCTGCAAAGATAACAGACCGGTTGGAGGGAAGCTGTGATAAACAGATTGAAGACGGAGCCATAAACCACTTTTTCAAAGGCTTTTACAGCAAAACTGACTAGACCTCTAAAAGGTTTTCTGTTTCCCAGTTGAAAAGACCAGGGGGGGGGGGGAAATCAGACCTGACGTTTTATTTTTATTTTATTATTTTTGCAAATCGAGAGAAAAACCTACAGTCCTGGCATTTCCCCCCTCCCCCTCCCCAGATACTTATTAAAACCATTCTCTTTTCAGTATTTAAAAGATGAAGAGGATGATCTTGTGTCTCCGCCTAACACAGATGGAAACCAGTGGTTTAATTTCCTTCAAAATAGTAACAGTCTTAAAGGTACGGTACCTTTTTAAATTTCGAGATAATCGACAATGTTAAAACTTGGCCCTTCGTAAACTATTCTTCAGCGTCTTGCATTTTGGAAGGAGAGTAAATAGATCCGGATTGTCTCTCTCACATTCCCTCCCCCCTCACTTTTCAAGTGCTATCATGTTCCTCGGCAGCCTCCTCAAGGTTAACATTTTGCAATTCTTCATTTACTCTTCAAAAAGTTTCATTTCTTGCTGTTTTCTGAATGTCTTCTAAAACTCACCGCTGCCATCCATCCATCCATCCATCCGGCTCAGTAAACCTATCGTAGGATTCACAGAATTCATTTCTGGAATGTCTTATCATATCAGATAATATACTTAACAGATGAACAGAGTTGGAAGGGACCTTGGAGGTCATCTAGTCCAACCCCCCCCCCCGCCCAAGCAGCAGACCCTACACCATTTTTGACACATGGCAGTCTAGTCTCTTCTTGAAATCCTCCAGGGATGAAGCTCCCACAACTTCTGAAGGCAACTTCTGTTCCATGGGTTGATTGTTCTCACTGTCAGAAAATTCCTCCTTATTTCCAGGTTGAATCTCTCCTTGATCAGTTTCCATCCATTATTCCATGTCTGGCTTTCAGGTGCCTTGGAGAATAGCTTGACCACCTTCCTCCTCTCTGTGGCAGCCCCTCAAATATTGGAAGACTGCTCTCATGTCTCCCCTGGTCCTTCTCTTCACTAGACTAGCCAGGCCCAGTTCCTGTAACCGTTCTTCATACGTTTTAGCCTCCAGTCCCCTAATCATCTTCGTTGCTCTTCTCTGCACTCTTTCTAGAGTCTCAACATCTTTTTTATAGTGTGGTGACCAAAACTGGATGCAGTATTCTAGGTGTGGCCTTACTCAGGCTTTATATATAAGACATTCCAGAGGTTCAACCAGAAATGAATTCTGTGAATCCTTCGATAGGTTTACCGAGCAACGAATGCTGAGTGCTCAAAACAGCAGGGAGTTTTTGTTATCAGCGGTTGTGATTTATTTGGAAATAATTTTTTTTTTTACCATTTTCTTCTGAAATGCCTTTACAACAAGTAAATCAAATTTAATATTCTGTCCCTGGTATGAGAAAAGCTACTTCTGTTCATGGGAGGAATGGAGCAAGTACACCTTTTTGTCAGCAAAACCCCAGCTTGTTGGACGCACTTTGAATAAATAGATTAAATTCCATAACTGCCTCTGAGTTATTGTACATTTTGGTAATTGACCAGGGGTGAAATGCTACCGGTTCAGCCCGGTCCGGGCATACCGGTAGCGGCGGCCGCCGGTGGTTCGGAGAATCGATGGCGGCGGTGTGAGGCTCCGCCCACCCGCCCGGACGTTGCTATTTTCCTGTTTTTAACCCTCTGTGCATGCGCAAAGCGTTCTACGCATGCGCAGAGGGTGAAAAAACACACACGATGGGCGCACGGGCGCGCTTCCGAACCGGTAGGGAAGGTAAGTGGATTTCACCTCTGTAATTGACCCATTATGCAACTGAGATTAATTCTGAAAGTGAAACCGCGCTCTCACTGTACAGTATCTGTATAATAGAGAAGGCAACGAAAGACCTGAAGAAAGTTCACAGTTCTAGAGTAGGAAAAATAATAGAATAGAATAGAATAATAACTTTATTATTATAGAGTCCTTTGGGAGTTGGGCGGCATAGAAATACAACTAATTAAATTAAATTAAATTAAATTTATTGTCACTTTGAATGTACACTAATCGGAATACATTAAAATGAAATTCAGTTGCATATCTAGTAAATACAATCTAGTATTTACCAGACATACAAATGCAATCTAGTAAATACCGGACATACTACATAGAGATAGAACAAAACTCCGCATTGGCGACAGGAAGGGCATCCGGCCATTAAACACTCTGCTAGTTCCATTCAGTTGCCCAGACTCCACCCCGCAAGGGATTAATGGGATCGTTAAAGAGGATGATGATGATGATGATACTATGTAGAGATAGAACTAAATATGGGTAATTATTGGACGGAGGAATTGAATACAGAATAATAGAGTTGGAAGGGACCTTGGAGGTCTTCTAGTCCAATCTGCTTCTCAAGCAAGAGACCCCATACCATTCTGGACTGTCCAATCTCTTTTTGAAAACCTCCAGTGATGGAGCACCTACAGTTTCTGGAGGCAAGTTGTTCCACTGATTAATTGTTCTAACTGTCCGGAAATTACTCCTTAGTTCAAAGTTGGATCTCTCCTTGATTAGCTTCCACCCATTGCTTCTTGCCCTCAGGTGCTTTGGAGAATAGCTTGACTCCCTCTTGTTTGTGGCAACCCCTGAGATATCGGAACACTGCTATCATGTCTCCCCTAGTCCTTCTTTTCATTAAACTAGACATACCCAGTTCCTGCAACCGTTCTTCATATGTTTTAGCCTCCAGTCCCCTAATCATCTTTGTTGCTCTTCTCTGCACTCTTCCTAGAATCTCAACCATTAGTCTAAGATAGAGTGGAACTGACTATCTTAAAACAAACTTGGTTTGGCTGGTGTGCTGAAGAAATGCCTTTTAAGGTTTTTCAGAAGGACTGGCCCATAGCAATCAATGGTTTTGCTTAACGACTGTGATATTCGCTTTGTGACCACCGCAGAAAGATAGTCAAAAGAGATCAGGTCGTTTTATGACCATCGACACTTAAGGACTGTGATGGGCAAATTCCACTAGGGCCATAAGTCAAGGACCATCCATATTGTTACAAAGCTCATTTTTGCTTATGTTCACACACTGGTCGCCTTCCATAAAGTATCTAGTAATAGAAAACGTGTTTTATTAAAAATGCAGCCTTTTCTTGCGGGTCTCGTTAATTTGACTTTTTTTTTTAATGTTGCTTAGAAAGCCCGTTGCTGTTTCCATACTACCCTCAAAAATCACTGCATTTTGTAAAGAGGAGAATGGAAAGAATCATTGATCAGTGTCTCCAAAAACCAGCTGTGAGTATCCAGAAGTATATCAGATTTGGGTATGGCAAGCCATCACATGGATCTCGGCTGCGTTTAAATACAGATAATTTTATTATGGTCCAAGACCAGGGAGATTTTTAAAAAAGTTTCTCATACACAAGGAATTATAACATCTATCCTATTGCAAGCCTATGGCGCCATATTATGGTGATTTTATCATGGTTTTGCTTTCACTAAATATTTTATCTCATGTATTGTATTGTCCACATTATCTATCTATGTCTGTCTGTCTGTCTGTCTCTGTCTCTCTCTCTCTCCCTCTCTTTCTTTCTCTCTCTCTATTTATCTACCTATCTGTCTCTGTCTATCTATTTATCTTTCTATCATCTCTCTATCATCCGTCTGTCTGTTTGTCTGTCTGTCTGTCTGTCTGTCTATATATCTATATCTTTGTCTATTTATCTATATCTATCATCTACGTACCTACCTACCTACCTATTTATCTATCTATATCTGTCTGTCTGTCTGTCTCTCTATTTATCTTTCTATCTATCATCTCTCTATCATCCGTCTGTCTGTCTATCTGTTTATCTGTCTATCTATCTTATCTATCTATCTATCTATCTATCTATCTATCTATCTATCTATCTATCTATCTTCTATATATCTATATCTTTGTCTATTTATCTATGTCTGTCTGTCTGTCTTTCTGTCTGTCTGTCTGTCTGTCTGTCTATCTATCTACCTACCTACCTACCTACCTACCTACCTACCTACCTACCTTCTGTCTGGATGCTTAAACTCATGGTTTTTATTAGTGTTGAATATCAGTGTTTGCCCGACTTCGGTAGATGCCATACATTAAATGAATAATAAACAAACACCGAAGGAGAGAAGAATTCATAAAAGAAATTGTGAAATTTAAAATAGAGCAGTAGAATTGGGCTTAAAACTATGGGTCACCTGCAATCTATTTGGTTACTTTTAAGCATAGACCTAGAAGTATATCTCTAAGAAATATCCTGATTTGGATCCTCTATTCCCAAAGAGCCCATATTCCTATTGTGGTGCCAGAGTTACTGTTGGTGCCGCTCGGAGTAATTCTTTTTATTACATACTTGTACACTTTTTTTTAATTGTTCTCTTTCTTCTCCAGGATGTGATTGGAAAAACTGTCCACCAGGCGTTTTGTATGCCTTTATATAGGGCCTCAAAAAGGTAGGCGATTTTATTTTATTTTATTTTGTTCAATTCTCTTACTACAGTTTACAGATAGTTCTCGACTTCCAACCATTAACCACCAACCATTTGTTTAGTAATCGTTCGAAGTTACAACAGCACGGAAAAGTCAGTTATGACCACGTTTCACACTGAGAGAATTCCTGAGCCAGCAAGGGTGGGGAACGATGGCCTTCTGGACTTCAACTCCCAGAATTCCTTGTCTTGTTTTGACTATATAAAAACCCATACAATATTTACTTTAGTACATACAGTATGCCTATTAAAACTCCAGATTCTTTCCTAATTCATTCTTTCCTGTCTTAGGGAGGATTTAACGTCTCAGCTGCTTAAGTTGCCCTTTTTGTAAGTACACACTTGCTTTATTACGGTTGGTTCATATATCACATCCTAGACTGTGTTGTTTCTCCGTGTCATATAATACATATGGGCATATGCATAATTTTGTATTTATTTATTCATTTATTTTGTCATGTTTATGTAGTGTACATTGAAAGTGGAGAGCTGTATGCCACAAAATTTCATATTAATGTATCGCCGATTAGTGTACATCCAAAGTGAAAATAAAGTTATTCTAAGTTCTGAGTCTTAAGTCAATAATGTTTCGTTGCTAATAAAGGATCAAAATTGTTTTTGCAGGTGGCACGACAAATCGTACAATTTGCATTATGTTTTATTCACGATGTTGGAGAACTCGGTTTCCAAACTCTACATACTGCGAAGGCATACAGACATTTCAAAGTACCGTAGCACCGGGCGTGTCTCGTTTTCTTTTTCCCCCAAACACAATTCTGCCAAATACATCTTCAGACACCTTCTAATAACTGTTTTATGTTTTTCTGATATTTGTAGGTCCACTAATAACGGACTGCTCGCTGTAGAGTTTGGAAATTTTCTGAACAAAAGCGTTAATGAGAGTAATGAAACCAGGTCAGTCTCTGAAAACCTTCCACAACCTGGCTAAATAATGCGATGGTTCGTTGAATTATTAAAATGTTCAATTGTGGTGTGTTGGTTAAGTTGCAGCAGTCAAAAAGGACTAACACAGCTCTACGTGGAAGAACTTAAAAATCTGGCAAAAAGATTTTTTTTAAAAAAAGGGTGTTAACATATAGAAATGAACAGGTGGAGAAAAAAAATAGGAACCAGTTGCCAGTTGGCTGAATTTTGATGACGTGACCCCAGGGATGCTGCAACGGACGTAAGTGTGAAAAACGGTTGTGAGTCCCTTTTTTCGATGCTATTGAAACTCTGAATGGTCGCTAAACGAATGTTGAGGAATGCCTGTACTGCAGAACTTCCTGATAAATACCGGTAGTCCTCGACTTACAACAGTTCGCTTAGTGACCATTCAAAGTTACAACGTCACTGAAAAAAGTGACTTGGGGCCATTTTTCACACTTAACGACCGTTGTAGCATACGCAGGGTCATGTGATTTATATTTGGACGCTTGGCAACTGACTCATGTTTATGACGGTTGCAGTGTCCAGGGGTCCTGCGATCCCCTTTTGCGACCTTCTGACAAGCCAAGTCAATGAGGAAGCCACATTCACTTAATGACCGGGTTACTAATTTAATAACTTCAGGGATTCACTTAACAAATGTGGCAAGGAAAGTCGTAAAATGGCTCAAAACTCACTTAACAAATCTGCCCTAACATGGGGCAAATTTCACTTAACAAATTTCTCACTTAACAACATACGTTTTGGGCTCAATTGTGGTCGTAAGTTGAGAAACACCTATATTTTGAATAGTGTCGTAACTATGAAACCTTGCGATACTCTCCCCATCTGTGGCTGAAACTTGATTTTATTTCTTGGTCTCCAGCTCCTACAGCTGTCTGGATGCTCATTTTTACGACGACGAAACGATAACGGTCATCCTGGTGGAAAATTCAGAACAAGAGGGGAAGGAACGGATTTTGGCTCAGTTACCTTTGTCTTCTATCTGTACGGAGGAGAACCAGGAAACGGAGTTTAACTGGAATTCTGGTCAAAGGTGAGAGCCAAAACGTTGATGCAATTTCATCTTTTCAGATTGAACTGTCCGTTTATTTATTTGAAGGGTCTCTATCCCTCTTCTACCGGCAAGGGATTAAAAAAATACATATGAGTATAATGTGAGCGATGTAACGAAAGCAAGAATCAACAATGAAAACAAAGACTCAGGATTGGAAATAAAATGCCTAGCACTGTGTCTGACTTAAGGCCAAAATAAGTCTCTAGGCCTGTGTTTCTCAACGTTGGCAGCTTGAAGATATGTGGACTTCAACTCCCAGAATTCCCAACTGGGGAATTCTGGGAGTTGAAGTTTACCCATTTTCAGGTTGCCAAGATGGAGGAACACTGCTTCAGAGCCTTTTTGGAATAAAAAATCTACATCTTAACCAGGATCTGGAAGGTTATCCAGAACTCTCCTCCGAGAGTCAGGTTCTTCACAGGAGCGAAATAGAATTCATTGCATAATGAATAAAATAATCCTCAATAGAATAAATAATCTCGGGTGGGCTTCAAAAATTTCAGCAACGGGTTCTCTGCCCGATTGCTGGGTGGGCGTGGCCTAGTTGGCCTCCTGCACCACGGCGGGGGGGGGCCGTTTTCGCCTTCCCCAGGCTCCAGAGGCTTTCCTCGAGCCCCTGGGAGGGCGAAAACTGCCTCCCCCGGGCTCCGGAGGCCCTCCAGAGCTTCCGGGAGGCACGTTTTTCCCCCTCTCCGAGCCTCCGTGCGGGCCCTGCACTTACCTCGCATCCAAAATGGACCGCGTGGAGACTCCTGGGAGGGGCGGGGAGGGGTGGGAGGGGCCAGCCAGGGGTGGGATTTGGAGGTTCTCCGAACCGGCCCTAACATTAGCTACGGGTTCTCCCGAACCTGGGCGAATCCATAGCAGCCCACCCCTGGAACATCTCCTGAAAACCTCCACTTATTGTGAGGTGCAGAGAAACGAGACTTCAATCTTCTTGTTCTCTCCTGTGGAACAATCTGCCACTTTCCCAAAATCAATAGGCAACTGGACAGTGGTGAAATCCTAATTCTTTTACTACCAGTTCTGTGGGCGTGGTGTGGCTTGGTGGGCGTGGTGTGGCTTGGTGGGCGTGGTGTGGCTTGGTGGGCGTGGCTTGGTGGGCGTGGCAGGGGAAGGATACTGCAAACTCCCCATTCCCTCCCCACTCCTGGGGGAAGGATACTGCAAAATCCCCATTCCCACCCCTCTCTGGGGCCAGCCAGAGGTGGTATTTGCTGGTTCTCCGAACTACTCAAAAATTCCGCTACCGGTTCTCCAGAACCTGTCAGAACCTGCTGGATTTCACCCCTGCAACTGGACTTCCTTGTTTTTCTTTGAAGACATTTCGCTTCTCATCCAAGAAGCTTCTTCCGCTCTGACTGGACGGTGGGGAACGGAAGGATTTATATTCCTTCAATCATTTATAAACCTCCAAGCGGCCTCAATGCCTCTCTAAAAAGGATGCAAACGACCAGCTGTCTGCAAGGAGTATAAATCCTTCCATTCCCCACCATCCAGTCAGAGCCGAAGAAGCTTCTCGGGTGAGAAGCGAAACATCTTCAAAGAAAAAACAGAAAGTCTAGTTGCCTCTTGAAAAAAAATTGTTAAGGAATTGTGCAGAGTAACCTCTGCTTCTGAAGGCTTGCACAGTGAACCGTAATGTTGCAGTAGATATGAGTAATGATTCAGTCAATACACAGATACGTTAAAGTGTATAAAAGTAGTTTACTTAAAGGAATAGCACAGTCCAAATAACAGTCCGAATCATACACGTTCAATCAGTCAGTGTTCAGAAGTACAGTAGTCTTCGTACCAGCCTTTCTTTGTCTTAATCAGCAAAGATTCTCTACTATCACAGATATCTAGCTACACACAGAGCTTACTTTCAGACACGAAGTCACTCAGCAATGAATCAGCAAAAGAGAGATAACTAACCATGTTCTCTAGCTCCCTCTTATGGCCGTTACTGCCAGTCAGAATGCACCAATGCATTTAAAGCAATATTACATATATACACAT